>JANAVB010017570.1:0-55665 GCA_029216955.1 Iris pallida | reverse complement strand
AAAACACTTAATGGGTGGTCGGCCCCCCCGACCACCCACACATACACATGCGCCAAGCAATTTAATAGCAGCTGCATGCTATTGCACTTGGCCGATCCCTCCTTTACAAATAACCAACAAAGTAACAGCAACATTTAAGCCAAGATACCCCAAACCCATTGTGTATATATATATATATATATATATATAACTCTCAAAAGAAAATCCTAATCTCCTCCTCCTTCCTCCTCTTTTCCTACATCCTCCTCCCTCTCCTCGGCATGCATGCCCAACCTCGCCGGAGCGACAGCAGTCCCGTCTTTCGGTCGTCACGACAACAAACAACAACAACAGATTCCCACTTTAAGGTATCCCACTTCCCCGATCAATTTCTCTGTCAATTTAAATCCATTTTTAGATCCGTAAAAGAAACCCCACATGACCCTCTTCAAGATCCCCCAGGTAGATTTTGACATTGCCATCCAACTTGCTCGAAAGATCGAGGCGAAGTTGGAGAAAAACCACTTTTCTGAATATTAAAAACTGTTGTAAAATACCAACTTGTCGGCCAACTTTCGTTCTGTACAACAGGATTTTGTAGAAACTAATTGAAGACAGTAAAAGACAACATAACCAAGATTGTAACGCACCTTCTGGATTTACTTTTCATCTAGTGTGTAGAAAGTTACACGTTGTTAAAGTTTTACGAAAAATTGTAAATTCTGTTTTCAAAAAGTGGAAAAACACCCGATACGACGTGCGCTCCGACAAACCGGGCAACGTGGTCGCGCACTATACACATCGAAAGGCGCGTATGGATGTTGTCGACATGTGGGAACTGACGGAACCCGATTTCGTTGTATGTGCGCGACGAAATCAGTACGTATCCGTCGAGATACCCCGAATCGACCCTTTGCAAATTAAGTGACAACTTTGTGCACACTCATCATATCGCGATGAAACTTGCGCCATTGGACTCAAAATATTTTTCTGGTCCTGTGAGCCAAGTTTGGTCCGATTCTGAGACCGTTGATCGGGATGCTATTTTGGCGGGCCCACATTCCCACTCAACGGGCGATTTTGTGCACAGCCTACCGGAATCCAAAATTGGACATACCGTTGAGTTCGCCTTATCAAAATAAATCTGTAGACATGTAGTTTAACGACTTTAGAGACCTTAGATATTAGCACGCATTTCAGTGCAAAGTGGGTCCAACGACGGACATTGTTTTGACCCAAATTACGAAATTGCCCTGTTCCAGAATTTCACTTTTGGACAGACGTTTCCTAGGCCTACCTTTTATTCCAAACTCGTTCGTGATGTTTGTTTCAGCATCCGGAGCTTCTTGTGGATTTTGACTTTCATGTTGACGATTCTGATTGTTGGATTTTGCTGCTCCTCGCACCACCCTCAGGCAAGATACCTTGCCTTGTTTACTGTTATAATTATATGCACCTTTATTTATTTTTACTGCATATTTATTATCTGTTCTTAGTTGGATCCATTACTTGCTATTTTTAGTTCACTTTATTTTGAGTTCAGTTATTTTTCCTTCTTTTTTTTGCATATGGACCTAGTCTTAGCGAACTACCTTCTGTTAGTGACCTTGGGAGGGAGAAGACAGTTAAATGTATGGGCTACCCCAAATCCAACAACTGTAGTAACTGCGTACTACAGGAGTCGAGTCGCGAGGGTCACTAGCCTCGAGCTATGTGGACTGATGGGTCACGTGGGCCGCTAGCCTCGAGTTATACCGGCTGATAGTATTGGTACTTGACGTGTGCGTATTGTGAGTTGTTACTTGTCCTGGGGGAGTCAGCCTTCACCTGCCCATACATCGATATGTCTTCTAAATTTCCTACTAGAAAGGTTAAGAGACCATAGCAAATTTTATGTTCCAATCATGGCATGGAAAAATGTCCCATCGTGAAATAGTAAGTTATACCTTGTCCTTGTTTGGTTGTAGGGGTAGCCTACTATTTCGATGATGGAATATTGAGCCGTGTTATGGTTTGGACACTTTTACTTTATCTTTATTTATGGTGCATTTATATTCAGTTCATATGACATGTTCTTCCTGTATCTTGCTACGTCCCTCTGAGGACCTGGT
Source organism: Iris pallida (assembly GCA_029216955.1). Classification (NCBI taxonomy): domain Eukaryota; kingdom Viridiplantae; phylum Streptophyta; class Magnoliopsida; order Asparagales; family Iridaceae; genus Iris; species Iris pallida. Next base: position 53,575 of record JANAVB010017570.1, on the reverse strand, counting down.
TATCTCTCCAGGTGTGTGTGTGTGCTTCTGTGATATTGCAGGTGTTCTAGTCGAGGTCAGGATCTTCTCCATTCAGAGATGACGTGTCTTGGGTCTTCTTTGCTACTCCCCCAAATCCTTTCCGTCTCCATGTATATTTTTCCTTACTTGTTGGTAGTAGATTTGTCTCCGCCCAACGTATTGTACAAAGACTTATTATAGTTGATTATATAATATCTTTTATTCTTCATTTGTGGATGAGATTAGATTACTCTTGGTTTACTGTCACGTCTCAAAACCAGAATACTGGACGGAGGCATACACAGCCAGCTACGCAATCCCAAAGTACGTTAATACTATGAAATCACGTATAAGCTGTCAAGACATGCGGGTTACTCTACAAGCCATCAGTCAATCCTAAGGTTTAACAATTCTAGGTATCTCAATCACAGGCAATTATACAAGAAAAAAGAGCACGATCATCATACATACAATAGTAAGGCATCCCGAACCATGTATACATGACTGATCATGAAGCCAGTACCACAGAACTGATGACTAGCTAGAGTTTTAGTCGTACATGATAAGGACTAGCTATAGTCTAGAATACACATATCATGTTTATGCCCGTAGGCTACAATATCAAGGAAAATACCAAAACACGAGCTAAACACGTGCTTGGGGCTAAACGTTAGAAGAGAAGAATTTACATATCAGTGGGAGGATGAAGAAGAAACCCACTGAGTCACTCAGGTGCTCCGGCTGGTCACCGTCGAGTAGATGGTGTGATAGATCCTTCGCGCTTCTTATTAGAACCTGGCCATGCAAAACCAGTGGGGTCAGACGCCAAAATAACAAGTACCACAAGGGAGGCCGAACTATGAACTTAAAACCAGCAATCATAGGCAATCAACAGGGAAAGAAAGCAATAAGTAAAGGAGGATCGAGATTCGTGCAGTACCAATGCACTTATTTTGATCATAGGAAAACAGTAAGTAAATCATCACTTGACATAAGGTAAACTGGAGAACATGTTAAATAAATAGAGCTAGGCAATAAACGAAGAGAGGACGAAGGTACTGTTCCGGATGCCAGGTTACAACCCTTAAACCAAACAAGGACTGGGATTGTAACCCTTCGCCTGAACAGAACTTGGTCTCTGATCATTTATTGCTAGAGGTGACAATCATTAGTGACAGTCCGAGAGTGAAAATACAGAGTACAATACATTAGAGTGACAATCCTTTCAACCATTATCCTGGAACAATTAGGAACTGGATCTAGACAAGACTTAGACTGGGAAGGTGATATACGATGAGATAACCATGTGACTATTCAGATAACCAAGTTACAACCCGTAAACCAAACAAGGACCGGGGTTATAACCCTTCTTCTGAACAGAACTTGGTTTCTCCCACCATTTATCGACAAGATAAAATAAGGAATCAGGACATATAACAATCATGTACAAGATCAAGACAAGACTAGACAGACTGAACTCCATCCAATATTCACGGCCAAGCAATAATACGGCTTGATACTTTAACTAACTAGGTTATCACAAGCCTAGTTACTAACAATATGTAATGAGATTTCCAAGTCCAGTTACCCGTCTGTTGCTACCTGAGTGACCCCAGCAAAAGAAAAATAAGTATAGCAGACACACTGCAGTGAGATACATGTGTCCTAAAGAGGTGCCCCACTCGACGGCAGGCTGGAAATGTGCTCATCATGACAGATAGCTCCAAGTCCCATGTATATATATATATATATAAGGCCGGGATCAAAGGGGCAACAGGTAACTGGAAAAGTCTCTTTATGAACTAATGTATTATTCTAGTTATTAGCCTTTGCCATTTACAGTAGGTACCCCTGACCGTGGTACTCACGGGTCCCCATCCTAGACATGATGCAAGACAAAACAGGTTCATTTGTACAAGCATAATCGTCTACAGTGTCCAGGTCATTCATATGGTCATGTCGTGTTGGCCGTCGCAACAGCAATTCGAGAAATATCATGTCTGGTTTATCATGTCAAGAGTGCGCCACGGCGGGCCACTATCAAGAATTATCATATCAAAAGTGCACCACCACGGGTCACTATTATGTCATGTTACTTGTCTCTGGTTACTGGTTACAGGTCAGAGTGCACCATGACAGGTCACCATCGTGTCAAGCAATTTCATTCATTAAAGAAATAGCAAGCTATTAAGTAGGGTCGTCGCAATTTAGGCCAAGAATAGAAAATGTACAGTACAATCAGGAGCTCCATATCAAAATAAAAGAAACTTGCACTTAATTTATATTTATATTATATTTATATAGATACATATTCTTGAAGCCAAGAAAAAACTCTACAACTTTCATGTTGGGAGTGGAAAGAAATTTTGACCACAATTCAGGCAAATAAAACATTTAAACAATCAAAGTGGACCCTATGCGGCCCAAAAGTGGGAGAACATGCGGCCAAAGAGAGTGGGAGGCCACCCTTGCGGCCAGCCAAAGCTTATGCAGCCAGAAAATAACTGAAGGGGCCATGCGGCCAGCAAGAAATATTCATGCAACCAAAAAAAAAGATAAGGAGAGAGGAACCTGCAATAAATGCAAGCTTCCACTCAAGCAAAAGAAAGGACACGTGGCCACTCAAGTACTGGCGTCATGTGGCCTAAAATTAAAATGGCTATATGCAAATAATTAAAGTAAGGCCATACGGCCAATCAATGTTGCTGAATGCAACTAAAAGCTAATGGCTATGCGGCTACAAATAAATAGTTGGCCAATGACCATACGGTCGAGAAATGGTTTAATGGCCATGCAGAGAATTGCTCATGCGGCCAGCCACGTGCTGATGGCCCATGCGGCTAACTTATTAAGCTTGCAGTCTTGGCTAATGCTTGGTATTAATTGTATTAAATAATGCATATGCGGCTGAATGTTAGTATTGCCTTAATAAGGCATGTAAGCTAAATGCTTGCTATTGTACTCATAGGCCATGCGGCCAAGATAGGTAGGCCTATGCGGCTGAATGTGCAATTAATGGCTCCCACAGAGAACATGTCCATAAAAATTACCATGGCCTCCGTGCTCCACCAAACAACAATAGGAACCCAAATCCAGACTTCCATGGGTCAAGTTTGGGTAAAAGAAATTCTCTACAACATGGAACCATCAGTTGACAAAAATATACAAGTTTGACAGACCAAAACCCATGAAACCGAAAATACCACAAAGCTAGATCTACAACAATCCACTCGGTAAAACCAAAAACTCCAAGTTCTAAAGATGCTTAGAATCATGCAAGGAAGAAGATGGAACAAAAAAAATAAATTTGTTCAAGGTTCGGCAAGGTGTACTTGCCTCTCTCTAATGGCTAGGGTTTGGTGGAAAAGAATTGAATGAGGGTGAATGAGGAGGGAGAGAGAAGAGTGGCTTATATAACAAGCTCAAGTGATCTCCACCATTCATTCTCTCCACTCAATCTAAACCATACACCTCATCTTATGAGAAACCAAACTAACCAAGTCCAAGTCAAAGTGGAACCGAACCAAATAAAACTAAATCCAAGTTAAACCAAGTCATGAAAATCCAACTCTTCGAAAATTTTTAAAATATCACGCAAATCGATAAATACAAATATGGCTCAAATAAACACGTATCCGTATAAAATACCGATACAGTGAGACGGGTCTCACAACTCTCCATACCTTAGAAAAATTCCGTCCTCGGAATTTCCTGAGGCTAGTCGAGTAAGATAACAAAACAAAAGCTCCAGGAAACTCAACAATCTCAACAAATCAAGCACGACATATAAGTAAAGTAAAATAATCAGTAATGTAATTAAATGCGTAAGCGGTAAATGCACAATAAATACAATCATGATCAAGAAGGACTGGAGGCATATGGATCAGTATGTCTCCTGAGACAGTTGTGTAGAAACCAACATCCTCGCTGGCCTAGGCTGACTCCCAAAAATGGATAAAAGTCAAGCCTCAAGGTAAGTCGGTACCAATGACTTAGTTCAAGACATGACTCTACCCAGGACGTGTCATCGTAGTTGAAACAGATGCTTGAACTTTATCACCTGTCTTAAGATACAAAGACAGAAGCGACTGGCTGATCGGGATGGACTGATATCTCTACATGCATGCTGAGACTGATCCTCCATAACTGGCCTGGCTGAAGAATGCTGAGCTGCCCTCGACAAAACACGAACAAGATAATCAGAAGGATCAAGAACAATGCCCTTGAAAGTTGAAGGATACAAGATCAAATCATGGAACAGGAATGATCAACGATCAAAACAGATATCAAGTCAAGTATCAAAGATAGAGAATAATCCAAATGAGATCAATAAGGATAATCGTGATTGAGATATCTAAACATGGTAACTCCCACAAATCTGAAAATCGAGACCTGCATGGGCCACCAATAAAACCATGTCACGCCCCAGAACAAGAATATCGGACGGAGGCGTACACAGCCAGCTACGCAATCCTAAAGTACGTTAATAGTCTGAAATCACGTAGCTGTCAAGACATGTGGGTTACTCTACAAGCCATCAGTCAATCCTAAGGTTAAACAATCCTAGGTATCTCAATCACAGGCAATTATACAAGAGCAAAGAGCACGATTATTATACAATAGTAAGGCGTCCCGAACCATGTATACATGACTGATCATGAAGCCAGTACCACAGAACTGATGACTAGCTAGAGTTTTAGTCGTACATGATAAGGACTAGCTATAGTCTAGAATACACATCATATTTATGCCCGTAGGCTACAATGTCAAGAAAATACCAAAACACGAGCTAAACACGTGCTCGGGCTAAACGTTACAAGAGGAGAATTTACATATCAGTGGAAGGATGAAGAAGAAACCCACTGAGGCACTCTGGTGCTCCGGCTGGTCACCGTCGAGTAGATGGTGCGATAGATCCTTCGGGCTCTTCTTATTAGAACCTGGTCATGCAAAACCAGTGGGGTCAGACGCCAAAATAACAAGTACCACAAGGGATGCCGAACTATGAACCTAAAACCAGCAATCATAGGCAATCAACAGGGAAAGAAAGCAATAAGTAAAGGAGGATCGAGATTCGTGCAGTACCAATGCACTTATCCCGAACATAGGAAAACAGTAAGTAAACCATCACTTGACATAAGGTAAACTGGAGAACATATTAAATAAATAGAGCTAGGCAATAAACGAAGAGACGAAGGTACTATTCCGAAAGCCAGGTTACAACCCTTAAACCAAACAAGGACCGGGATTGTAACCCTTCGCCTGAACAGAACTTGGTCTCTGGTCATTTATTGCTAGAGGTAACAATCATTAAGTGACAATCAGAGAGTGACAATACAGAGTACAATAGAGTGACTATCCTTGCAACCATTATCCTGGAACAATTAGGAACTGGATCTAGACAAGACTTAGACTGGGAAGGTGATATACGATGAGATAACCATGGAACTATTCAGATAACCAGGTTACAACCCGTAAACCAAACAAGGATCGGGGTTGTAACTCTTCGTCTGAACAGATCTTGGTTTCTTCCACCATTTATCGGTAAGATAAAATAAGGAATCAGGACATGTAACAATCATGTACAAGATCAAGACAAGACTAGACAGACTGAACTCCATCCAACATTCACGATCAAGCAATAAGTACGGCTTGATACTTTAACTAACTAGGGTTATCACAAGCCTAGTTACTAACAATATGCAATGAGATTTCCAAGTCCAGTTACCCGCCTGCTGCTACCTGAGTGACCCCAGCAAAAGAAAAATAAGTATAGCAGACACACTGTAGTAAGATACATGTGTCCTAAAGAGGTGCCCCACTCGACGGCAGGCTGGAAATGTGCTCATCATGACAGATAGCTCCAAGTCCCATGTATATATAAGGCCGTGATCAAAGGGGCAACAGGTAACTAGAAAAGTCTCTTCATGAACTAATGTATTATTCTACTTATTACACTTAGCCATTTACAGTAGGTACCCCTGACCGTGGTACTCAGGGGTCCCCATCCTAGACATGATGCAAGACAAAACAGTTCATTGTACAAGCACAATCGTCCACGGTGTCCAGGTCATTCATATTGGTCATGTGTGGTTGGCCGTCGCAACAGCAATTCAGAAATATTGTCAGGTTTATCATGTCAAGAGTGCGCCACGGCGGGCCACTATCAAGAATTATCATGTCAAGAGTGCACTACCACGGGTCACTATTATGTCATGTTACTTGTCTCTGGTTACTGGTTACAGGTCAGAGTGCACCAGGACAGGTCACCATCGTGTCAAGCAATTTCATTCATTAAAGAAATAGCAAGCTATTAAGTGGGGTCGTCGCAATTTATGCTAAGAATAGATAATGTACAGTACAATCAGGATCTCCATATCAAAATAAAAGAAACTTGCACAGTTAATTAATATTATACTTATATATATTCTTGAAGCCAAGAAAAAACTCTACAACTTTCATGTTGGGAGTGGAAGAAATACTGACCACAATTCAGGCAAATAAAATTTAAACAATCAAAGTGGACCCTATGCGGCCCAAATGTGGGAGAACATACATGCGGCCAAAGAGAGTGGGAGGCCACCCGTACGGCCAGCTAAAGCTTATGCGGCCAGAAAATAACTGAAGGGCCATGCGGCCAGCAAGAAATATTCATGCAACCAAAAAAAGATAAGGAGAAGGAACCTGCAATAAATACAAGCTTCCACTCAAGCAAAAAAAAGGACACGTGGCCACTTAAGTACTGGGCCATGTGGCCTAAAATTAAAATGGCTATATGCAAATAATTAAAGTAAGGCCATGCGGCCAATCTAAGTTGCTGAATGCAACTAAAAGCTAAGGGCCATGCGGCTACAAATAAACAGTTGGCCAATGACCATGCGGCCGAGAAATGGTTTAATGGCCATGTAAGAATTGCTCATGCGGCCAGCCACGTGCTGATGGCCCATGCGGCCAACTTATTAATGCTTGCAGCCTTGGCTAATGCTTGGTATTAATTGTATTAAATAATGCATATACGGCTGAATGTTAGTATTGCCTTAATAAGGCATGTAAGCTAAATGCTTGCTATTGTATTAATAGGCCATGCGGCCAAGATAGGTAGGCCTATGCGGCTGAATGTGCAATTAATGGCTTCCACAGAGAACATGTCCATGAAAATTACCATGGCCTCCGTGCTCCACCAAACAATAGGAACCCAAATCCAGACTTCCATGGGTCAAGTTTGGGTAAAAGAAATTCTCTACAACACGAAACCATCAGTTGACAAAAATATACAAGTTTTACAGACCAAAACCCATGAAAACCGAAAATACCACAAAGCTAGATCTACAACAATCCCTCGGTAAAACTGAAAACTCCAAGTTCTAAAGATGCTTAGAATCATGCAAGGGAGAAGATGGAACAAACAGAAATAAATTTGTTCAAGGTTCGGCAAGGTGTACTTGCCTCTCTCTAATGGCTAGGGTTTGGTGGAAAAGAAATGAATGAGATGAATGAGGAGGGAGAGAGAGAGTGGCTTATATAACAAGCTCAGTGATCTCCCATCTTCATTCCTCTCCACTCAATCTAAACCATACACCTCATCTTATGAGAAACCAAACTAACCAAGTCCAAGTCAAAGTGGAACCGACCAAATAAAACCAAATCCAAGTTAAACCAAGTTATGAAAATCCAACTCTTCAAAAATTTTAAAATATCACGTAAATCGATAAATACGAAATACGACTCAAATAATTACGTATCCGTATAAAATATCGATACAGTGAGACGGGTCTCACATTTACTGTATTTTACAGCTTATGTTACATACGAGTTTCCATATATTGGAGTATACTTCGTATGTATGCAGCTGGCATGGATACGTACCTACTCCTAAGTATTTTGGGACTGGGGCATCACATGTTTTTGTGGTGCCCATGCAGGTCGAGTTTGTCACTTCGGTTACGTAATTGTACCGATGTGAGCCTGCACATAGGATTAGAATCTAGGAATCTCATCCATACAGCTTGACCTCTTCCCTTGACTTCAAAATTTGGACTCTTGTTCGACCTCCTTGAACTGCATCTTGCTTGATTCCTTTCTACCATTGATTTTATTTTCGTGCTCAGTGTCAACTAGTAAGATGACTATACTAGTATATGCTCATAGGTCAAACACATGGCTAGAATGGTTTATTGGCAATTGGAATACATTTAAGACTCTAATTGAGTTAAAAAGTTTTTTGTGGATTTAATGATTAGTAATTATAAATAGGATATTGCCACGAAAGTTTTAATTGAGATTTCTAAATAGTAAACACCATAGGATTGATACTGCAGGAAGGAGAAGAATATATATATATATATATATATATATATTATATATATATATATATAATATATATTATATATATATATATATATTTATTATATATATATATATATATATATATAATAATATATATATATATATTATATATATATATATAAATAAAAAATATATACATATATGGCTAGAATATTTATACCATTGGTTTAAGAAATTGATTGGATTTTTGAGTTTTGATATTTATGAATCATGGGGTATAGCGATACGCTTTTATAAATATTATATTGATTTGATTTTCGAGTTGTAATTTATGATTTATTGGATTATAGTTATATACATTTGAATAGTTATAAATTTGGTTTGAAAATGATCTTAGATTTTAAATGTGGTAGTATAAATTATTTAAATTTTAGTCATAAAACTTGCAATTTTTGTGTTTAGTAAATTTGAATTTTAAGTGGAAGTAATGATGGCAAATTTTGGTTTAAAATATTTGAAAGTTATAAAAACGATTTTTGAGAATTTTTTATTTAAAATGGTGTCCTATGATTGAGGATAAATCTATTTAGATTTTTGGTAAAAAAAATTTACTGATAAGATTAGTTGAAAATTTAGTTTAATGTGGGATTGCTAATATTAAAATTTTGGAAGAATTTCGAAGGATGTGATGGAAAGTTATTCTGATTGATTAAAGGAAGTTACCATTTAGAAGTTGTGATTTTGTTGGAAAACTTAGCATGAATAGAAGTTAAAATTGATGAGAGCATTGAGCTTAATTTTAGATTGCTTTATAACATGCTAAGGGTTTATCTTGAGGATTATTTTAGAATTTTTTTGAAGTTTTAAAGTTATGAAGTGATATTGAAATTTTTTAGATTCATGATTGATGAACTTGAGTTTAAAAAAGTTGGAATGAAAATGAATTTTTTTGAAAAAAGTCAATAGTAACATGATAAAAATTTGCTTTGAGGTTTATGATAGTGATTTAAAATTTTTTATGATAAATTTGAACGGCTAGGAGTGAATACAATTTTGGTGGTTATTTTTGGAAAGTTTATTTTTGAAACTTTTGGAGGAAACTTGAGTTAAAATCTTAATGGTAGGCATCAAGATAGCTCTAGTAAGATAGATGTACTCCACACTAATTGCCATATCACTCATGGCCATGATAGTAACATATACACAAGTGTTGTTAGTCATCTACCAAATTACGTGACTATATTTCCACCTTGACTTACTCGACCTTCCTTCAATTCTAGATCTTTTAATTGCGACCTTCTAACCCATTTGCAATTTGAAAGGTGATTTAATGGTTCCTTAACTGTATTCATCTAGGAGACTATCTCTCTCCGGGATGGTATTCCTAAATTATTTTTACTGAATTCTTTAATTTATTTTATTTCATGATTTAACTTGATCTTATTAATTTTTGTGCATTAATTACCACTTCATGAACTCCCACTTTCTTTTAGATCTTTTGGCGCCCCTTACCGTGACTTGGATATTTGGAGCACAACACTAGACTTTTCCTTCCAATAAATTTTATATGTAAGACCTAGACGAGCCCACCTTCCTGTAGACATATCATGTCCCACTAGAACACGTCTCCTTGTACACTATTTTTATGATATGACCTTCTGGTCAAAATGGCCAAACTATAATCCTTACCATGATACCAATATTTTTCGACCACGGATAGGGAATCAACCTCGACTCAATTCTTTCGACTCGATATGTGATTTGTTCTACTTAATTCCTTAAATGCTTAAAATTGTGCTTTATCTTGATTGCTTGACACATTGTCCCATCACACTACTAGTTTAACTCTTGTAAGTTGGGTAGAATACCTCACCACCTAACAAACCTTTTTTCTTGTGAACCACATTGGTAAGTTCACTTAGACTCTAAATTCAAAGGACCCTACCTTATCTAGTCTACCAAGCCATAAACGAAGAAACACTAGGACAACTGTATAGGCCCACATTTCGGGCGAGCCTTGATTTTAAAAAGATCCTGGACTATTTAATTTCCTTCATCAGTACCTCCCTTGCACATTTTGACTATCCAATGCTGCTAATGTAGCTTCAGTTTTGCAAGCTTATTTCATTATCAAGCTTGATCATGACATATTTTATTGGGTGCTCCCACTAACATATTGTCTAATCAGAACTGGTGCATGATGGTCTGATCAACCTATTGTACTTTGGTTCGCTTATCACATATTATTCTACGTGGATGAAGACATAGTAAACTTGCCTTAGAGTCTCATCCGCGACAGCCTTGACAATTCTCTTTTGAATTATTTTTGCCGCCTATGAATCCCGCAATTCGTATTCAATATATAACACCGTCGTTGAAACTTTTGTTGTTCTTATCTTTTACTTATTTTGGAAAGACAAGGTACTGTACTTGCTAGATAGACTCAAGGTATTATCTTTGGTTGCCCAATCGGTTAATTATACACAAATGTAGATAGCCACCGACCGACTCATGTGACTGTATCCTCGTCTTTAACTACTCCTCATACCTTAACCCTAGAATTGTTATCGTGTCCTCCTAATTATTCTTGAGAACTCGAGAATGATTCTAATCATTCACTTAAATCTAACACTCAACCAAGACGATTAGTATTCAGTTTTCTCTCAAAGAACCATCTCCCAAATGTCTAAATTATTCTCTTTGATCTACTCAATTCCTTATTACTCTCCAAATTGGATTATCGAAATTTTGTTACCTTCACTAGCAATCCTTATTTGAATTCCATAACCATGATATATTTTGTACATATTGACTCCACAATTTTCTATTGCATGGTGGTGTTGAACGCCATTTTATCGCCTCCTCCAAAATTTAATTATATTTTGGTATTGACGAACTCTTCCTATCCCTCCACCCTATCTACCCTATTAATCCCAAATTTCGAGGACAAAATTCTTGTAAGTTGGGTAGGATAAAAAACCCCTATTTTTTAATTATTTTTTTATTATTTTATTACACTTAAAAATGAATTTATATAATTTATGGTTTTATTTATTTTTTGATGACCCGGTTTGGCCAATTCAGCCCGAACAGGGCCTAAACAAAATTTAAGCCCATGTGAGCATGTGGGGTGACTAAGGGGGCCATGTTGACATATTTTGTGTACGTAAAAATAATTTCTAAATTATTTTAGAATTTTAATTACAATTTCAAATTATTTAATTATTTGTGCAATTATTGGTATTTTTTATTTTAAATAATATTTTACAAAATAGTACATTTTGTGGACTCGAAAAAGGGTGTGCAGTGTAAGTGCACTCATTGGGACGATCTTATTAATTATTATTATTAAAGTTATTTTGTGGGGATTTAATAACCATGTTTTCCTATTTCAATAATATATTATTATGCGTTGATTTATTAAGGATTGAATTTATTATATGTAGATATGCTCAAATATATTAATAATTGGATAGTTGACTTTAATTGGTATTTGAATTTTAAATAGATTTTTGTGTATTTATGGCTATATATATATATATATATATATATATAATATATATATATAATATATATTATATATATAATATATATATATATATAAGTAGATAAGTGTTAGAAAAGAACAGAAAAGAAAAAGAAAAAGAAAACACTTAATGGGGGGTCGGCCCCACCCGACCACCCACACATACACATGCGCCAAGCAATTTAATTGCAGCTGCATGCTATTACACTTGGCCGATCCCTCCTTTACAAATAACCAACAAAGAAACACAACATTTAAGCCGAGATACCCCAAACCCATTGTATATATATAATACACACACATATATATATTTAACTCTCAAAAGAAAAACCCTAATCTCCTCCTCTTTTCTCCTCCATCCTCCTCCTTTCTTCGGCGTGCGTGCCCAACCTCGCCGGAGCGACAGCAGTCCCGTATTCCGGTCGTCACGACAACAAACAACAACAATAGATTCCAACTTTAAGTTATCCCACTTCCTCGATCAATTTTTCTGTCAATTTAAATCCGTTTTTAGATCCATAAATTCATGTAGAAACTCCACATGACCCTCTTCAAGATACCCCATGTAGATTTTGACATTGCCATCCAACTTGCTTGAAAATCGAGGCAAAGTTGGAAAAAAAAACTACTTTTCTGAATATTAAAAACTGTTGTAAAACACCAACTTGTCGGCCAATTTTCATTATGTACAATAGAATTTTGTAGAAACTAATTGAAGACAGTCAAAGACAACATAACCAATATTGTAACGCACCTTCTGGATTTACTTTTCATCTAGTGTTTAGAAAGTTACACGTTGTTAAAGTTTCACGAAAAATTATAAATTCTGTTTTCAAAAAGTGGAAAAACACCCGATACGGCGTGCTCTCCGACAAACCGGGCGACGTGGTCGCGCACTATACACATCGAAAGGCGCGTATGGATGTTGTCGACATGTGGGAACTGATGGAACCCGATTTTGTTGCATGTGCGCGACGAAATCAGTGCGTATCCGTCGAGATACCCCGTATCGACCCTTTGCAAATTAAGTGACAACTTTGTGCACACTCATCATATCGCGATGAAACTTGCGCCATTGGACTCGAAATATTTTTCTGGTCCTGTGAGCCAAGTTTGGTCCGATTCTTAGACCGTTGATCGAGACGCTATTTTGGCGGGCCGACATTCCCACTCAACGGGCGATTTTGTGCACAGCCTACCGGAATCCAAAATTGGACATACCGTTGGGTTCGTCTCATAAAAACAAATTTGTAGACATGTTGTTTAACAACTTTAGAGACCTTAGATATTGGCACACATTTCGGTGCAAAGCGGGTCCAACGGCGGACATCGTTTTGACCAAAAGTTACGAAATTGCCCCTGTTCTAGAATTTGACTTTTGGACAGGCGTTTCCTAGGCATACCTTTTATTCCAAACTCATTCGTGATGTTTGTTTCAGCATCCGGAGCTTCTTGTGGATTTTGACTTTCGTGTTGACGATTCTGATTGTTGGATTTTGCTGCTCCTCGCACCACCCTCAGGCAAGATACCATGCTTTATTTACTGTTATAATTATATGTACCTTTATTTATTCATTTACTGCATATCTATTATCTGTTCTTAGTTGGATCCATTACTTGATATTTTTAGTTCACTTTATTTTGAGTTCAGTTATTTTTCCTTCTTTCTTTTTGCATATGGACCTAGTCTTAGCGAACTACCTTCTGTTAGTGACCTTGGGAGGGAGAAGACAGTCAAATGTATGGGCTACCCCAAAATCCAACAACTGTAGTAACTGCGTACTACGGTAGTCGAGTCGGAGGGTCACTAGCCTCGAGCTATGTGGACTGATGGGTCACGTGGGCCGCTAGCCTCGAGTTATGCCGCTGATAGTATTGGTACTTGACGTGTGCGTGTTGTGAGTTGTTACTTGTCCTGTGGGAGCCAGCCTTCACCTGCCCATACATCGATATGTCTTCTAAATTTCCTACTAGAAAGGTTAGGAGACCTTAGCAAATTTTATATTCCAATCATGGCATAGAAAAATGTCCCATCGCGAAATAGTAAGTTACACCTTGTCCTTGTTTGGTTGTAGGGGTAGCCTACTATTTCGATGATGGGATATTGAGCCGTGTTATGGTTTGGACACTTTTACTTTATCTTTATTTATGGTGCATTTATATTCAGTTCATATGACATGTTCTTCCTGTATCTTGCTACGTCCCTCTGAGGACCTGGTTATCTCTCCAGTGTGTGTGTGTGTGTGTGTGTGCTTTTGTGATATTGCTGGTGTTCTAGTCGAGGTCGCGATCTTCTCCATTCATTCAGAGATGACGTGTCTTGGGTCTTCTTTGCTACTCCCGCCAAATCATTTCCGTCTCATGTATATTTTTCCTTACTTGTTGGTAGGATTTGTCTCCGCCCAACGTATTGTACAATGACTTATTACAGTTGATTATATAATATCTTTTATTCTTTATTTATGGGTGAGATTAGATTACTCTTGGTTAACTACATTTTACAGCTTATGTATACATATGAGTTTCCATATATTGGAGTATACTTCGTATGTATGCAGCTGGCATGAATACGTACATAGTCCTAAGTATTTTGGGACTGGGGCATCACACACTTCAAAGGGTATACATCTTGACCTGGAGAAAGTGAAAGCTATCCTCGATATGCATCCTCCAGGAAATCTCAAAGAGCTACGCGAACTTCAAGGAAGGCTAGCCTGCATCAGACGATTCATTTCGAACCTTTCTGGAAGGTGTCAATCATTTACCCAGCTCATAAAGAAAGGTGTATCTTTCGTCTAGACTGAACATTGTCAACGTGCATTTGACGACATCAAAAAATATCTCACAAGCCCTCCAGTATTTGTGGCTCCAATAATAGAGAAGCCCTTCTTACTATATCTCCACGCTATGGACCATTCCCTTGGTGCCCTATTAGCTCAGAAGAATGAAGGCGGCCACGAACAGGCAATCTACTACCTCAGTCACACAATGGTGGGTGTCGAGCATAGATACACACCTGTAGAAAATGAATATTTTGTACTGGTATTTGCTATCCAGAAGATACGCCACCATGTGTCTGGACATACGATCCACATCATATCTAAAGTCAATCCTCTCATAATACTCATGACTAAACCAGGTTCTCTTAATTCTCGTTTAGCTACATGGACAATGTTGTTGACTCCATACGATATGTTGTTCGTTCCTCAGAAGGCAGTAAAAGGCCAAGCGTTAGCTGATTTCCTAGCAGCTCATCCAGTGCCAGAATCTTCCAAACTCTACGATGAAATCCCCGATGAAGTAGTAGAGTCTAACACTGCAACTGAGAAAATACCTATTTGGCGAATGTTCTTTGACGGTGCATCAAAAAATAGGACCTAAAGGAAATATCGTGGCTGGAGTAGACATCGTGCTTGTGTCACCCGACCATCTGGTTATACATCGTGCATATTCTCTCGTGGAACCCTGCACCAACAACGTGGCCGAATACAATGCCCTATTGATCGGCCTTCAGCTGGCAAAACAACTGGGAGTTGACTATAAGAAACTTACGACGATCCTAAGCTAATAGTTAGTCAGGTCCGGGGATTATGAAGTTCGTCACGAAGATCTCATCCTATTGTAGAAGCATGAAAATATCAGAGTAATGGTCCATACGGCTCTGGGAAGAAAGCCCATGCGGCTCATACAGGAGCTGTCTTATGCAAATAAAAGAAGACTCTCAGTCTCATGCGGCTCGGGAGTGTATGCGGTTCAGCAGGAATATGCGGCCCAATCGACGCCACTTCCCCCTTGGGATCCCTCCCTACAGTTGGCCATTTGAGTAGTGGCCTCATTTAATGCCCTGACACGACTCGACAACCATGACGGCTCTGACATAAAGTGTCATAATGGTTCTGCCATAATGACAGACTCTTCGAAAAAGAAGAAAATCTCTGACCCGGTCCGTCATAAGTCCCAGATTGCCACGTGGCAATCAGCCATATGCGGCCCACCGAGAGCCCAGTCCCTGCGGCCCAACACAATGCTGTACATGCGGCTTCCTGAGAACTCATTTCCTACGGCTCAAGGCAATGCTAGTTTTATGCGGCTCGCAGAGACTATGCATATGCGGCTCATTGAGAGTTCATCCCCTGCGGCTCAATAAAGCATTGTCCTATGCGGCTCATGAGGAGTATCTCCCTGCGGTTCAAGTATCGCCCATCCTATGCGGCTCTGGCAGGACCCACAATTAAAACACGTGGCATCGGATCAATCAGGATTTAACCGAATCTCAACAAATATATTTGACATCATCATCATATTACTGAGATCAAGGCATATCATTTATCATCAAGCCAATGGGACACGTGGCGAGCAATCGGGCATTGGTATATCAATCATGAAGATTTAAAGCAGTTAACATTAACTGCTCACAAGATTCGGTGCTATCTGCATTAATGGCCTAGATTATTGTAATCAGGATGAAGGGTTCAGATAGATTGAAGGAGCGCCGACATTCCAAACAATCATTAGCAAACCCTAATGATCATACCCCACTCTTATAAATAGCCCGCATCATTTCTTTGTACAAGGACCGACAACAAAAAGAATAAAAAATACAGAGTCAGAGAGAGAATACACAGAGAGAGAGAGAAGCCAGGAGAGCAACAGAGGAGCAAAAAGAGCACTTCTTCGTCAACGCCAACCATCTTTTCATAAGGAGCCAAGGCTGCATACCGATCGTCCAAGGAGTAAGGCAGGGCTGCCGTCGCCTTCCCGAGCCTCTATCGTCACCCCCCAGAATCTAAAATAAACAATTGTACTTAGATTGCTGTACCTAGGTTTTCGTCCCTAGGCTTTCTTAGTACAAGCGAGTTTGTATTGTGAGTCTAAGTTCAGTCCTCCGATAATTGTTCTGTACTTTTACAATCAATGGCAAACACGATGGCGACTCTGCTGGGGACTAACTTCTCCACGGCTGAGGAGTTAGTGACGCAATCGGATGCAGCCAAGCTTGGCTCCACGCAACAAAAGATGGTCGTCCGCTTCGACCAACAAGCGTTTGAAGAGATGCTCTCCGAAGGAAGCGCTGGCGGGTCCAGAAGCGCACCCGCACGACAAAGGCTCGCAGAGAGTGGAGGCCAAAATTATTTGCTCCTCCCCAAGCCCCCGACGGTGTACCCTCTGTTGCTCAAGACGGTGAGAAGGACTCTTCTGCGGCCCCACTTCAGACCGTAGACAACTCTGCTGTCCCCAAGTCCGGCAGAAAAAAATACTATGATGCTGGACTTGCAGGGGCAAAGAGGAACTCTACGCGAACTGAGCCGTATAGGGGTGCTAGCCGAGTAAAAAAGGCCCATGCGGCCACATCCGCTAGCCGCATGGACAAAGCCCATGCGGCCACAGTCGCTAGCCGCATGAAGAAGAATCACGCGGTCACATCTGGCAGCCGCATAGTTTATGCAGCTACAGTCGCCAATCACATGGATGAAACACATGAGGCTACAGGAGGCAGTCGCTTGCAGAAAACCCATACGGCCACTATTGCCAACCGCATGCGGCCAGTCTGTACGGTCGTGACTCCTAGCCGCCCACAGACAACTCATCCGACAGCAGAAGATGACCGCATGCAGACAGCCTGCACGGTACCCAACTCTAGCAGCATAGCGTCCGTTCCACGCTTCTCTCGATCGGTCTTCGACCGTCTCTCATACGGTCCCGACCCTGATGATTCTCTGTATGATAAGCCGGACTCTGTGGCATTCGACTTGGCCTATTACGCACCCACCAGTGCTAAAGGAAGGAAGTCTAGGGCAGTGCGGGCTCATCGAGCCCAGTCAGCTGTCCCAACCTCTGACTATCGGAGCGTCCCGTTGACTATCACACGGGCCTCGGATGGAAAGTTGTATACAACTGCTCAAGTCCAGCCCCCTGCGACAAACAGACAGAGTGGTTCCTCTGACCTGCGGGAGACGATCCTCCACAAACGCAAGGAAAGAGAAGGAGTGTCGGTGTGCAAAGAGTCCTCGCTTGGACATCGCTGCACCCAAATCATCGTCAATTGCTGCTGCAACAGCACGACAATGACGAAAGCTCGGCCATCCGTCTTCCAAAGGCTACAGCACCCGAACTCAGAAGATGAGGCACCTCCTGTTGTCTCTTATAATTCTGCTCAAAAAGTCCCCGCCGAAGAGAGAAGGAAGAAAACGAGCATCTCCAGTCCAAAGATATCAACCACTACAACTAAGAAACTGTCGTCTAAACGGTTGTCCTACTGGTGTATTCCAACACACCCGTTTAAAGACAAAATTTACCTCGATGGGAAATTCATCATCCACATCGCTGGGGATTGAAGGAGCTGGGGATAGCACTCCTCCGAACATCCGCAACAATCCGATGTTCCAAGGAACCAAGTCCGCACAAACAACTCTTCCATCAGGAGCAACGAACGCTGATGCCCACGAGGACACCCGTAACTCTCAAGATAAGGCAATCTCTGAAGCTGGGGATACCATTCCCTCCGAGTCCGAGCCCGAAGAAAACATTCCCACCTATCCCGATGACTTCTCGGTGCATGGGTACGACTCAGAGGGCACATCCTCCACCGTTCTTTCCATCACTCCTCACGTAAGAATGGTATTCATGACGGACAGCGATCAAGGTGGTTCCAGTGATCGCCAGCGCATCGACAGTCTCGAAGCCATATTATTTGCTTTGGTCAAGTCTGCAGACGAGATTAAAGCGGCCCTGTCCACTCTACAAGGAGGAGCGCAACAAACACAGGCCCCGCGGTCAATATAGATTCGAACTCAGCGGCACCAAAACTAGGGCAATAATCCTCCCGAAATAACAGCCCCCGCCGCGACAGATGAGACCCGAGAAGTAAGAAGAGAGGTCCAGGAGCTCCGTGCCATGTTTCATGCCCGAGAAAATGCTCAAGATCTCAGAATACGGCAACCATATCCTGCTGAGTGGAGGGATGTTCCATTCCCACCAAGATATAAGCCGTTCAACATCAACCCGTATGATGGCAAAACCTCAGCAAGTCGGTACATCACTTACTTTGAGGTCACCACCGACCATCTGCCCCATGAAGATGCGATCCTCACACGGTTATTCATTGGAGTATTGGAAGGAGTCGCCTTTGATTGGTACCGCAATCTACCGGACAACTGCATCCATTCCTTCGCCGGTTTCAAGCGCATGTTCTTGGAACGGTTTTATGAAGTAGGACAAGACGTCACTATGTCCACTCTCATGGACGTCGTCCAAGGGAGAAGGAGTTAACAAGAAACTACATTGAGCGGTTCCGCCAGACCGCCATGAAGCTGCCTTCCGGAAATCCGGATTCTTCTTTGATTGAAATCTGCCAAAAGAGACTGCTTCCAACGATCAGTCTCTGGATGGGCGAGAGTCAATTCAAAGATTGGAAGGCATTCATCATCAGCGCCACAAGCGCTGAAGAACGACTGAAGAAGGCCCGCCAACTGGGGTTGCACATCTCAGAAGAAGAAAACAAGGGCAAGCGTCTCAACAACGATAATAGGGGTAACCCCTCCAACAATCGGGACAGCAAGGAAAAACAGGCTATGGTGGCCGACACGGCCCAGAAGCCCGAGCCACAGCCAGCAGACAAGCAATAGCCTCAAATCACTTACTCTTTCGAAGACGGCCACGTCAAGCCTATCTTAGACATGCTCATACAAGGAGGTAGAATTCAGCTTCCTCCACCAAGACGGGAGCCTCGGCCGGCTAATCTGGAGAACCGAAAGCTGCCATTACCACCGTTATGTACACCACGCTACACATGACTGCTACCAATTAAAACGGTACATCCAAAGCCTCATTGATTCGAACGCTCTGGCCATCGACTTCGAAGAGGTAACCGTAGCAGCTAATATGGTGTCCGTACAATTCGGCAACTTCCCTCCGACGGAGACTCAAGACGGGGTAATCCCCGTCCCTCTCGCGACAATGAAGATTACCAATCTTCCTCCGCCTCGAGAACAAGCTGCTGGTCTAGTACCTCTCACCACCTCACGAGGAGAGGTCATGTGGGTCCATCCAGACTTGGTGTCAGAAGTGACTCGGCTCACACCATCTCCCACCAACAAAAAGAGTAGAAAAATTAAGACCTGCCGCACAGTTTCAGCAGACAACGAGGAAGCTACAGCCGTCGTCACGCGGTCCGGAGCGCAATCCCAACCTGTGGTTGACAGTCCAGCTGAAAATCATGAACCCACTACAACTGATGCTCCGGGACCGGCTCAGCCGACGACCGACAAGCCTAGGCCGAAAGAGACTCGCTTCGACAAATCTCTCCGAAAGGACGCAGCCCAAGGGCTAGAGAGGCCCTACAACTTTGATATCTTAGCACAATTGGCTAACACACCGGCCAAATTGTCATTGTACGAACTCCTAAGGCTCTCGAAGGACGTTCGTATTGCACTGAGCGAAGCACTCCAAAATGCCGATGCCTATCTCGCTCAATCTAACCTCACTGGAGAGGACTCATCCGTGGATCTCCAAGATAGTGCCTGCACGGGAGCAATGCCCAACATCGTCTTCACTCTGCAGGACATGCTCATCAAAACCAACCTACATGATCGCCCGCTATACTACACAGGATACATCGGCGACGTGAAGGTGGATCAGATGCACATTGATCCTGGCTCTTCCATAAGCATCATCCCGAAGGGCCTGCTACATCATCTTTGCATCCCAATACAACGCCTGACACCTACAAGTATCGCCATCAGCGGTTTCAATTCGGGCAGGAGCTACCCTATTGGGAAGATTCGTCTTAAGTGCCAAATTGGCGACCTCCAATCCGAAGTCACCTGCTACGTCATAGATGCAGACACTTCTTACAACATCCTCTTGGGGCGTCCATGGATGCACGATTATATGATCGTGCCTTCCACGCTACACCAGTGCTTCAAATATGTCGACAAACACGGCTTCGTGAAGACAGAGTTTGTTGATATCGATCCCTTCAAAGGGGTCGAATCTTACTACTCGGATTCCTGTTTATACGAAAAGTCGAAGAAGCACCTTGATGAAGGAGACGCACAAACTCATACCGAGACAGCCACGGGATCAGAAGGACCCCTGACGATCCACCTCCAAGCTCACAAACCGGGCAAGTCCGTACCCCTCACCGCCACTCTACGGAAGGACGCGATCAGCCTCTCGGCGCAAGAGGAGCAGATGATAATCCGGCTGCCAAGGTCCGGCCAAGTGCCGAGACCCGCAACGGGGCTACTAACAATCCGACTGTCGAGAGTCAGTCAACCATAAACAGGGAAGCTCAACCCCTCGGACAGGCCACTGACAATACGCCTTCCCAAGAAAGGTTGTCGCCTCGATGCAAGGTCTGACACTTCCAGCGAACCAGCCACTCCTCGCTCCACATCGAATGCCAAACTGGGGGTCGCCAGTCTGCCAACGACTCCACGCTCTGCTCCATCAACTGAACCACTGACGATCAAGCTTCCTAGGTCATCCTCTCAGTCTTCGTTCACACAGGGGGTAGCCGAAGAGGAACCGGAGCTAGCCAAGTATGTGGCTGCCGATACTGATGTCCCTTCCGCTGATGATGTAATCCCCCTAGAAAAGATACCTTACTTCATCAATAAAGGGTTATCTTTGAACTACACCGAGCTCAATAAGCTATGTATGATGTATGCTATGGAACACGGTATAGGCGCTCACCTACACACACAGGTGACAAATGTGTACACCGCAATCCAGCTTGCTCCAGTAGAAGACGCGAATATTAGAGGGAGGAGATCATCCAATTATCTTCGGCCGGACGAACAACCCTCATCCCCGCACCATAGAAGAAGCCGACCTCGGGTCAGATACCGGGAGACTGTCTCTGTATCTCTATAGCCCTCAATCCAAATATCTCATACAGAAATAGGGGTATGATCTGGAGACTACACCAGGATTGAACTATGGCACTGGGCGACGATTACCTTTGAAGCCGTCAGTCCCGACGGGCAAACTACGGAACTACTGTAACAAAACTCGATGCGGGTTAGGGTATGTAACGCCTACTACGACCCCGAAAAGTTCAGATGAAGAATGCGACTGGCAGTCACATTCAACCGGATCACCAACTTCCGACTCAGATACCAGCATCGGAGATGTGTTCAGACAAGTCATGTCAGTCAACATGACGTTCGCCGACGCTTACGAGGAAGACGAAGACATCCCCAAAATCCTCGAACTAGAGCCATGGGCCCAGCAATTAGACGTGCAATGGGAAAAGCGGTTCGAACTGAGAGAACCACCTGCTGAAGATGAGGTCATACAAGTGGATCTCGGCAGCGAATCTTCTCCAAAATCGATCTTCATCAGTGAAAGCCTAACCGACAAAGAACGGGAGTCGCTGTTAGAACTTGTCAGAGAGTACATTGATGAGTTCGCCTGGAGCTATGAAGACATGCTAGGGTTAAATCCTGACATCGCTCTTCATAAACTCAATATTCGACCAGATGCGAAGCCAGTTAAACAACAACAGCGACGCTTCCGCCCAGGCATCATGGACGCGATCGAAGCTGAAGTCAACAAACTGATAGCCAGTGGCTTCATCCGTGAGGAGCAGCATCCCGATTGGGTCGCCAATATAGTACCCATTCTCAAGAAGAACGAGAAGGTTCGAATCTGTATCGACTTCCGCAACCTGAACGAGGCATGTCCCAAAGATGAATTCCCCCTTCCTATTACAGACATCATGATCGACAATACCTGCGGCTTCGAACGCATGTCATTCATGGATAGTTTCTCGGGATACAACCAAATCAAAATGTCTCCCGACGACGAAAAGTATACATCATTTCGAACACCGATTGGCACGTACTGCTACACAGTCATGCCTTTCGGTTTAAAGAATGCTGGCACCACATATCAAAGAGCTATGAGCATCATCTTCAGAGACCACTTACGCAAGACGGTGGAGTGTTATGTTGATGATATAGCCGTCAAGAGCCGTAGCAAAGGAGGCCATCTGCAGGATCTAAGGACGGTATTCGACCTAATGCGAACGTACAATTTGAAAATGAACCCTACAAAGTACTTCCTGGGCGTATCCAGCAGGAAGTTCTTAGGCTTCATCATCATTGCAAAGGGTATCCATGTAGACCCCGAGAAGACAAAAGCAATCATGGAGATGGGTCCCCCGAGAAATATCCACGAACTCAGAGGCCTTCAGGGAAGGCTAGCTTGCATCAGGAGGTTTATTTCCAACATCTCCGGGCGATACCGACATTCACGCACCTCATGAAGAAAGGAGTCTCATTCGTATGGGACGAAGAATGCCAGCGTGCTTTCGATAGCATCAAAGAGTATCTGTCAAATCCTCCGGTCTTGGTAGCCCCAGTCCCTGGAAAACTATTTCTGCTCTATGTACGAGCAATGGAACACTCCCTCGGTGCTCTGCTGGCACAGAATAACGATGCAGGCCATGAACAGGCCATATATTACCTCAGCCGGATGATGATCGGGCCAGAGCATCGATACACTGTTGTGGAGAAGGAATGCCTCGCCTTGGTGTTCGCCATTCAGAAAATGCGACACTATGTCGCCGGACAAACGATACATGTGGTCTCACAAGTCAACCCTTTAAGGGTCCTCATGACTAAACCAGGGGCACTCAGCTCTCGACTCGCTATATGGGCAATATTGCTGTCCCCTTATCATATGATCTTCGTCCCCCAAAAGGCAGTCAAAGGTCAAGCCCTGACAGATTTCTTGGCAGCCCACCCAGGAGTCCTCCAGGATATACGAAGAGATCCCAGATGAGGTCGCCGACTCGCACACAACCTCTCGCGAAAATATATGGCGAATGTTCTTCGACGGCGCTTCAAGGACCGGACCTAAAGGCAATATAGTCGTCGGAGTCGGGGTAGTGCTAATCTCTCCTTCCGGATTGGTGATTAACCGCGCTTATTCCCTCACCGAACCCTGTTCTAACAATGTGGCCGAGTACAACGCTCTGGTCATTGGCCTCCAACTTGCAAGAGAGCTGGGGGTAGAATACCTTGAAGCATATGGCGATTCTCAGCTAATCGTCAATCAGATCCGGGGCTCATACGAAGTCCGCCACGAAGACATGATCCCTTATCATCAAATAGCGATCGACATCATCTCATCGTTTGAGGGGTTCTTTATCGAGCACGTCCCCAGACTCCGAAATATTGAAGCCGATGCCCTAGCTGGTCTTGCCGCTTCTCTAGCAGTTCCGAATTATAATCGACAATCAGTGGTGATAGGCCATGAACTGGTCTGTCCCAAAACAATGTGCAATTCGTCGCAAGTTATTCGGCACAAACGATCGATGACGCCCCAGATTGGAGACAACCATTCATCGATTTTGTCGTCTACGACATCCTGCCTGAGAACCCAAAGGAAGCCACTTCTATCAGAAGGCGTTCTCTCAGGTTCTTCTACGATACAGAGACGAAAATGCTGTATCGCCGCTCCTACGACGGATTACTGCTTCGGTGTCTGTCTAGCACAGAAGCCAAAGAAGCCGTACGAGAAGCCCATGACGGTGTCTGCGGGGCCCATCAGCCCGGCCCAAAACTGCAAGACCGCCTTCGCCGAATGGGCTACTATTGGCCCACAATGGTGGCAGACGCGATAGATTATGCTAGAAAGTGCAAAGCTTGCCAAGTCCATGCGGACTTCATCCACCAACCATCCGAATTTTTACATCCGACAGTGGCATCCTGGCCATTCGAAGCATGGGGAATGCATATCAATGTCCAATCACCCCACCTTCCTCCCGAGGACATCGCTTCATACTTGCGATCACTGATTACTTCTCCAAATGGGCAGAAGCTGTCCCGCTCGCAGAAGTTAAGACTTCAAACGTGATCAGCTTCCTTAAACACTACGTCATCTACCGCTTTGGACTGCCCCGAAGGATCATCCACGATAATGGCCCGCAGTTTGCAAGCCACGCATTCTATCGGTTTTGCGATAAGCACCGTATTCAGAATATTGCCTCGACGCCGTACAACCCGGCAGAAAATGGGTTAGCAGAGGCGTTCAACAAAACAATCATCAAACTGCTCAAGAAGTTCGTCTCCTCCAACAAGCACGACTGGAACGAGAAGCTCGGCGAGTGCTTATGGGCTTATCGCACCACGGTCCGAACAGCTACTGGAAATACACCATTCTCCCTGGTATACGGGAGTGAGGCAGTCCTCCCCTTGGAGACACAGATCCCCTCACTACGTGTTGCCCTCACACATCAATTGAACCGATGATAACTACCGACGTCGACTGCAAGAGTTAGAGGCCTTAGATGAAAAACGCCTCCTAGCTCAGCAAAGGATCGAGCTATACCAAGCACGCATCTCAGGAGCATTCAACAAGAAAGTCAAAATCAGAACATTCCAGGTAGACGATCTCGTCTTGGCAGTCCGGAGGCCAATGGTCATGACTCACAAGACCGTCGGCAAATTCCAGCCAAAGTGGGAAGGCCCATTTATCATTGAGACGGTATTCTCCAACGGTGCTTACCGCCTTGCAAAGCAAAACGGAGACTTGCTCATGCTGCCCGTCAACGGCAAGTTCCTGAAGAAATATTATGTCTAAACGATATTAGCTACAAAATCTTCGAGTTATGTACCCGCTGGTGCCTCTGAACTCACATTCCGGTCACTCTTTCAGATAGTAAGTCACGTATGATTATACCTCTGAACTTTCTTCCCCGAAGAGATCCTCCCTCATGATCCAATACCCGCACTCCTAGTGCATAATCGATCTACAAATTTCCGAAAATGAACATGTCCTCATTACCTCTGAGTTATTTTTGCTTCCACCAAAAACAAACCGCCCCTCACATAGAACTTCCACGTTCTCCGACCTCTGAGTCATTCTGTGTACCCCCTCTTCATTGAGCCCACTCCTGCCATGTCATCATTACCTCTGAGTGGGAAGGCTCCGTCGAAGAAACCTTCATGCTTGCCATGTCCACATTACCTCTGAGCAAGTATGTCGGTCTCCTTTCGACCTATTATCTGTACCCACAATCGGAGTACGACCAGGATAATAGGTCCACAAATGTCTGCTGTTGACCACGAATATCTTCCGTGAAACCTCCCCTGCCATGTCCTTATTACCTATGAGCAGGAAGATTCTACGGTAAAACCCTCATGCTTGCCATGTCCTCATGACCTCTGAACAAATATGTTGGTTTTCCTTTCACCCTATTATCTGTATCCCGAACCAGGGTACGCCAAGGATAATAGGTCCGATATTCCTTTGCTAAGCTTCTTAGCATAAATCCACTACCCCACCATGCCCCGGGAGCCCAGCTGCTCTACGGCATTCCTTTTTTTTTAAGCACCGAGAACATCCATGACCACTTTGCCACGGCTGTTCTGGACATCCCGTCCAAACTTGTTATCCGTACCTAAAACCTAGGTACGCCTAGGATAACAGGTCCACAAATAAATCCCCCAGCAAGTCCAATTCTACCGACGCCACAAGTACAAGAAAGAGATTATGAGTTGAAACAGGCTCATTTATTCAAAATTCAACGTACCACTTCATTTGGGATCACATCCCTTACAAAAAAAAAGAGAAAATAAAGAAAACAGACAGCTGATCACTGCTCTGGGGCACATAACGCCCTGAGACGGTCTGTCAGCAAAACAACCGACCGTTCAAACCTCTGAGAGGCTCGACGCTCTGTCTCGTGGGTCAGCACTGCCTCATCCTCCAGATGAGCGTGAGCCTGCCAGTTATCCTCAATAAAGGCCCGCTCCAGGTTATCAGAAGATCGGGAAACCTTCTCGGCCTCCCGAACGATCGACTCCTGCTCCGCCTGAGCAGCCTCCAGCTCTGACTCTAAGAAGGCCAGTTGCCTCTGGAGTCCAAGAATCCGCTCCTTCGTATCAGCAATTCTACGAGAAGTGGACTCTTTCCGAGCACGGCAAGCCTGACTCCTGCGACCCAGCTGGTCATACGAAGCGGAGAACTTATCAAGGTCCCCCCGTACAACTGGCCCAGCAGTATCTCGGGCTAGCTTAATCCGATCCCGAGCAGCAATGAGGAAGCCCCGCTCCCGTTCGATCGCAGCAGGCAAGCCCGCCTGTCGTATCGCCAGTAGCTGGGTCATAAGCTGATCAGCTTCCGTCAGCTTAGGTTCCAGTAGTGCAGCCAATCCCACCCCGCCAGGAAGGGACTTTAAGGTCGCAATTTGACACCGAGCGCATTGAAGAGATAGAGAAAATGGGGTCCCCGGTCCTATGCTACGCCCCTTGTCAAATGACGATAGAAGCTGTCTACCACGTCCTGCATTGCCTCGTTCAGAGTCTCCGTGGAGGCCGGTGTCAACGGGAGCGTGGCTGGCAGCACCGAAGAAGACACAACAGAATCCGTCGCTCCTGCTACGAGAGAAACCAGCTCTGTACGAAAGGACGCTTGAACCGCGGCCAACTCCTCTTCGGCAGCCTGCAAAATTTGAATACTCGGCAGGGTCGAGAGGTCGGTCCCCGGAGCCGTATAATCTGCAGAGGATGCGGCGGAGACCATCTCCAACCCCATTCCCGTCGGCCTAGAGCTGGCAGGAGGCTCTTCGGCATGGGACGGCAAAGAAGAGGGAACGCTCCTTTCTTCCGTATCACGACAGGCCGAACCTTCCCCAAGAACATCCACGGTGGGAAGTAAAGGGTCAGGACCTGTAGGGCCAAGGCAACCATGAATCGATTTGACCCGGAGAATATGCTGATAGAGTAAATAAGCCCCCTCAAATATCTGGCTTATCTTACCAGTGGAGGAGCATGAAGGCCGAGGTTCGCCGGCAGCCACCACAGCCCCTTCACCAACAACCTCCGAGTCTGGCATAATAAGCTCCTCTGCCCTTGTATCCTCGGAAGGGGGCGCACCGGGATCGGCGTCGCATTGCTGAAGATCAGCGGCTTCGGGGACGGGTCCAAAGAAACCTTCGTCACCCTGGGCCGAGGTTTCAGCAACCTGGGAGCTTCCAGCCACCGCTGAGAGAGCACCCGCAGAAAGGATCGCGGCGCACACTCCGCTAATCAAAGCAGCAAGGGCCGGATCAGCTCCAGGGGAAATAGACGGTTCAGGAAAGGACGGTTCACCAGACATCTACAAAGAAAAGTAATTGAGTCATATCTTCGGAAAAGAAGAAAACTACAACAAAGAGAAGGCTCCGACTTACCTCTGGAATGCCGTCTACATCCTCACCCTTCTCCGTAATAAGCAGTCTACGGGGATCGACCGTCGCTCTACAGAAAAAGTTACCCCTCCGCCAATAGACTCACGCCTGCCTCGCTTACGTGAGGGACCGGGCATGACGGGCGATAGATCTACCCGTACCACCTCCGACACAGATGGTAACTGGTCCACTGCTTCATCAAATACAGCCGACGGTTGATCTGTCATCACGTCACCTGCCATGACGGAAGACTAATCCGCCATTGTTTCGTCATCCGAAGAAAGGGAGTCTTCGTCGTCCCGTTCGTTGTCTTCCTCAATTATGTCGAAGGACTCGGAATCGGGCGAAGGAACTCTATTCGTCCCTTTCTTCTTTGCTCTCGACGTCGTAGCCTTCTCCGCTAGGTGAGTGCCCACGATGAAGCCAGTCCTCGAGTCAAAATCGAGGGGAGGAGGATTTGCCGTAACATGGTATAGGGTCGCCATATACAGGATTTCCCCGATCACGTTTGTGGCAGGGACCAAGAAGCTAGTCCGAGTATGACAGGTATCATAGTAGCTCCATGCCCTAATACCTTCAAATCCCAGGTGAGAACTGGGGCGCCCGAGGAATAGCTGACTATACCCAAATTGACGGGCAAACCTACTAGGCAAGTAGGGCTCCAAATACACAGTGTTACGATTCCGGTAAACTAGATGCACCGGGAGAATATTACGCAGCCAGAAACGCATCTTTTTAGGCAAGAAAAGAGGAGGTCCAACCCCATCAACATGAACACTCCTCACCTCTTGATCAGTGAAACGAGGAACGGACACGAAGAAATTGTACCCGTCCACCCTCGCCAGCATCCTCCGGCACGCCGGCATGGTACTACATTCCCAAGGCTGGTAGAGATACTTGAAAAAAAATGCGTCGTCATCTGTAACGCCATCTCCCGTCCCAGGCCTCATCAAGGACTGATAATGCAGCAATAGCCATCCCAGCAAGTAATGATAAGGCAATTCTACGCGTTCAAAATCCATTGCCACGTCACGAGCAATGACCTTGGACGAGAAGGCGCGGAGACCATACGCAGGAAGAAGAGCCAGCCTGACCCCAAAGGCCAACTTTATGGCAGGAAGAATAAAGTGGCGACTGATCCTCTCAATAGAACCTGCCCCTCCTGAGACCACGCAGTTGCGCAGCCATACCATTAGAAACCCGGCCAAGAGTGCCTTCTTTGACAACCGCCGGGTACCATAACAAAAGTAGCTGAAGGAGTCAATCCGGCTCCCGAACCTGTCACTTTTAGACTTCGACCTCTTAGCGGTCAACACCAAGGCCTCTACTTCCCTAGGAGTTAAACGATCTCGGGAAGTAACCCGGCCAGCCGTGCTGAATTTGAAAAGGTACGCGACCCAAGATTTAGTATGGGGAGAGTCCCCTTCCGAGCTGTCATTTTTTTGGATAGTCGTCCGGTGACAGGTGCTATGATGGCATAATAGTTCTTGATACACGGCGACGAAACCGGGGAATCGTCGATCCAAATCTTGGAGCTCCTCATTCGTCGGAGTGTACACTTCGAAGGGTTCCCCCCCAGGGGAGCTTGGAGACAGCATACATCTCGTGAAGAGCGAGCCCCAATTCTCCAACAGGGGTGAAAAAGGTCTCCGTTCGATGATTGTACATCTCCAGAAGGGCCATGAACAGTGGCTTATTAACGGGCAACCCGTGGCTGGTACCGCGGATAGCGTCATAAAGGTTGACTCCCTGCAAAAATCCTTCGTACTTCCGTAGAATCCATGAGGTCAGATTAGCCCACGGGGGAATGGGGTGTAACCAGCTCGGCAGTACCAACCTGCCAACAGGATAGGACCCTTTACGAGCAAGCTGACTCAGGAAGGTATCAGCCTGGGAGAATAAAAAGTTAGG
Organism: Iris pallida; assembly: GCA_029216955.1. Classification (NCBI taxonomy): domain Eukaryota; kingdom Viridiplantae; phylum Streptophyta; class Magnoliopsida; order Asparagales; family Iridaceae; genus Iris; species Iris pallida. The sequence goes on along the minus strand of JANAVB010017570.1, from coordinate 23,669 downwards.
ACCGAGAGTGTTGATGAAGGTACCCGGAACTAACCCCATCACGGACCGACTAGCCGGATCTTTGACCGCGCACACTGACCCAGTGGCTCTGTTATAACGGATGTTACCGACAAACATCCCCGGTCGGGTTGGAGTGAGGGTGTCCGGCATCTGCCTATCCATTGAACCACTCAAAAGGGAAATGGTGCTTCATAATAGGGATGTGAATTGGCACCCCGTCCAGGTCAAAATCCCAACTCTCGAAAACATCCAGCACTCGGGAGTTTTCTATGACCAACGTATCCCCAAAGAGGAAGACCGGTTTCAGATACTTTCCATCAGACTGACCGGAGCTTATCATATAACCAAGGAATTGAAAAGATTGAACCCTGATAGCATTTAGTCGCTCCAAAGGTTCGCCAACAAGTAGCTGTTCGGACACTTAACGAACTAAGTCATCCCGATGTACGCCCGAGGCAAACTGATGGAAGCCTACCATAAGTTCCTCCACAGGATTCACGGGCAGATTCACTGAAGAAGTGGCAAAAGAAACAAGTCAAAAAGATAGCTGAAACACAAAACTATATGATGCTTATGCGGCTCAGTATAGCCTCATGCGACTCGGTTTAAGAAGGTTTGTACAGAACAGTCTAAATGAGCTTATGCGGCTCAGTTTGAAAGAGTGCGAATAAGCTTATGCGGTTCAGTTCGAAAGGAACTCATACGGCTCATTGCGGAGGAATTTATGCAGTTCGAAGGGAGTGTATGCGAATATGGTCTGATTTGAATAAGCTTATTCGGCTCGAAAAAGCTTACGCGGCCCTGCGAGGATGAGCTTATGCGGTCCAGCGAGGATGAGCTTATGCGGTTCGGTTCGAAATGTGCTTGAACGGCTCAATTTGAAAGAGCTCGTACGGTCCAAATCCTAATAAGCTTATGCGGTCTTGATAAAGAAGTAGTTATGCAACCACTTTCATGCGGCTCAAACCTGGGTCATACCCCATGCGGCCCGAGCATGAGTCGGACCACAGTATGCTTTGGAATATAGGCTCGTGCATAAAATATGCGACGTAGCCATGGCGGTTCATATTAAGGAATCCTACCAGCAATAGGCAGGTGGACGTCGGGGTGAAAAGCAGGCACGTCAGCCGGCGGAGGAGCCGCCATGTTCGCCACCGCAGTGAAGACGCGGCCTTCTTGCCCTCCGCTGTCGTAGAAGATGAGGCGACCTTCTTGCCCGTAGCAGCAGCGACCTTCTTGGGAGCCATTGTCGATCGATTGAAGGAAGAAGACGAAGAGCAAAGTCGACAACAGAGAATTTGAGCAAAGAGAGAAGGTAAAGAAACCCAAGGGGACTAAAAGACTCTTATTTATAGGCGAAAGAGACCCATAAAACGAACAAACGTCTCGGATGACGCCTCGGATTACGCACCGCTTTAAAAAAAATAAAGGCAAAAATGCTTCGGTCAAGGCATAACCGACCCTTGGGATCCTCCCCCAAAAGACGGCATTAAATCGAAAACGAATCAAGAGCATTTAATGAAGATTTGCACACGTAGTCAGGACACGTGGCAAAGAGCCCATGCGACCAGATGAATCTATGCGACTGAGACACTTATGCGGCATGAACGGGGCCATGCTTCTTATTCAAAGTGTTTCAATTTTGCAAATTGAAAACTTTGGGGTCCTGTAGAAGCATGGAAAATATCAGAGTAATGGTCCATGTGGTTCTGGGAAGAAAGCCCATGCGGCTCATACAGGAGCTGCCTTATGCAATTAAAAGAAGACTCTCAGTCTCATGCGGCTCGGGAGTGTATACGGTTCAGCAGGAATATACGGCCCGATCGATGCCACATCCCCCCTTGGGATCCCTCCCTACAGCTGGCCATTTGAGTAGTGGCCTCATTTAATGCCCTGACACGACTCGACAACCATGACGGCTCTGACATAAAGTGTCATAATAGTTCTGCCATAATGACAGACTCTTCGGGAAAAGAAGAAAATCTCTGACCCGATCCGTCAGAAGTCCTAGATTGCCACGTGGCAATCAGCCATATGCGGCCCACCGAGAGCCCAGTCCCTGCGGCCCAACACAACGCTGTACATGCGGCTCCCTAAGAACTCATTCCCTGCGGCTCAAGGCAACGCTAGTTTTATGCGGCTCGCAGAGACTATGCATATCGGCTCATTGAGAGTTCATCCCCTGCGGCTCAATAAAGCATTGTCCTATGCGGCTCACGAGGAGTATCTCCCTGCGGTTCAAGTATCGCCCATCCTATGCGGCTCTGGCAGGACCCACAATTAAAACACGTGGCATCGGATCAATCAAGGATTTAACCGAATCTCAACAAATATATTTGACATCATCATCATAATTACTGAGATCAAGGTATATCATTTATCATCAAGCTAATGGGACACGTGGCGAGCAATCGGGCATTGGTATAATCAATCATGAAGATTTAAAGCAGTTAACATTAACTGCTCACAAGATTCGGTGCTATCTGCATTAATGGGCTAGATTCATTGTAATCAGGATGAAGGGTTCAGATAGATTGAGGGAGCGTCGACATTCCAAACAATCATTAGCAAACCCTAATGATCATACCCCACTCTTATAAATAGCCCGCATTATTTCTTTGTACAAGGACCGGCAACAAAAAGAATAAAAAAATACAGAGAGAGAGAGAATACACAGAGAGAGAGAGAAGCCAGGAGAGCAACAAAGGAGCAAAAAGAGCACTTCTTCGTCAATGCCAACCATCTTTTCACAAGGAGCCAAGGCTGCATACCGATCGTCCAAGGAGTAAGGCAGGGCTGCCGTCGCCTTCCCCAGCCTCTATCGTCACCTCCCAGAATCTAAAATAAACAATTGTACTTAGATTGTTGTACCTAGGTTTTCATCCCTAGGCTTTCTTAGTACAAGCGAGTTTGTATTGTGAGTCTAAGTTCAGTCCTCCGATAATTGTTTTGTACTTTTACAATCAATGGCAAACACCCATATCATAAAGCGATAATCAAATTGGCTTCTACTTTCACTGGATTCTTCATCGAGCACGTGCCTCGACTATATATTATAGAAGCAGATGCTTTAGTCGGTCATACTGCTTCCCTAACCGTTCCTTCCAATACTCAGCAGTCGATCACAGTATCTGGTCGAGAACTATTCTGTGTGAAAGATGTCTTGCATATTCATCACAATTACACAATGGAAACAAACATCAACGTTAAAGACTGGAGAATTCCTTTCATAGACTATGCTGTCTATGGAATCCTCCCTGAGGACCCAAAAGGAGCAGTATCTGTCCAAAGGCGATCCCTCAGATTTTACTATAATGCAGCTACCAAAATGCTCTACCGATGTTCTTACGACGGACTACTGTTACGATGTTAATCAGACACAGAAGCCAAACATGCACACCTTGAGGCTCACGATGGAGTTTGTGGTGCACATCAACCAGGCCCCAAATTACAAGATCGTCTCAGACGAATGGGCTATTATTGGCCTACGATGATAGCAGGTGCGGTTGAATATACAAAGAAGTGTAGGGCTTGTCAATTCCATACCGACTTCATTCATCAACCTTCGAAGTTTTTACACCCGACGGCAGTATCTTGGCCTTTTGAAGCCTGTGGCATGGACATTATAGGCCCAATCAACCCGCCAATTTCCAGAGGACATCGGTTCATCCTAGCTATAACCGATTACTTCTCTAAATGGACGGAAGCTATACCGCTTACCAAAGTGAAGATGTCGAACGTGATCAGTTTCATCAAACATCATGTTATCTATCGCTTCGGCCTACCTCGCAGGATCATCCATAATAATGGTCCACAATTCGCGAGCCATACATTCTATTGGTTCTGCGATAAGAATCGAATCCAGAATGTAGTCTCTACTGCCTACAATCCAGCAGCTAATGGGTTAGCAGAAGCCTTCAATAAAACCATTATTAAACTTCTCAAGAAGTTCATGTCTTTAAACAAGTGCGATTAGAATAAGAAGCTCGACGAATGTCTCTAGGTATATCGTACAACGGTCCAGACTCCAATAGGCAGTAGGACATTCTCTCTAGTTTATGGGAGTGAAGCAGTTCTTCCCTTAGAAATCCAGATTCCTTCTTTTCGAGTAGCCTTAGCCAGTGAGTTGACTGCTGAAGAAAGATACCGTCTGTGACTTCAGGAGCTCGAAGTGCTAGACGAAAAATGCTTGTTAGCTCAGCAGCGCATTGAGCTATACCAAGCATGCCTTTCCAGAGCCTTCAATAAAAAGGTAAAGAAAAGAATCTTCCAAGTTGGTGATCTAGTCTTAGCAGTGAGAAGATCAATGGTCATGACGCACAAGACAAAAGGAAAATTTCAGCCTAAATGGAAAGGTCCTTTCGTTATAGACTCAGTGTATTCTAATGGCGCATATCGACTAACCAAGCCTGATGGTGACTTGCTTATGATGCCTATCAACAGCAAGTTCCTGAAGAAATATTATGTGTAACCTTTTGTAAACAATATTCACATATTTTCAGTCATGTAAATGTACAGTGCAATGTTTATGTGATTCGAAAAATTATCTAACTATTATCCGTACTTCAAGAGTCTTGAATACGCCATGGATAATAGGTCCTCTAAAAAGATTTTCCAGTGGAATCATTTCCGTTTTTGACTCTGTCCAAACTCGGTTTGACAAAAATAAGTCATGTTCCTATTACCTCTGAATTATTTTTCGATAATTATTTCCCTAGTGGGATGATTAAGAAATATTTTCCCATGTCCATATAACCTCTGAGCAAAGCATTCATCAAGGATAATCACGTCCATATTACCTCTGAATTATCCACCCCTACCTAATGTTATATACCCTTCCACGTCCATATTACCTCTGGTCAGATATAGAACATTCCATGCTATTACGTCCATATTACATCTATTAGCAGCTTCTTTCAACTTATTATCTATATTCAAGACCCCTGAATATAAAACGGATAATAGGTCCACATCAAATTCCCCAGCGGAATACCCACCAGAAATATCCTTACTACATCCACATTACCTCTAGTTCTGATATTTTACAAAACTTTATTCATAAATTTTGAAAGCCAAAAGATTCTTTATTGAAACATCTATCAGAAGACGGAGAAAAAGATACAAGAGTCTTGACAGCTAAAAAAGAAATAGTTATAAACAAAAATCTAAGGGATATACAATCGATTGATATTATCCTTTGGAGCCGCAATTTCGGCTTCGGGCTTCGCGATAGCATGGCGGCGTGCCTCTTCTTGACGAGCAGCTTTATCCTGGAAGGGGATCAAGTTCATGTGCTCTCCCTCCAACTTTACCAGCTGTTCTTTTAAGAGGTCAGAAGTTGTGGAAGTCATAGCAGCCTGAGCCAAATAGTCCTCATATTAAGACGTCATTGTCCTCAAGCTGGCCTCCAATTGGGTAATCTCACTTTGGATCTGCGCAATGTGATTATATTTCTCTGTAATCTGTGCAGCCATCTTATTCTTCGAAGCAGCACGTGCCTCACTTGCAGCGTTGAACTGCTCATACTGGTTATCCAACTCACTGATTTCTCGAGCTAGGGCATCCTTCCTTGCCTAGAAAGTAGACTCCTCCTCTGCGAGAGCCACGATTAAAGCCTCATCTTCTGCATGGAATAGCGACGTCGGGCTCCGTTGTTTGGCATCCCGGAATCTGGACACCTGACCCTCTAGATCATTCAGAACCCTCCTTAGAGCATTAGCCCGCTTTTCATAGCCGACGATGGTCTCAAGGGCTACCACTTTGTATTCAGCAATAGCCTTCACAGGGCCAAAGGCGGCGTTCCGATTCAAAACTCCAGGAAGCTTTACTTTTAGCACAGAATAAAAAGCTTTGACAACTTCCTAGGCCATCTCGTCGTCTTCAGTGGAAGTCGTCGGAGAGGATGCTTGATGAGGCTCTTCCGCTCCAGGAAGAGATGCCTGACAAGAAGCCGAACCTGGCAAGAAAATAATATATGCATTAGTAACCAAAAAGGGGAGTGCAAAAGAGTTATAATTTCGTACCTTCGGCATGCTTAGCGCCAGCTTGGGCTAAGTCATCGGTCTTGGCTTCTGGGAAACCGAGAGCAGGCCTAGGCTGTTCAAGAAGAACAATATCAAGGCCTCGAGCAGCATCAACCCGGGTATCTTCCATAGTCCCAGCTGGATCGGGAGCAGATTTAGCAACAGCCCCCTCAGTAGGTTGTTCAACCTCTCTTTCTGCAGCCGATGGCAGCTCACTAACGGATCCCTCCGTACCAGCAAATTTAGAGGAGCCGAAGACAACCTCTGTTTCTCCCCCAATGCCTTGGGTTATCTTTACGAGCAATTCCTTCTCCTTGTCTACAAAAAAATATACAATCGTGGTCAGCCACATAAGAAGCACACAAAATCGAAGTCAAAAAATCTCATCCGAAGTGTGGCACAAAGATAACGTACCCATAGGAGGATGAGCCGATTGGACTTGATTTTCATCCAAGTCCTTCATCATAGCTCCTATCGCAGACATATCACCCAAAGAAATGTCATAGGATGGACAGATATTTTGATTGCCATCATGGTTTGGGCCTTCGCCCTGATCATCCCGTCGCTCAAGCCTTATAATGGAAGGAGACCCGCCCTCATCTATCGATTGAGGATGAGTAGGGGACACTGTTTTTATGTCCACCTCTTCAGACGGAGAAGCACATGCCGCAGTCGTGACTTCAACGTCCTGCGCAAAGGATAAACGTAATGGTGAAAAAACTCCTAATGGTTTGACCAAAATGGCTATGGAGTCTAGGAGGGGGTCTACCTCCCGAATGGTAATGGCCCGCGACACCGTCTCTCAATACGATCTTCTGGGAGGAAGCGATCCGGCACTCACATCCGCGACCTTCATTCTCCCTAGGAGACAACAACCTTCTTCCTTTTGGGCCGTGGAACCAGCTCGGTAGAAGCTTTCCTCTTATGAGGAATGTCAGGAAAAGGTTCTTCAGTATCCTCTCTCCGAGGTGCTGCTACAATAGGCTCCTCAAGAACAACTCTCTGCTGTGGCGCTGCAGTCGGCTAAACTGTGGGTACGGCACCCTCCTTTCTGTAACTCTCCATTGCACATACTTGTCCTATATCAGCAAGAGTAGAGGAAAGCCTAGTCCCCAATATTAAACTCTGCTCACGGTCATACCGAGAATAAAAGGTATTGACCTGAATATAGAACTTGGCAGCAGCAAAGAGCATGTGGGTGTCAGGCTTATCTTCTAGCAGGATAAAAATTACTCCCGTACATCCAGCGTTATAGTAGCCCCATGCACATGCCCCGTCGAGCAGACTCCCTATCGACTGTAGATGAGGGCTAGGATTGCCCAATAGAAGCTGGCTGTAGCCGAATTGCCGTGCAAAATGACTCGGCAAATAAGGTTCCAGGAAAGTATGGTTCCTATTCCTGAATACCAGATGGGAAGGCCTGATGGACTGGAGCCAACGAAACGCCCCCATAGGAAGGCTAGTAGTGACTGCTCCCTCATCTACTATGGTTTCTCCCATACGGCCACTACCAGATGGAGGCGACACTTTAAAGAATTCATAGTTCTGCAGAAAACTCAAAGCCTTCCTACAAACATGCACTCTTGTAATGGTCCAATCCGTATCTCTGAATCTCCGAAGAAAGGCATCCCCCGCCAAAGAGTCTGCCATCAGCCCGACATTCATCAATCTGGACAATGCAGCACCAACCATTCCATCAGATAATGAGAGAGAAACTCAGTCTTAGCAAAATCCTTTCTGCCATCGGGTGTTATCGCGTTCACAACAAAGTGTCGTAAACCCCGTTGGATGGCACAGACCGTTGCTGGAGCAGAGCAAGTTGGCGTCCAAAGGCCAGCTTTATAGCCAGAAGTATCATACCCCGACTTATTCTTTCAATAGACCCTGAACCACCAGGGACTACACAATCACGAAGCCATATCATCAGGAAAGCGGCTAACACCGCCTTTTCTGATAGCTTGAACTCGGCATGCCTAAAAAAATGATAAACTGGGAAGTTTCCCTCAAGATCATCACTATCTTCGGCATCTACAGCTCCATGATCTGCCATCAACTGCTCTATCTCAGAGCTCGTTAAGGGCTTGCGAGACGAGAAAGAGACTGAGGCGTCTCCTTCTTCTCTGGTGAAGATATAGTTGGTCCAGGCCCTCGTATAGAGAAGGGACCCCTCAGTCTTACCCTTCTTCGTAATCTGGTGACAAATAAAAAAGTGACAGAGTAACTCTTTATACACCTCCATTATCTCGGAGTTCTCCCTCTCCAAATCCAGGAGCTCCGTATCACAGGGGACAGAATGTCTCCAATCTTCCAGTAAGGTCGCTCCAAAACGGGATAGAATGTCTCCAATCTTCCATTCACAGCTTCCCTCCCGGATATGACTCCTTCTTTGACAGCATCAAGTTAGAGAGAATATCAACAGCGTAGGGGTAAAGATCAGTCGGGATATCGTTCATTATGACACCAGGTTGCAGCCCCCTCATAGAGTAGGACATAGAACCCTTGACACAGTTGAACGTGTCCTTCTTTTTGTCACCAGAGGTGAATTGGATCCTGCCAGAAACAACCCTATATAGTTTAGGGGTCAGGTCCTATTTCATCTACCTCTGCACAACCAGATTAGTAAACGTTGATAGTGGTTATTGGTGCTTCATCGATGGCAACCATATTCTTTGGTTATTTAACTTAACTACGAGAGGGTCTTCCAGACATGTCGTCTCGTCATCCTCGAATCCCACACTGTCACCGAACAGGAAGTACGGCTTCTTGAAATGATGTGCCCTCCAAGCAATAGCTTCTCATCGTTAATCATCTGCTTCAGGAAGGTCTTGTCCTATTCAAGTATGGCGATCGTCCATTCCGTAGGCTGATCATGACTGATCTTGGCCTGAACATTGCTGACCATGTTGGTTATGCGACTTGTGCCGAGGACTAGGCAAGTAGAGCCGAAAGGGATTCCACCAAGTTCTCGGACAAATATATTAACTGCAAAGATAGAAGAGAAAGTCAGACTCAGAACCTGTAGAAAAAACTAAGTGCTGGGAATCTTATGCACCCAAAATAGCATATGGACGCATAACATACAGCAGCATGTGGGGGTATAGCATGTAGCAGCATGTGGACGTATAACATACAGCGGCATGTGAGCGCATAACCCACCACAATGTGGGCACATGCTTCTGTGGGAGCATATAAATGCTCACAGAAATATGTTGCCTTGGGCACATGCACCCGGACAGAGGAAAAGTCTGAGCATCATAAATTAACGCTCAAGACTTTGTTTTGAGGCGTAGCCTCACATAGGATCGGGTCTTGGACTGCCGAGGACGCTGTCATAGGAGGAGAGCCACTCGGTGCAGCCCCCTCGCCCTTCGCAGATCTCTTGGCGGCCTTGGGGGACATGGTTCGTGCAGAGAAGAGATGAAAAGTCTTTTTGAAAGTTCTGAAGAAAAAGAGAGTAATAAATTTTCTTTCTCTTCAAAAGCCTATTTATAGGCATGGGCCATACACTATGCACCCACTACTCCTATGCGCCCACTGCATACTATGTGCCCATTACGGCTTATGCGCCCATATGAAGACCCAGTCTCTTGCATATTATGCGACTGCTACTTGCTGACATAGACAAACGCACGAAGGATGGACCTCTCCAAATTCTACTCCGATGAATCTGCCAGTTCAGATTTTCGAAGAAGATCTCAATAGCCATCTCTGACAGTCTAGCCAAACTCTATGCGCCCAAAGGGAGAGCTATGCTATCCGCCCACTGCATCACGAGAAGACGGTCCATGCTTCTTTCAAAGTATTTCGAAGTCGTTCAAGTATCGAAAACTTTGAAGGGGTCTTGTAGAAGCATAAAAATTTTAGCAGTCTTGACAACCATGCACCCAAGCCAGAGAAGTCATATGCGCCTAAGTCTCCAGAGCATGCTATGCGCCCAAGTCTCCAGAGCATACTATACGCCCAAGCCACCAGTGCAAGCTATGCGCCCAAGCCACCAGAGCAAGTTATGCGCCCATGCGTATACATAAAAATTTTAGCAGTCTTGAAAACCATGCACCCAAGCCAGAGAAGTCATATGCGCCTAAGTCTCCAGAGCATGCTATGATCCCAAGTCTCCAGAGCATAATATACGCTCAAGCCACCAGTGCAAGCTATGCGCCCAAGCCACCAGAACAAGTTATGTGCCCATGCGCCCACTCTAGACCCCTCCAACAGGGGGTGCATAGCCCTATTTCAGGCTATGCACCCAAGTCAGAACAGCCTCCGACTCGGTCAAACCCATGATCAATCATGTACTGAAGCATACGGCCACGTCAGTCTCTACGAGCAGTCGTGCACCGAAGCATGCGGCCACGTCAACAACATGATTAACCCACGATCACGCAGTCTGCATGTGCCTACAGTCTATGCGCCTAAAGTAGGACCATGCGCCCACATGAAAACCAGTATGTTTTCTCATGTGGGTGCATAACATCATTCCAGCATGGTAACAACTATAAAAGGGGTCTCATACCTCTTCAAAGCACAAAAAGGGAGAGCATTTTCAAGAGCCAAATTGCTGCACTTCTTGCCAGTGAGCCGAGAGTTAGCAATTTTCTTTGTTTTTCTTCCACTTTTGTAATCGGAGTGTCAACGGAGTAAAGGAGCAACTGTCGCTCGATCTCCATCGTCCCATTCCCCAGAATTCTTTTTTGTACTCGGGGATCCTCAGCGCAGGATCTCTCAGGCGTACTCGATTTGTGGTGCCTTGTGCCAATAAGAAAAAATAGCATTTCTTCTTCTTTTTTGTGTGTGTCCACAATTATCTGTATTCAAGAGTCTTGGATACATTATAGTTAGGTCCATAAAAATATCCCCAGTGGAGCAATACTCTCTCTTATTTTCTTAAAGCCTAGTTGCTTTAAGGATATCTCATTTTCAACTTCCAGTCGGATTGGAAATGTCTAAAAATATTTTTACTCTAATTTAAGAAAAAGATAATTCATGTCCATAGTACCTCTGAACTATCATCTTTTGTCTTTCTCAAGTTGGATAAAGTATTTCCAATTATAGTTCATGTCCATCTTACCTCTGAACAATTTTTTCATTTCATTTTCCCTGTAGAATAAAAATACTAGAGAAAATAGTCATGTCCATACTAGCTTTGCATTATTTTCTTTTACAAAAGTCTGTACCTCCACAAAAAGGATCCTCTGCCATGTCCGTATCACCTGTGAGCAGATATCTTGAATGGAGTATCAAGTAAAAAACCAATAATGTCTATATTACCTCTGATAGTGCTATTCGTTTGAACTTATTATCTGTATCTATTATTAGGTACGCAATAGATAATAAGTCCACAATACACAGTCATTACTGAAGGACAAAAGGATTTCATTCTAATATAAGAATAAGTAAAATTACAAAAAATTTAAGCAAAACAAAACCAAATTTCTTTCATTTATCATTGATGATATGCCGAATATGAGAAAGTTGTTGATCTTTTTTCACGTCAGCCTGTTCTCGAGCCATCGCCATCCGAGCTTCTTCAACTTTATATTGGTTTATAGGATCATGTATATAAACCCCCTAATGTTTACTAAATATTTATTTCCTAGTATTCATTTTTGTTATTTTTATTTTTTAGAATATTATAATATATATATATATATATATATATATATATATATAGCCAAAAATATATTAAAATTTTATTTAGATAATACTTTAGAGATGTATCTTTTATTTCTTTTAGAATTTTTTTATTAGAAACATTTTTTTAAAAGCGATTTTTGTTAAGAGAAAAAAACAAAAATAAAAAAGAAATGAAAAAAACCAAAAAAACAACACTGTTCCTTGCGGGAACAATATTGCCTAAGCACCGAGCCTTCCCCTCTCTCCCATATATGTTTCGTTTTTTAAAAAAACAAAGAAACATAAACCCTAACCTAGACGCAACCCTCATCCATCTGCCGTACGGGCGGAGGCACCCGCTGTCGGACTCCGTTCAAGCCCGGTCGACCGCGTGCGCAGCAGCTGCCGTTGGCACAGTACGACGCAACAGTAGACATCGGCAGTTGCAGCAGAAAATAGTAGTGACTACACCCACCTCATGGCATGATTTCTTCTTTCTTGGTTGATCGTTTTTTGAACCAGTCACGCAGGTGCATTCACAACCTAACTATCTACAATGCCCTTTAAGTAGTTAATTTAATTTCGTGATCTGTACGAAGAAAATTGAGTTCCAAAATTGAGAAAAAACTCAATTTTCTGAATTTTAGAAACCGTCCTAAAGCCCTAACTTTGAAGCCCGTTTTCTATCAAACCAGCGACCAATTTGAAAATACAATTGAACAGACTCGAATAAAACCTATATGGCAACAAACTATATTTTTAGTTTGTATTTTGGTTTATTAAATTATGTTTTAAATCAGTTCCAAAACTAAGAAAAATCTGTTTTTAAAACATTGAAAAACACTGATACGGAGTCCGTCTTGACAAATCGGACGACTTTGTCACAACCCGAGGGGATCGAAAGGTGCGTATGGACATTGCGGACGTATGGGATTTGACGGAACTCGAATTGGTTGCATGTGCATGACGAAATCGAGTTGTATCCGTCGAAGAATACATATTGACCACTTCCCAAAATTATAATTACTTTGTGCATGTTTATCACATCAGAAAAATAATTATGCCAATGGACTTGTATCATTTTTCTGGTCCTGTGAGCTAAGTTTGATCCGATTCTGAGACAGTTAACCAGATTGCCATTTTGGCGGGCCCATGATCCGATTCAACGGACAAAATTGTGCACAACTCATCGGAGTCCAAAATTGGACATACTGTTGAGTTTGTATCATCAAATCAGATCCATAGACATATTATTTGACAACTTTAGAGACCATAGGATTTGCCACACTTTCGGTGCAAAGTGGGTCCAACGACGGATATTGTTTTGACCCAAAATTACCGTTTTGCCTCCGTATCCAGAAATGGACATATAGTTAGGCTATCTTAGACATTTTTCTTATACTGAAAATGTTGGCGATGTTTATTTCAGCATCGAGCGATGTTCGTGGAGATTCCAACCTTGCAAAATATTTACCGTTTGGACATCATCAAAACCTTGAATCACCTCCAGGCAAGTATACCTTGCCATAATTTTTGACTATGTTTATTTATTTTAGCATATTTTATTTATTGCATGTATTTTCTTTACTTGCTTACTTGGGTGCAAGCGACTGAGTTTAGTCATTTATGTTATGTTTATTTGTTTTATGGATATCCTCCTAGTTTTAGATGACTACCTTATGAGTGTGAGGTATTTTTATTTCTCCTATGGCCTTGACACATGTATACCACAAGATAAGCGAGTTTCATATAGGACACAAACCCGCGTACTCGACTGGCCATCGGTACGTTTAGGATGTGCGACGGATAGGAGGTAACTAATATTAGAGTATCAAGTTAGAAGCCATAGTAGTTGCCAACTGGTCATGTTATGAATACAACTTGCATAGGATCATTAGGGGGAGGGGACAGCTATTAGCGTAGGGGCTACTATTTACTTTTACACACAATTGTGGGTTGATAGTGACTCAGATGAGAGCTACTTACTGTCCCTGGCCGATAGTGAATCGGATGAGGACTACTTACTGCCACTTCTTTATGTTCTCTGGTGATCATAAAGCCCCTGCATAGAACGTTGTCCTCAAAGTGCATCTCACATAAAAGGTTAGGAATCCTAGTTGTGTTGTATTTGAATATTGTATTATTGTTGGCATATTTTTTTGTATCTTGTTACGTCCCTCTAAGGACCTGATGATCTCTTCAGGTAGTTGTTGGCTTCATGCTTAGAGTCGTTGGTGTGCTTCTGCAGGATTCAGGTATAGGTTATGATCTTCTTTTTATAATTTCTTTCGTGCTTTATTTTCTTTATTATGATATATTCTCTTGTTAGCCTAGTATTTATAGACTCGTTTTATTTTTTTCAAGTCTATTTGGACAAGTGTAGCATGGGGTGCACACTATGATATATGTTGTCCATTCTTGTGGATTAAGACATAGAGATATTATTGAGTTATATAGATAGTTCATAATTATTATACATCTTATACGTATTCGAGCTAGAGTCCACTTGATACGTAGCTGGCATGTTTATGTATTCCTAGTCCTACGTATTGCGGGACTGGGGTGTGACTTATTTTTGTGGTGGCCCATGCAGGTCAGTAAATATCATTCTGGTTACGTTATTGTACCGGACAAGCCTGTAATAAGATAAAATTAGGAACTCAATCCACAATTGTATTGAAAAATTCATTAATTTTATCTATCGCCTTTGGAACTCATAATTGAAGTCGACCATCTTTATTGAACTCCTTACCATGGATTCTCGCCTTACCCTATTACGGAAAGGCGAATACTCATGTTTGTTAAGCTATTTGGATTATGTTCTATTGTATGGTATAAAGTAGTAATATAGTATTTTAGAAGGGAGTTAATTATTCAAGGTAGAAGGGTAGGAAAGATGCCTCCATTAGATAAATCAAGTACACTTCAATTGGTAGAATAGGATAAGAGACCCTAGAAAATTTTAGGTCAAACCCTTCTACTATTGCCTATGTTAAAGGTTGGTTAGATGAGTAACAGATTAAATCAGCTTAGCAAGAAAGGTACGATAGGTTTCTCAAGAATAGTGATCGAAGTGACTCGGAAGATTATATAGTAAAATTTTAGAGTAATCTACGGTTTCCTAATTAGAATGTGATCACCCACATGAAAGACTATCGATGGAAGGACTCAAAAATCTTGTTATGAATAGAATGGCACGATAATCACTGTACCTAAGATAAATATAAATCCTTATCAATTTTATAGTCATCGTAAGACGTATAAAAAATTTCTTATAGGGATCATTATAGTGTACATAAGGTAAAAAATAAATTAGTTTCATTAATAGTAGCCTAAAGGATCCTCACTAGAAAGATTACTACCCAATGATAGCATTAGAATAAAATGTGATCACTTGGTGTACCATAGTGCTAGTCTAGGGTATTTAGGGTAGAGTGGATAAGATTGTGTTAGGCATGACAGGCACCTATATATAGTAGGAAGAGATTGAAATGACCTATTAATGACCACGACCGGAAGGTTGGCCATAGGTAAGTTGTTGCCTAGGTAGCATATATAAGTATGACATAACATTAACCTCCCCCCTTGCTTAGCACGTAGGCGTAGAAGAGTTAGGCGTACTTGTAAGTATATGGTATAGTTTCCATATTTAGTGAGGGTAGATTGTTAATCACATTGTTAAGAATATTCGGTATATGACCTATAGGGTATGGCATAGAGTTTAAGGATTGATTGTGATATTCATATCCCCAAAGGCCAGACCAACTGAGGATTTGGGAGTGGAATTAGAATCCTAGCTTAAGTAGACTTGCAGGCAGTAGATATGTTAAACCCTTCATCGATACCGGTTAGTTAGAAACCCCAACGGACTTATAGTAGGAGTAACTGGTCGCATTCATAAGGATCAAGGATTATTTTATAAACCCTTAATAGATAGTCGATACTCTGGTATGAGTCGGAGTTCGTCACCTTTAGACTGACTTATTATTCGAAGCCCAAGACCATTCTAAGTATCCTGAAGTGTAATTCGTTATCGACCGTACCACTATCCCTTCTGTTGAGAATGTTTGTCCAAATCGGCAATCACCATTTTGTGTTTTTTCAATGACCAATCGTTCTACCTTTGCATATAAGTATAATCTTTATTACCTTCCTAAGTCATGCCATAATGAAAACTAAATCTTTTGGTTCTTACACCTCCATATGGTTAAATAACCTTATACCAAAGGTACCAGTTCTTTCCTACTCGAAATTCTACGACTTCGTCACTATGATTTGATACTGTCTACGCTAAATCGTATTTGACTTCTTTCAAGATTAATTTCTTTTTCCATGTATCTCTTGTTGGGTGGTTAGATTGTAAGCCTTCCTCAAATTTTAGGGTTCCCTTGGAATAGCGAGTGGGTGGAGTAAATTGGTTCAGATTAGGGTAATAACACAGTGATTCATAATGCTCATTTTCTAATCAGATCATTTGATGCCCTCTACCGTGACTTTGTTAATTGGAGCACAACACTATACTTTTCTTCCAATAAATTTTATACTCACGATCTATGTGAGCCAATCTTCATGTATGACATACATGTCCCACAAAAATACATCATCATGTGCTCTATTTTAATTATACAACATTCATGACTAATTTTACTTTGAATAAACACTAGATGCCCATTCTCGTTCCATTTGATTTCAACCATGCAATATCAACCCATTCTCTCAAACCAATTTAATGTCCATGAACTATACAAGACACACAATACCACTGACATTTGCATCCCATCTAAACAAGCCCCCACATGTTTCTTACACAACATCAAGCACCAAACACTGACCTCACACACATTAGTCAATATGACTTAAATTTTCTATGTGCCAACCTAATCATGTCTTATCTTCGAACCCAATCCTATAAAACGGGTTCCTGCACCTATTATAAATTTCTATCTCTTGACCCACCAAATTTTCTTTTCTATAAATTTTTTGATCTTATCGTCACCCATGTTATGCGGTGGAAGAAATCCCTCTGTACCAACTCGTTGTAGTTATATTTCAACCAAGAAAATTAATACTATCTCTTTGAAGCATGACCTATATAGGAGCGATGTTGAACTGGTAATAATTTTTTTGTGAAGTTATTGACCCAAAATACCATAGTAATACATAAGCTTCCTTAGAGTCCATTGTTACGGTCAAAAGTGCGTAATATTCTCCAGCCTCTTCTTAGAATTTGACCTCCCCAGAATCTGGTATTTGTGATTCTTACAGCTAACCTGTAAACCCTCATAATTTATAATTGATTTTTCTATAAATTAATTAATTTTTGTTATGTCTTTCATTAGATATGAATTTATTTGCTACTAATGTATTAGTATAATTAATATATATTATTATATGTGTGCATGTTTGTATTTCTAATAAATAAGGAATATAATTAAATCTAGGATTTTAGGAATTTAATTGTATTTTTGTGATAATTTTTGCTAGCTAAAAGAAAGATATATATATATAATATATATATATATATATATATATATATATATATATATATATATATCTATAAATAAATATATATATATACTTAAGTTTTTCGAAAAAAGAAAAGAAAAAGAATTAGAATTAGTAAGGAAAAAGAAATAAAGAAAAAGAAATAAAGAATAGAAAAAAAAAAAAAAGGTGAGCCCAGCCGCTCACTTAAGTGAGCGGGCCACCTAACTGTGCAGTAGAGAGCCCCCTCCCCCCACCCCCCCTCCCCCGCGCGCTGCGCGCAAGAAACTGTGAGTAGTGGGAATCAGGTTATCCGAAACCCATTAGTATTAGGGTTGGGAGCAACTTGGTATATATATATATATTTTTCTACAAGCCTCAAAACCCTAAACTTCCAAAACGAAAGTTAAGGCTGATCATACCCTCTTCGCCTACAAATTCATTTCACCAGTGACGGAGCTTTGTGCGCGATGAACGGAACATCGGACGTCAGCCCCGCGTCACCCACGGAGCAGTTTTCCCACTCAAGGTACCCTACTTCCCTACGGCGTAACTTTCTACTCGTAGCACCGATTTTTGATCCGTAAGATTTTCTCGAAAGAGAGCCTCTTCTAAATACACTAGGTGTATTTCGAAAAACAACCCCTCGACTTGCTTAGAAAATCGGGACGAAGTTGAACAAAAATCTATTTTCTGTAATACTAAAACCTGTTTTAAAACGACAACTTGTCGGCCAATTTTCTTGCTGTGTAGTAAAGTACTGTAGGATCTAATTGAAAACAGTAAATGACAACATAATCAAGATCGCAACACATTTTCTGGATCGTCGTTTCGATTAGTGTGTAAAAAGTAGATTGATGTTGAAGTTGAGAAAAAACCTGTGTTAAATTATATTACTTTTCTGAATTTTGTCCGATATGACGTGTGCCCCGACAAACCAGACGATGTTGTCGCACGCTATATGCATCAAAAGGCGCGTATGGACGTTGCCGACGTGTGGGAACAGACGGAACTCAGTTTCGTTATGTGTGCGCGACGAAATCAATCCGTATCCGTCGAGATACCCTCGTATTGACATTTTGCAAACCTTGTCCTAACTTGGTGTACATTTATCGATTCGAGACGAAACTTGCGCCAATAGGTCCGAATTGAAATTTTGGTCCTGTGTGCCAAGTTTGGTTCGATTCTGAGAAAGTCGAATCGGAACCCTTTTTTGGCGGGCCCGCGACCCACTCAAACGGGCGATTTTGTACACGGCTCATCGGAATCCAAAATTGGACATACCGTTGAGTTTCTCTCCTCAAAATGAATCCGTAGATATGTAGTTTGATGACTTTAGAGACCACAGACTTTGGCACACGTTTCGGTGCAAAGCGGGTCCGACGGTAGACATCGTTTTGACCCGAAATTATGATTTTACCCCTGTTTCAGAATTAAACTTTTGGACAAGCATTTCCTAGGTATATCTTTTACACCGAGTGCATTTTTTATGTTTGTTTTAGCGTCCAGAGTTGTTTGGAGATTGTGACGTTTCTTGGCTGACATTGTGATTACTTGGACTTGCCACTTTGCACCATCAGGCAAGATACCTTGCCACCTTACCCTATGATTATTATATTTCTTATTTTTAGTTTTTATTTTCAGCATTTTGTTTCTTGATATTTAAACTGTGCTTCCAAGTCACATTTGGGTGCAAGCGACTCTATCGGTCGTTTACCTCGCCTTATTTATTTCTCTTGCATTGACTTAGTCTAGTGACCACCCATTGATGTTGAGGTATTGGTATATCTCATACGGCCTTGACATTTGTTGTATCTCGTGATGTGAGTCACATGTAGGATACGTACCCGCGTAGTCGGCTGGCCACCGATACGTATAGAGCGTGCGACGGATAGGAGTAACTGCAATAGTATTGCATGTTAGAAGACTTGGCGGTTACTAGAGGTTCATATCAGTCATGGAGATGATGATACTAGGCATTGGGTGGGGAGAACAATACCTGACGTATGGGCTTCTTTGCACTTCCCTGATTACCTGTGCGCTCCTCCGGAGACGCAGGCTCCAGGCGCCCTCTGACGTTTCCCAGAGCTTTATGGACGTAGCCCCTTGCACATGGTACCCTCTGATGCTTTCAAAACATTATGGATGTAGGCCCCTGGTGCCCTCTATGGGAACTATGCCGATCCCATTTACAGCCAAGGCTCATACGTCGAAGGATTGTATCTCAACTGTATATTCACAGTAGAATGGTCAGGGACCCGATTGCTTGCATACCTTTTTCTCTTATTATATTATCACAGTCTATATGGCATGGTGTTTTTTTGTATCTTGCTATGTCCCCTGAGGACCTGGTTGTCTCTCCAGGTTTAGACGATTTTCCATAGGAGTACGGAGCGGCGTTGGAGCTATCCTACATCGATGACGAGGCAGTCTTTACAGATGTCTAGTCTATTCTTTATTTGAGACATTAGTGGACATGTTTTTGCATCTCATTTCTTTCTATTTGCGGAGGTTGGACTCCGATCTTGTGAGACTATTTTTCTTAGCTGTTTGGAGTGAGTATGTTCACCCGGCTATCTTTTGATACTTTTACTTATTTATTTTGACTCTATTATCTTCTGTGTTGAGCTGTGATGAGATTAGATTATATATTGTTGGCCTGTGGTTATTTTATTTACAACTTATGTGCATATTTGAGGATTCCATATATTAGAGTATTTTTTGTATAGGTACAGCTGGCTTGTTCACGTGCTTGGTCCTATGTATTTTGGGACTGGGGCGTTACAAGTTTTTGCGGTGGCCCATGCAGGTCAACGTTAATATTGTTGGGTTACATGACTGTGCCCAACAAGCCTGCATATAGGAATAGGAATATCTCATCCAGAACTACTACTACCTCTTGACTTCCAATCTTTTCGAAACTTTCTTGATTATTCGATTTACATCATATCTAATCTTTCTAATATCAACTTATCTTCTTCTTGCCAACAGTATGCATTTAAGAAGCGGATGCACTTCTGCCTTGGCCCTCACATCTGGTGAAGAGGCTACTCCGGAGGGACAGAATCCCCTAATGACTCCAGCGACATCATACCAGCCAGGATAGTCGCAGCCTACTACGACACCAACGACAGAGTACCCGGAGATCGCAGCACCCTCAGGCAGCCAAGCTGGGCAGACCACTACCTTGCCACCAGAAGGGAGTGTACCACTGCCTCCACCACCACCATTCCCTCAGCAGTTTCTCCCACAGTAGGGACCTCAAATGCCTCCACCACCGACTGATGGGAGCCCTACTACTCAGTTTATGTACGCCATGATGCAGGCTCAGTGGTAGCAGACTGAGCTGATGAGACAGACGATTATGGCAGCAATGGCTAGACCTCCACCACCACCTCCACCACCAGCACCGACTCTGCATCCTTATGAAGGCTCTATCAAGAATTTTACATATATGAATCCCAAGGCCTTTAGAGGAACAGAGAAGCCATTAGAGGTGTCACAGTGGCTTATTAGTACCGAGAAGCTACTGAAGGCATCCAAGTTGCCAGCTCGAGATTGGATGACAGCGGTGGACCTACTGTTGGAAGATAATGCTCACCACTGGTGGAAGGCGGAAGAGAGACGATTAAGCACTGGGATCACCTGGAAGCAGTTCTATGATACATTTTATGAGAGATTCTTTCCTATTCATGTTCGAGACGGTCTCTATGACCAGTTCCTACATCTGAAGCAAGGGAATATGACAGTTGATGAGTATGACTCAGAGTTCAATCGCCTGAGTCAATTTGGTACGGGATTGATTCCGACAGAGTTAGAGAAGGCGAGGAGATTTCACCAGGGGCTGGCACCAGAGCTTAAGTCTTATACGACTACCCAGTCTCGAGTCTCCCATTCAGCTGTCTTAGAAGAAGCTCGTGCTCAGGAGATTCTTCGTAAGGAGCAGCAGCAGACATCGAGACGACATACCCCAGCAGTTACACCAGCCCAAGCCACCCAGAGTGGACCTATTAAGAGGGCCACAGGACAGTTCCAGCAGAGGCCCTCACCTTATCAGAAGCCCGTTTACCATTACTGCGGAAAGCAAGGACATCTCCAGAATGACTATAGGACTCGCCTTGGATTATGCTTGAGATGTGGATCCAATCAGCACATGCTTAAGGACTGTCCGGAGCAACAGGCGATAGTACAAGCTCAGCAGAACCCGAGGCCCACAGCCCCAGCTCTTCCAGCACCACGGCCCGTAGCAGGAGCACCTCGCCACTATTGCCTCCCCAAGGCGTACAGTACAACAAGGCCAGAGCTCAGGGCCCAGGACAGAATTATGGGCAGGTATTCTCACTTGCTGTTGAGGATATAGAGACAGAGGCAGAAGTTATAGCAGGTATGATTTTAGTTACATCTTTTCCTGCTATTACCTTATTTGATACTGGAGCCACACATTCATTTATAGCCACTAGTTTTGCCACTAGACACAGCATTCCCATCACACCCTTAGCTAAAAATGTTAAAATCCTCACTGGAGGAGGAGTTGTACCTGTTAGTGGTGTTTGTAGATGTTGTCCTGTAGTGATAAGTGGCAGAGAGATGATGGCACGACTTCTTGTATTCCCTATGCCGACATTTGATGTGGTTCTTGGAATAGACTATTTGAGCCAGCATTTCGCTCTCATAGACTGCTATAGGAGCAGTATTATCTATAGACCACCGAATGCGATAGAGTTTGAGTTCACCAAAGAAGACGGAGAGAGTTGTGATACACCCACATCGGGGACTCATATGATGATGCATGACACCCCTCAGCACCCTATTATCATCGAGTTCGAGGATGTATTCCCCGAGGAATTGTCAGGACTACCACCTGACCGAGATATTGAGTTTTCTATTGAGCTTATTCCCGGAGCCGAGCCTATTTTATCTTGAGTATATCGTCTGGCACCCAAGGAGTTGGTAGAGATTGAAGACGCAGATTGATGACTTATTAGAGAAGGGATTTATTCGTGCCAGTGTGTCACCATGGGGAGCACCCGTTCTTTTTGTGCCTAAGAAAGATGGGACAGTGCGCATGTGCATCGACTACAGAGCATTGAATGCAGTGACGGTAAAGAACAAGTATCCCTTGTCGCGTATAGACGATCTATTTGATTAGCTGAGTGGAGCAAAAGTATTCTCCAAGATTGACTTACGATTAGGCTATCACCAATTGAAGATTCGGAAGGAAGACATTGCAAAAATGGCCTTTCTATCGAGGTATGGACACTACGAGTTCGTCATGCCTTTCGGTTTGACCAATGCTCCCACAGTTTTTATGAATTTAATGAACAAGATCTTTTACCAGTACTTGGACAAATTTATAGTAGTCTTTATAGATGATATCTTAATTTACTCCAAGAGTCAAGACGAGCATGAGCAGCATCTACGGATAGTTTTGGGAACGTTGAGGAATGAGCGACTTTTTGCGAAGCTTAGCAAGTGTGATTTCTTTCTCAAGGAGGTATCATTTCTTGGTTATATTATTACGGGTGATAGTATATCAGTGGACCCAGAAAGATCACAGCAGTTAAATCATGCCCGTTCCCACATCAGCTTCTGAGGTGAGAATTTTTTCTCGGACTTGCGGTTACTACCGACGATTCGTAGAAGATTTCTCTCGAATAGCGGGTCCTATGAATCGATGACTTGCAAGGATCAAGTATTTTGTATGGACAGACAAGTGTCAAGCCGCGTTTGACGAGTTGAAGAAGCGATTGACCACATCACCGATCTTGACACTACAATCGTTCCTGGGAGGAGTTTGTGATCTACAGTGATGCATCCGGAAAGGGATTAGGATTTGTATTGATGCGCACGGGCGTGTAGTAGCAGATGCATCACGACAGTTGAGAGTGCATAGAAGATTAGCCCCCATGATCTAGAGCTCGTAGCGTTATCTTTGCTTTGAAGCTATGGAGACACTACTTGTACGGCAGAAGGTTGATATCTACACTGATCATAAGAGCCTCAAGTACTATTCAACAGAAAGAGTTGAATATCGACATCGACGTTGGTTGGAGTTGATGAAGGATTATGAGATCGAGCTTCATTATCATCCGGGCAAGGCTAATGTCGTGGCAGACGCATTAAGCCGTAAGCCTATGGCATACTTTTTGACTACACAGAAGGAGTTGATTAGAGACTTGGAGAAGCTTGGTATGAGGTAGTATTACCTGGAGCCGATGGTGTATTAGCCAACCTCCAAGTGCAATCATCATTGGTAGAGCGCATCAAGACAGCATTGCCTAATGATGCTAGATTTGACGGCTCAGAGAAAGGACTGAAGCGGGAGAGCAGACGGGTTTGAGGATCCACTCAGATGGGATATTGCGATATGGTGATCGCATTTATGTACCCAAGAGAGCTACGTCAGGAGCTTATGGTCGAGGCTCACAGTTCGGCATACTCCATTCACCCCGGAAGAACCAAGATGTATCGTGACTTATGACAGTATTATTGGTGGCATGGAATGAAGCGGGAGATAGCTCGTTTTGTTGCCAACTGCTTGGTATGTCA
>JANAVB010017569.1:32500-104438 GCA_029216955.1 Iris pallida | reverse complement strand
CGTGGAACGCTGTGTATTTTCTAGTCTGACAACTTTTATATATATAACAAAATCTGTCGAGAATATAGTCAACTCCGAACGGAGGCCAAGCAATGAATATATAATGCTCAATCACACTCTAAGAAGAAAAGTAAAGACTGAAAGATAAAGAAACAAGACGATAAAATATAACCTGTCAAGTCCATATACAAAGAATATACAAGTCCAGTCTCTAATACAGTCCAAATATAATACAGTCTCAAAAAGTAACTGGAAACTAGTCCAATACAAAGATCTACTCTAACTAAACAAGTGGTATAGTCTCGTCAGGCGGAGCTACGCCCTGGGACCAAGTCTAGGCCCACTACGTCGTCCGCGACCGTAGTAGGTACTGCAATCTCCCTCGTCGATATCTGTAATATTTTATCAACAGTCCAGTCAGGTGGAACGAGTACATATATCTAACAGATCTCAAGATAGAATAAAAGCTAAGACTGTAAATAGAGCAGATACAATGAATCATGGAGTGCACATGTATGTATCATGGCAGGGTAAGCTGTAAAGCTAGAGCTAGAACAAGAAAATAGAACGGGATCATGGCATGTACACAATCAAGGTAGCTATATATCCAATGTGGTGAGTAGTAGTTTCAGCTTGTGATCGGCTTGGGTACCTGTCAAGAATCGGCTGGAAAGTCATAAGTGCGGTATGACTCACATGTTCGGGAATGCGGGATGGATCTGATCACAGGCCTACGCTACTACTCCCCTACCCCAACTGGTAGAATGGATCCAAACAGGACACGTCACTGCACAGAATTCTAATGAGAAGGTAGCTAGCCTCTCTAGAATCAGTGACCTATCGAGCAAGAGCTACAAGGGTGCTGCACAATATATCCAACCTAAGAAGGAGAAAACATCTCTCGTCGGGATCCAAGAATACCAATCCGTGAAACCATGTGTCAGGATAAGCATATCAACACTAAGTACATGAATCATAACAGTATCATAGATTGGGAATAAGTATCAGAGAATGTACTCGCCTGTAAGAGATAATATACGTCGACTGGATCAACTGCAGTGTCTCGAGGACCTATAGAGAACAAGACGTATCAATACTATAAGTTTAGGAAGTAAAGTTAAATCAAATTAAATCTTATTTAGTCATTCTAGGTCAATACATGTCTAGTCGGGTCAATCTTGGTCATGGGAGAACATTAGAAGTCAATCCGGATCAATCTAGGTCAAAACAGACTTACCGTTAAATTTTGGTCAACGGGTTAACTCTGGTCAACTCTAGGTCAACTCTAGGTCAACCCTAGGTCACTGGTGACTAATAGTGACTTTTAGTCAACTATCCAAGTTAAATGGAATTTGGAACTAAATTGGGTAAAGTGTTGACGCATAGTTGACTTTTAGTCCAAAAAGTCAACCATGGTCAACCGGGTCCAAGACTAGGTTTAGACAGCTAATCCTACTCATTACCAACCTATACAACCCATATCCAAGTCCATCTTGGACTTGGAAACTCGAATCTTGGCCGTGGGCCAATTCCCTATTTTACCCTTTTTAAGGATAAAATTCTATCCTCGACGATTATCTAGATAGCCTACCTACGCTAGTTATTTTGACCCGTGCTCCCTAGGGTAGTAGGGTACTATCCTATAGGTTCGTTATCTACCAAAATACCTAGATAAAGTGGACGTCTAGTCCACCTTACGGCCCGTTGCAGATATCTTGAATATTTCAAGATACGCGCTGACACGGCGCGATACCGGCGCCCTACGACCCCGATTTTCACTCGGAAGCTTACCCGCAAAATCTAAATCACGTAACCTAGGCCTATGTCAAGTTTCATCGCGATCCGATGCTCCGGGCTCAATTTTGCCCTCTAACTCGATTTCTAACAAAAAGCCCCCTTTTTAATTCTCCTCTATGATTCTCGATTTTAGTTCTTCTTCTTCTCAACTTCTCTAATCTTCTTCTTCTTCTCTAATTCTTCTTCTTACTCCTCCTTCCTATTCTTCTTCAATTTCCTAACTTCTCTAGTTTTCCTCTTCTCCAACTTCCTTCTTGGACTCTCATTTCTAACCCCACTTCTTTCTAACTTCTTACTTTCTTCTTTCCTATTCTTCTATCCATCTACCTATATATGTACAATATATATACATATCTATATATATATATATATATATATATATATATATATATATATATATATATATATATATATATATATATACATACTAGGTGCTATTGGGGGGGGGGGGGGGGGGGGGTTAATTGGGCAAATAGGGGGGTGAATTGGGGGGAAAGGAGCTGCCAATGGCAGCTCCTACTGCTGCCATTGCTATTGCTAGCTGCTGCTGCTTAAGCTCCTGCAGCTGCTGCTGCTCTCCCTACTGCCACTGCTGCCTACTTCTATATATATATATATATATATATATATATATATATATATATATATATATATCTATAACCTATCCATCTATCTATATATATATATCTATTTCTATATATATATATCCATATATCTTATCCTCTCCTCCCACCTATATATATATACACACATACATCTCTACATATATACACACACACAATACATATTATATATACATACATATATATATAAATACACATATACATCTATATATATATATATATATCTCCTCAACCACACACACAACCACACACACAACCACACCACCACTCTCATTCTCATCCCACCACTCTCTACACACACACAACCCAAATACATGTATACATATATATTCATATATATATATACATATATATACATATACCATATATATATATATATCATATATATATTTATACCATTTAACATACAAAACCCCTAATAACTCTAACCTAATTTTCTAGGGAGAACCTACTAAAATAGAGGGCAAAGTGTAGAGAATTGAATTCTCTACACTTAATGTGAATGACAAAAATGAAAAGGAGAAATAAATGAAGGATTTATGACAAACCTAAATGAAGTTGGAGAGAGAGCTTGGAGAGAAAGAAATTTGAGGAAGAAAGAGAGAGAGCTATGTGGAGAAGACAAAGGGGGGGGGGGGGGGGGGGGGGGGGGGGGTTACTTCATGGCCGGCCACTCCTAGGGCTATTGGGTTGGGATCTAATAGCCCACAACCCACTAACTCTAGTTTGGGTTTATTTTAAAATCGGGTTGGTTCGGTTTGATTCGGTTTGATTCTAAATACAAATTAAGCCTCTAAAATGACTAATTAAGTCATGGAAATTAGGTTAATAATTTCTAGCCTATTTATGATGGTACATGGGCTAAGCCCAGCTAGTATGGGGGTTCCACTAGGGTCCAGGCTACCCGGGTCTCCAAATTGGGTCCGAATTGGATAAAATTCAAACCAATCCAAATAAATTCCTAAAAATCATATAAAATCAAATAAAATTTCTAAAATATAATAAAACTTGAAAATGACAAAAATACCCCTAATTTGAAAACTGGGGGTGACAGTTTTTTTATTGTACCCCGGCCCTTATCTTTGAAATTTCGAGGACAAAATTTTCTAAGGAGGGAAGATTGTGAAACCCGCTTCCTGGGTTTAGCTAAATATTATTGGTGATTATTATTGTTTGTAGTATTATTATTTTATTATTATTATTATTTCGGGAATTAAAACTATTTTCAAAATATTAGTAACATGAATTTTTGATTGTTAGCCCGTCCCGAACCTGGTTCCCGGTTCCGGTCCCAGCTCGAACCCATTCTTTTACTTCTTTTAAAATCTGATTATTTTTGTTAAAAAAAATTCGTTGGGGCCTGGTCCCCACGACCAGGCCACTGATCCCCTTACTTCTCCTCTAAATTCTCCACTACATTAACTCCTCTCCACACAACACCATCCCTACTCCTCTTTAAAACAGAACCCACGTTATCTTCCACCCAGGAGCATAGACCAACTCCCCATACTTTTCCATCTCCTTCTTCTTAACAAACTCACAAACCCACCCCACCAGCACCACTCCTTCCCTCAACACTCCATCTTCCTTCCCAAAGAAAACTCTCTTCCCTCCAGCACCCGAGTTGTCACCCCCAGTTTTTAAATTAGGGGTATTTTTGTCATTTTTCAAGTTTTATAATTTTTAGAAATTTTATTTGATTTTATGTGATTTTTTGGGATTTATTTGGGTTGGTTTGGATTTTATCCAATTCGGACTCAAATTGGAGACCCGGGTAGCCTGGACCCTAGTGGGACCCACATACTAGCTGGACTTGGCCCACATACCATCATAATTAGGTTAGAAATCTTAAACCCTATTTTTCATGGCTTAATTAGTCATTTTAGAGCTTAATTAGTATTTAGAAATTAGACCGAACCAACCCGAAACAAACCCGAACCAAACCCAACTAAGTTATTGGGTTGGGGGCCTAATGGGTCTCCACCAATAAGACCCCCAAGCCTTGGCCGGCCATGACAAGGTCCGCCCCCCTTTTCTTCTTCATTAAGTCTCTCTCTCTCTCTCTAAAATTCCTTCTCTTCCCAAGCTTTTCTTCCCTACAAGAAAACCCAACCTAGGTATGTTCATAATCCCCTATTTATTCTCTTTTGCAATATATTGCCTTCACAATAAAGATAGAGGAGATAATTCTCTACACTTTGCCCACCAATTTATAGGTTTTCCCTAGAAAATCTAGGTTAAGAAATATTTGGGGGTTTATATATATTAAATGGTATATATATATATATATGTAAATATGAATGTATATATATATGTATACATATGGTTATATGTATTTGTGTGTGTGTGTAGAGAGTGGTAGTGGTGGTGGTGTCATGGGAGTTGTGGTGAGAGTGTGTGTGGTTGTGTGTGTTTGTGTGTTTAAATATATATATATATATATATATATATATATATATATATATATATATATATATATATATATGTGTGTGTGTGTGTGTGTGTGTGTGTGTGTGTGTGTGTGTAAGGTTTATATATAGATATATATATGTGTGTGTATATATATGTATATGGAGATGTGTGTGTGTGTGTATGTATAGGTATGTATAGAGGAGTGTGTGTTTGTGGAGTTGGATGGATGATAGATTATATATATATATATATATATATATATATATATATATATATATATATATATATATATATATAGATAGAAGTAGAGAGGAAGAAGAGATGAAGTAGAAGGAGAAGAAGAAGATGGCTGCAGCAGCAGCAGTAGGAACAGCAGCTGTGGCAGGAGCCACCAGTAGCAGCAGCAGCTGCTATGGAGCAGCTGCAACAGCAGCTACCCCCCCCCCCCCCCCCCCTTTTCCTCCTTTAACCCTTTAAACCCCCTATATATATATATATATATA
Source organism: Iris pallida (assembly GCA_029216955.1). NCBI lineage: Eukaryota > Viridiplantae > Streptophyta > Magnoliopsida > Asparagales > Iridaceae > Iris > Iris pallida. The sequence continues at coordinate 99,103 of JANAVB010017569.1, read as the reverse complement.
TATATATATATATATATATATATATATATATATATATATATATATATATATATATATATAATATATATAAAATGAAGATTAGATTAGAGGGTAAGGAAATTTAGAAGAAGTTAGGAGTAGAAGGGAATATGAAGAAGGAAGAAAAGTAGAAAAGAAAAGAAGGGTTTAGGAGGAGTCGAGTTAGAGGGCGAATTTGAGCCCGGAGTATCGGATCGCGATGAAACTTGACGTAGGCCTAGGATACGTGATTTAGATTTTGCGGATAGGCTCCCGAGTGGAAATCGGAGTCGTAGGGCGCCGGTATCGCGCCGTATCGGTGCGTATCTTAAAATATTCAAGATTTTGGCAACGGGCCGTAAGGTGGACTAGACATCCACTTTACCTAAGTATTTTGGTAGATAATATACCTATAGGCTAGTACCTTACTACCCTGGGGAGATCGGGTCAAAATATCAAGCGTAGGTAGGCTAACTAGATAATCGCCGAAGTTAGAATTTTGCCCTTTTTAAGGGTAAAATAGGAATTTGGCCTATGGCCAAGAAATGAGTTTCGAAGTCCAAGATGGACTTGGATATAGGTTGTAGAGGTTGGTAATGGGTAGAAATAGCCGTCTAGACCTATTCTTGACCCCGGTTGACCACGGTTGACTTTTTAGGTCGAAAGTCAACTATGGGTCAACACTTTACCCAATTTAGTTCCAAATTCCATTAGACTTGTGCAGTTGACCGAAAGTCAACTGTTAGTCACCAGTGACCTAGAGTTGACCTAGGATTGATCACAGTTGACCACAGTTGACTACAGTTGACCAGAGTTGACCGGTTGACCAAAAAGTTAACTGTTGACTCAAATCGATCCCGATTGATTCCGTTTGACTTGCATTGACCCAGTTTGACCCAGTTAGACCTAATATGACTTAGTTTGATCCCGTACAACCTAGTTTGACATGCCTTGACCTAGAATGACTTAATAGGATTCAAATTGATTTGATTTCATTTCCTAAACATAGTATTGATACGTCTTGTTCTCTATAGGTCCTCGAGACGCTGCATTTGCTCCGGTTGACATACCATATTATACTACAGGCGAGTACATTCTCTGACACTTTTCCAATTTATAATGATTGTTATGATTCATGTAATTAGTGTAGATATGCTTGTTCTCGACACATTGGTCACACGGATTAGTATTCATGGATCCCGACATGAGATGTTATTTCTCGTTATCTTGGTATATCTTGTGCAAGCCCCTTGTAGTTCTTGTGCAGTATATGGACACCGATTCTCGAGGAGACTTGCTCCCTTCTCGTAGAATTCCGTGTCATAACGTGTCTTGCTTGGATCCACTCTACCAGTCGGGGACGGGGAGTACTAGTGTAGATGTGTGGTCATTATCCGCCTTGTTTATTCTTGTAGACCTTGAATAATACCAATCCTATACTCCACGTAGGATTGGTGGATCAGTAGACCTTGTGCAGACCCAAGCCGGCCATATATTGTAGCTAGTACTCACACACCTAGAGATATGATTCTTGATTCTTGTACATGCCATGATCAGTTTACTTGCCTTGTTCTAGGTCTAGTTTTACAGCTTACCTTGCCATGATATTCACATGTACATTCCATGATTTTCTTGTATATACTATCTATTTACAGTCTTGTAGCTTTTATCATATCTTGCGAACTGCTGTTAGTAGATTGTACTCGTTCCATCCTGACAGGATATGTTGAAAATATTACATATGCAGATGAGGGAGACTACAGTACCTACTACGGTCCGGATGACGTAGTGGGAATAGACTTGGAGACTTTGGTCCAGCAGGGCTTAGCTCCGCCTGACGAGACCCTACCTATTACTTAGTTAGAGTAGGTCTTTTGTACTGGACATTGTCTCCAGCTACTTTTGATAATTTTATTATTATGGACTGTATTAGAGACTTGGACTGTATATATTCTTTGTGTTGGACTTGACAGGTTATATATTATTTTATCGTCTTCTTGTCTTTTCATTTCAGTCTTTACTTTGTTATCTTCGAGTCGTGATTGAGTACTCGTATATATATTCATTGCTTGTCCTCCGTTCGGAGTTGACCATATTCTCGACAGGTTTTTGTTATATATATAAACTGTTTAGAGTAGAAAAATCTACAGTGTTCCACGCCGATTTTTCGGTGAGGGCTGGGCATTGTCGCATCATGTGCCCTTTTAGCGGGTGCGGGTCGTGACACGAGCACCCGACCCGAGCGGCTCAGCACCTCCCCGGGCGCCTCCCCAACACCGGCCGCACCTGACGCCGGCACCCGAGCCGCGCCCCCGGCCTCCCCGATCAGGACCCGCGAGTCCCCCGGCCCTTCGTCGGCACCCGAGCCCCGCTCCCCGGCTTCCCCGCGCGTCCGGCGCTGTCTCCAGCGCCACCCCTTCTCTGACGCGGTTTTCCAACGTCGCCCCTTCTCTGGCACTGTCCTGCGGCTGTGCCCTAGCCGTTCCCATGCTTTTCCCAAAGTTCTGCGGTTTGCTAATTCTGGAACTTTTTCGAGCTCGCGGAATCTATTTTTCTTCATTTTACATCTGAGAGCTCTAGCCGAGCAACCCAAGGTATAATTTGCTTTCTCCATTTCCTTTTCGGTAGTCGATGATGATTTTTGGTCCCCGATTCCTTTCCGAGAATTCGGATTCGGTTTACGTTATAGTTACGGAATTTCCGAAACTATTTTCTATATTTGGTTCTGTGATTTTTATGGTTTTCGGGTTCTCGGAATTTCCGAGGTAACTCCGAAAAGGTTCTGTTTTCTCTGTTTCGGAATTCCGATTGTAATTTCGGATTTTTCCAAACATTGTTGGCTTGAGAGCTAACTATTTGTTGATAGTTGCATTATATGGTTCTGTGGGTTTACGTTTTTGATTTCGGAATTTTCGAATATGTCGGATTAGGTCCTGTGTATTTTTTTGTTCTCGGAATTTCCGAGATTAGCCCTGAAAGTTCTGGGATTTTGGGTGAGTATTTAGTTTTGGATTTTTCCAAATATTAATACTCTGGTTCATTGTTATATTGCGGTGGTATTTTCGATCCTATTTCTGGTTTTCCGAATATTTTCGGGAATGTTTCGGTGAATATAAATTTTTTATATAAAAATCGTTATGGAATTTAATTTATGGGTTTTCCCTGGTTTGGGGATTTAAATTGGATGTTGAGGCACATTTTTCCAGTTTTGGGTTGTCCCGAATATAGAGAGAATGCTGCCCAAATTTTTATAAAATTTTATAATATAATCTTAAAAATGGTTTTTTCGGAAAATAATATTATTTTAGATTTTTTTGGGCGACGACTGTATTGGTCAATGGGCCCTGGCTAAGTGCAAACGAAACCGGCTTCGCCCGGACGTTGAGGCATTAACCTATATGACGATTGGACCAATATCTGAGACTCACTATTGTAATTATTTTTAATTTAAAATTATTAGTTTATTTTAATTTGTAGGAAGATTACAGGACTAACAAGTTTATTTCTTATTTAAATTCATTGGTCTGTAAGGGCATAATCCCATTTATTTTCTGCAAATTTGTAATGATTTTTTTTGGTGGATGTTTCGAAAGCGTAAATTTAGGAATACTGATAATAATTATAAGATTTTTAGAAATTCATGTTATTCTCATTTAAAGAAAAATGTATTTTTTTATAGATAATTATAAAAACCAAGTTTTTCCGAATAAACTGGTAAATACAAGTTTTTCCGAAATTAAATATAAATTGATGTTTCATAATTGCAACGCACCGATAATCGTGTTTTGTTCGTGTTAGCTAATTAAAGATTAAAATTGATTAGGACAAAACTTAGAGATTGCAACTAGCACAGTTAGCACGGCGATTTCGGAATCTGAGATGAATTTCTCGAATGTAGGAATTCGAGGACGATCCTAATTCCCATCTTGAAGTCTTCAACCTTTCCAGTCCAGTCCATTTTGAGGCAAGTACATTTTGTGTTAGTTTACAATTATTTAGTAATCGTTTTAATGCAAGTTTAAACCACGATGCAACACGGAACTCTCTCTGAGAGCACTGACTGTAACTACTGTAACTGTTTGGAGACTGGGGGAGTAGTGTAATGATTATGACCACATCCAAAACAATAACTTAGGCCAGTATTAGCTTACCCCTCTTACACACGGGGATAAGCCGAATCGTATCAATAGGTTACAACTGTACAACCCAAGCCGGTCATATTCATTGCCTATTCAAATCACACTGTTTTACTGCTAGAAAACTGTTTACTTCAGATTGTTTAAAAGTGCATGATTCTATTATTATTTTAATTGTCAAATTAGCATGAATTGTACTTTGCTCCCTCCTGACTGGAGATAACATTTTTAGGGAACATTGAGGATGCTGAGCTGTTATACTATACAACAGCTAATATGATCCGGTTCTGTACCCCGTGGTGCTGCCAGAGTCCCCATTGGAGGACGCAGGACCCGAGGCCGATGAGCCGAATGCTTAGATAGATTTTCTTTTCCAGTTTTGTTTTTTTTTGAAATTCTGTTTATTTGAATTCAGTTTTTTTTCAGTACTTTTAAATTCCAGTTGTATTTATTTCAAATGTTCAATAAAGTTTTCAATTTTCGATCATTGAGTTTTGACAAATATAGATGTTGTTGTGGTTACCTGCTAATGGAACAGCTTACTGCCGTCGTCTCAACAACGGTGCAGGCTGGACATGATCCGGTTCGACCCAATTATTTGGGATCGGGTCGTGACATTAACTAATATACTAAACCACACTAAAAGATAAACTAAATTAAATTAAACAAAATCAAACAAGCAAACTAAAAACAAACAGAAAATAATAAGTTGGAAAACACAAAAACCTGGGACCAGTCACACTGGAGCCCAATTTTAGATTTTTTTTAATCTCTGGCGCCGGTGACACTGGTGCCACAATTTTTTTTTGATTTTTTTTTATTGTATCGCCAGTGTCACTGTCGCCAAGATTTTTTTTAAATTTTTTAATATCTGACGCCAGTGACACTGGCGCCAGATCCTCTTATTTGTCAAACATATCTTGTTATGTACAAATTGAGTAAAATTTATCACCCTGGATGAAATTATATGTAATTCATTTGATATATGTAAGCTTACTAGAGAATTAGCTTTAGTTATTTGTAATTTAAAATTGTTTGTTTTTTAATAATTTTTTTTAAGTTTGTTGAGTAGGAAATTTTTTTGTTTAAGTGAACTTTTTTTTTTTTTTTTCAAACTCACGAGCATTACCTATATAAATATTAACAATGGATTTAACTACGTGGTTACTTTTTTCAAACTCACGTACATTACCATATAAATATTAAAAATGGATTTAATTATGTTTTTATCCCTTTAAAATTCCTTTGTTTTTTGTGCTATTTGTGGGGATTTGTAAAGCCTATCACTTTTATTCGGATTAGAAATGATACCCATGTTTGATTTCCAAAAGGATTTGTAAGCCTATCACTTCCATTTGGATTAAAAATTATACTCATGCTTGATTTTTCTTCTCATGTCAAAATCTTTTATGCATGTAACCGGAGGACCAAATATTAGTATATTTTCTTCATCTGACTCTTATATCTATAATTTTCTTTTAACTTTTCATACACTATTAAAAATCATAATGTCACAAAAACACTAAAGAATATGATTTTTATAAACAAACATTGCACGCATATCTTAAAGTATATGGAGTTTGAGGACCAGCCTTGCGACATGTCATGCGGCTAGAAACTTTGCATCTTACCATTTTGATCATCATTTTACTGGCCAACAGAATAGCCAATAATAGTTACATTTTAAAAAAGTTTTATACACAAAATTTCATCACAATTAAATTTAATTTAAAGTAGTTAACTACGAAAGAAACACATACATTATTTTTTTTACTAAAGTCAATACCCAACCTTCTAATTTAAGTAGTACTAGAAACCAATAAGATTTTAGAACTTAAGTTGCTACCATTAATATATCTATATTACTATATATAATAGAATAGAAAAAAGTTAAAAGACTTCATTATCATGAAAGTTTTTATTCCAAAATTACTCTTACGGACGTATATTAATTAAATTATACATTAAAGTTAAAGAAGATGTAACCGTGGACGTGACCGTCGACTGACGTGACGGTCGGCCATTGGCCCCATGGTCCGGGTGGAACCCGGAGATAGCTGGAGGAGCCAATGACCGGCCGTCACATCGGCCGACAGTCACGTTCGTAATTACAAACCTCAAACAAAATATCATTTTTGTAAATAATTATGTATTAAAGAAATTAACGAAGACTATTGTTATATGAAATGCGTACATGAATATATACTAAACATACTTATATTTTATTTGTTAAGACAAAGATTCAAAGCCTTGGACCATTACGTGTAATCAAATATAAAATGGGAAAGTGGTACTATATATTGGAGTGCACCTACACAACATCACCATGGTCCATAATGCTTTTCCTACAAAAAGATTATGTGACAAGAGAAATATAATATATATAGATATATAAAATAAATAAATAAAAGGTGATCCAGGAGGGCACAGTGGTTGCTCATCAGGACCAGCTGCCACGCCCTTTGATTACACGGTAACTGAACATGATAATCTTTATAATTCTCTACGCCAACTGAGTTGGCGATCTCCCTTAGGTCGTGCCAACTCAACTGGTGTGCCCTCCTCTCTCCCGTCAGCATGTCATTTTTTTAGACTTTTTATATGGACACAACGAATTATATGATCATAGTTAGTCCGGATTGTGGCTAGCCCAAATTTTTTTTGTTTTTCACAAGGCTAGTCCAATTTTTTGATCATGGCTATCCCAAATTTCTTCCCCCTCAAACCTATTTTTTTTCTTTCTTCATTTGCAAAATCTCTTCTCTCTCTTCTAAAACCCTCGCCCCTCTCTTCTTCTTCTTCCTCTTCTCCTCCACATCTCCTCAATCCCCAACCTCTTCCTCTTCTTATCCATAACTCTTAAATTCTCAACATCTTCCACTTCTCCTCCACCATCCTCCTCTAGCACACAAACTCTTTCTCAATTTATTTCCAAAATCCTAGAAATTAATTTGAAAAATTCAAGCATCAATTACATTATTTATTTCAATTCTTTGTATCCCATTTGAATGAATTAAACTATATACGGAGTGGAAAATTAACCATTTAAATTAAACCCAAGTATGAACGAACGAGAAAACTCTGCGTCGGCAAGGACTGCCCAATTTTCTGGCAGTCCTACAAACTGAATGGACTGCCAGAAGAATGGGCAGTCCAACTCACAGCATGTACAACTTTGGACTGTCCATTCTTCTGGCAGTCCAACATACAGACTGGACTGCCAGATAGTTGGGCAGTCCTTGTTTACACTAGTTGAACATCAATATTATGGTTTCCACCAATATTAGGGTTTGTGCATTATGAGGAGCATTTGGGTGCCATCAAAATTGGAAATGAGAAGAAAATTAGGGTTTAATTTTTGGATGTTTTCTTCTCATTTTCTTCTTCTCCGTCAATTGAAATTCGAAATGGGAAGAAAATTAGGGTTTAAACCCCATTATACTTTGAGATAGTGAGAATGAGTTGAGAAAGAAAATTAAGGTTTAAACCCCATAAGAATTCTCATTTTTGTTGTTTTTGTTCTTCTTCTTCCTCTTCTTCTTTTTCTTGTTCTTCTTCTTTTCTTGGATGAGTTGAGGAAGAAGAAGAACAAAATTAGAAAATTTGACTTTTATACCAAAGAGTGGGATAGCCATGATCACTTTCTTCAATGACAAACTTGTAGATAAACCAAAAAAAATAGGCTAGTCATGATAAGGTTTGGATGTGCTCATATAATTAGCCTTTTTTTATGAGGCCATGCCAAATGACTTGGCGGTCTCATCATTCTCGCCTAGCGTGTCTTCCTCCCATTCGAAAATATTCCATTTTTTCTTCTTTTTTTACAATTTTCCAAAACTTCTTTACTATGTACCAAAGTTTCTGATTTTTATTTATTATTTTTTCCATTATACTCTTCCTTCTGTGCGTAACAATAAAATTTTACAATACAAATTATGAAGGGTATAATAGGAAAAAACAACCGAAAATAAAAAAATTCAAAATTTTCAATTGGACATGTCTGAACCTAAACCCTAAACTAATAAACTCTAAACCTTTCAACTTCTCAAGGTCATCTGTGGCCGGCCCAATTTTCAAGGCATATTCTTCCTATTGTTTTTTCTTTTTCTTTTATTTAATTGAAATCTTTGAATGTAAAAGTAATATGATGTATTTGTGATATATTTGTGTGAAAAAAAAATGTGAAAAAATGTGACATATTAATTTGTGTAACTCTATCAATGAACAAAAAAAAATGTAACAATGTTGAAATTTGAAATGAACATGACTCTGTCAATAAAAAATGTAAATTAGTGTAACACTGTTGACATTACCTCCAAAATGTCCATAAACTAGAAATACACTGACATTACTAAGCACCACTATGATGAGTGGCATGCATAAAGTATTTTATACTACCAATAAATATATAAAAAACAACAAACATATATACGGTTAGGACGACATGTGAATGTTTAACCCATATTTTTGAAGTTTCTTTAAGGTTAAGGTTGACCCCCTCTCTTAAATTCCTTCGACCACTCTTATATATGCATCTTGGATGTTTACCATTTTTTTTTTTCAAGAAATGGTATTAGAGCGGACATCCGGAGGGGCCGGCAAGGTTCGAGCCTCCCAATTGTGTGTGTGTGTGATTTCAAAAAAAAAAAAGAAATGGCCAACATCTCTTTACATATCCGGTTTTTTTTTTTCCGAATTTATTTTGCTTTTTTCATCATAAGGCTACATGCTTTTCTGAATTTGGCTTCAGTTTTTTGTCACACATGTATAGAGTATCGATTTCCGTAAGACCTTGATATCCATAACGTGTGAGATTCTTCTTGATGCAGTGATCTTGAGACAGAACAAGTCCATCTTTTAGGAGAAGAGTATGTATCGAAAGCAGAAGCGCTCACTTAGGCATGGGGCTCTACATGTCCTTCCACCCGCACAATGCAACTTCGTCGTGACATAGTCCACGGCCAAAGACATCTAGAACAACACCTGCCTCGTCGCCGCCAACGACGTGCAGACCATAATCTTTCCCCCACTCGAAGGAGGGGAGGATCTCAACGACGAGGGATAAAACAAGTCATTTTGCATTGGAAATTCTCTTATATCCAGTGTCTGTGTGGGTTTGGGAACGCCAGGATCTCAATCGTCTGTTGGTCGTCAATGGACGTTGGGTCCCAGGACCAGGATGGGTTCATCTCCACCGTTCCCAACGTCCATTGAGGACCAACAGACGATTGAGATCCTGGCGTTCCCAAACGGGAGAATGGTTCCTCAACAACTATAACCAAACGGGAGAATGGTTCCACAACAACTCCCCCCCCTTTCTTTCTGGATCCTTTCTCCCGTTTTCTTGAACAACTCGTTTTCTCATTTGTGCTATTTGTGAGATTTAATAAACTATAACTTTCATCTTGATTAGAAATTCTACTCCTGAACCAATATTAGTATATTTCCTTCCATCTTTGTTTGTTATTATTTGGAAAAATAACTTTATGAAAAAACAATTAGGCCTCCTTTGGTTCGCGGAATGGAAGGAAATGAAAATTAATTTCTTGACATTTATTTTCCTTTGGAAAATTATAATTCCTATTGATTTTTCTTTTCTATTTTTGGAAATGCCAAAGAATTTGGAAAGTAAAGCGAATACTTCAATGTGGAAAAGTGATTCCTTGCTTGGATTGATGAAATCACTTTCTTTCCTAATTTTTCTTCAACTGGAAATCATTTTACACCCAAACATAGAAAAATAATTACTTTTTTTTCCAACCCGATAATTCCGTGAACCAAACGAGACCTTATAGGACGATTATTTAAAAATAAAAAAAAATAGATTTCTTCATCTCATTCTTCTATATATAATTTTTCTTGAACTTATCCGACTATTAAAAATCATAATGTCACATAAACACTAAGGAATATGATCTTTACAAAGAAACATTGCAATCATATCTTAAAGATAAGGACATATCTTGAAGCATATGAAGTTTGAGGAGAAGCCTTGCATTGTCATGCTGCTAGAAACTTTGCAGCTTACCATTTTAATCATCATTTTACTGGCCAATAACCAAAATAGTTAATGACAGTTACATTAATTTTAAAAAGTTTTATACACAAAAGTTCATCAGAAATTAAATATAATTTAAAGTATTTAACTATGAAATAAACACATGTTGCTTTTTACTAAAGCCAATACTCAACTTTGCAACCGTTCAAATAGTACTATGAAATAAACAAATGTTTAAAATCTCTCACACCAATCATGCTCACTATGATTTGTCCAATTCACTACCTGTAATTTCTACTATTCAAAGCGTGATATCCATCGGGACCTGAGGCCTTACAAGAATTCATATTAGCAATGGTCATTCTGATTTCCTCTAGAGTGGGGATCATGCCAAGCTGATTGGAATCATCTTGACTAATCTTCTTGAGACTGTTTATAATGTTGGAAGGAATAGTAGATGTGTTGGTAAACTGAAAATTATATTTGAAATGATCCACCATGATAGTAGAAATCTCATCAATATCAAAAGTGTGCTCCTCATTCAACTTATGCAGGCTTGAGATTGTATTTTTTTTTCTTCTCCTATTCAAAGCCATCAAATGCAAGAATTTAGTATTTCTATCCCCATCTTTTAGCCAAGAAACACATGATCTCTGTTTCCAGTACAATTCTTGCTGGAGCAGAAGTTTGTTTATGGAACTGTTGATTGACCTCTCTTCTTGCAGAGATGAATCTGAACAAGGCCCCATCTGAAGTTTCTTCAACTTATGTTCCTCTTTGTTAATGTCCTCTGATAGATTGCTAATTCTTTTCTTACCCCAAGCTCTAAGTACAGGCAGAAGGTTGCATAGCTTTGAATGAAAATCCATAGAGTTAGAAGTCTTGGCCCATTCAGAATAGAAGAAACTTTTAAAATCAGGTTCAATAGTCCATGCAGCTTCAAAACGACAAGGATATAGCCTTTTCCGAGTAACAATATTGAGTTTTAGTAGAATAGGATTGTGATCATTGTTTATACTAGGTAGATGAAGTACACCAGCCTTGGGATATAAACATCGCCATTTAGTATCAACTATAGCTCTATCCAATCTTTCTGCAATATTAAAAGCTGCCGAACGTCGGTTTGTCCATGTAAATGCAGGACCAGTATACCCCAAATCCATAGCTTCTGATCTGTGAAACCAATTGATGAAGAATTTGTGATGATTGTGAATGAATCCATTTCCTCGACGCTTTTCGTCTGGTCGCATAATAGCATTATAATCTCCTATACAAAACCAGGGGTTCCTGAATAACAGAAAATTTATCAACCATAGCTTCCCAGAATATTTTCTTTTCATCAGCTGTAGGGAATAATAATGCCTTGTTTTATTGATGAGGGCTGATTACAATATATATAGTGTCTACATGATTGGGCTTATGGGCCATATTTACAATATATATAGTGTCTACATGATTACAATATTTTCTTTTCATCAGCTGTAGGGAATAATAATGCCTTGTTTTATTGACGGAGGCTTGCAAGGAGCTGTTGTGGATGAAGAAGCTGTTGCAGGAAATGGGGCTGAAGCAAGAACAGTATACTTTGCTTTACGACAGTCAGAGTGCTATTCACCTTGTGAAGAACCAGACATTTCATAGTCGGTCCAAGCACATCGAGACTCGGTATCATTGGATAGGGGATGTGGTTGAGAAGAAGGATGCGACGCTTGAGAATGTTCATACTGATGACAATGGAGCGAACATGCTCACGAAGGTTCTTCCGAGGGGGAAGTTTGAGTACTGCAGACAGATCGTCGGGATAACGACCTCCTCCACATAGTTGTGAAGGGGGAGATTTGTTGGAGTGGGTGGGGTTCCCAACATATGTGGAGAAGATCCCGGTGTGCGACGAGCGCCGTCTGTGTGTCAGAGAAGCTCGGGGAGGTGACGAGGCCAGTCAGAGAAGTCGAAGAAGCTCGGGAGCTGCCAGAGGAGCTGCTGGAGAGAGGGGGGGGGGGGGGGGGAGAGTTCGGGCCGAACTCTGCCCCAGGGGAGAGTTCTGGCCGAACTCTGCCTCCCTGTTCTAGAACCCTTGCTGGAAGGAGAACACAGAGTTCTGGCCGAACTCTGTGTGTCGGGGCTGAGCGAATTTCAGGAGTGATTTCTCACTGTTGGATCATATCTGATGGTCCAGATTTTACTGCGGATTAGGGGAGTTAATATTAGGTTATTCCTAACCCTAATCATTGTAGACAACACAAGAAAAGAGAGAGGAAGGAGGCAAGAGTGCGATTACAACTTTGGGAGAGAAGACGGAGGATTGAAGGTCTTTTTCGGAGGAGAATCGGATTCGGGTAATCTCTACTCGTCGTTCTTGTTCTTCGTAGCCTTGTAATCATTGTTCTTGCTTCCAAGTGTTGTGGGGATCCGATTTGGATCGGGAGAAGTTTTTAGAGGGTGTAATTCTTCTATTTCATTAGTGGAGGCTTCTCAGGGTTGGACTCCGATCGTCCCGTGGTTTTTTTCAGCAAAGATTTTTCACGTCAAAAATTCTCTGTGTTTGCGTGGTTTGTTTTGGTGTTTTTGGTTCGTGCGTTTGCTCGGGTCTCTCGCAGGTACTCTCTAGTTTGGAAAAAAGTTTTCGAGTTTCTTTCCCAACAAGATGGATAACTTACATTGTTAACAAAACCAAATTTATTAATAAGATAGTTTGCATCAATAGACGAACACCTCACCATCAATATTAATGCGCAACCTTTTCTTTTGTTTCACAGATTCACCATCATAGGTTTGGGAATTTTTTCCAAGATTTTTGAACAAATGAGTTCGAAGAAGGAATGGTAGTGGAGGATGGTATTGGTGATAAAGAAGCTAAGAGGGATGTGAATGAAGTTGTTGTAGTAGAAATTACAGGTAGTGAATTGGACAAATCATAGGCCGCTGCTGGATCCATGTGGCCTCCGGGGCTGCCTCTAGTCGGCGGCGACTCGACAGGAGCTGCCTACGTCGGGCCACGCCGCTGCTACGGGGTGCACCAATGTGGCCGGATTGTCGGGGAAGAAAGCGGCTTGTTGGTGGCGGCTAGAGTGTTGGAGATCAGGGTTTAGAGAAGTGGGTTTAGAGAAGTACGGGGTGCACCAATGTAGGCCGGATTGTCGGGGAGAGCCCGCCAGCTAGCCTGCCGCGGCCGTACGCGCGTGGCCTGCAGATTTGCAGGGGATGGCAGCTGCTGCGGACCATTGGAGAAGAAGGGGAAACAATAATCCACCGTTTGAGTTTAAACACAAGCGGGTCAATCGGGTTAGCGGGTCGCGCGCCCGAACCGGACACGTTAGTTTCAAAACACATGCTGTATTGGGCTAGTGGTGTTGGCTCAGGTATAGGGTCCAGGTACTTTAGGTTTAAGAAGAGAGGGAATTGGATATATGTTTTCACATAACAATTCCCCCCCCCCCCCCCCCCCCCCACACACACACACACACACACACACACACACACACACATATATATATATATTAAGAATGGGTGATTTTATTGATACTGCAATTTACAAATACATACGCTCAAAATGGCTATCATCTAATCAGTGAATCCCATACATCTAATATCACTATTGATATTGTTAATGAGGCCTGAAGTAGTAGTCCTCTTTTACTCAAAAATACGATTGTTACGTTCACGCCATACGTGCCAAACCGCCGATAAAAGCTTGATTTTAGCTCTGGTGTAAATCACGATTCCCTTGGTCTTCAGTCCTTGGATCTCATCGGCATTGCATTGGAACCCATCATAGTTCCTACTAGATAACCCTATCTGGTCCCTGAAATGGTGCCATATGAAGCCAGACACTGGGCATTTGAAAAAGAGGTGATATCTTGTTTCATCGTCTCTCTCGCAAAGGATACATGTGGTGTTAGTGATTTGAACCCCGAAGTTTCTCAACCTATCCTTTGTCAGTAGTCTTTCGCGGAGGACTTTATATAGGCAAAGCTTGAATTTCGTAGTCGCCCCCTTTACCCATACTAACTCTGCCCATTCGACCAGAGATTCATGTGGCCGCATCTGTGCATAAGCCAAGTTGCTGGAAAATTCACCATCAGCCGCACCCGCCCAACGCCTATTGTCCTCTACCGCCTCCAAGTCCAGCTGAATCTGACTAATTTCTTCCTCGAACCAGCGTCCCTCTTGACGTGATGCCAGGTCCCATGCATCATTCTGTATAAGCGTGCTGACAGTATCTTGATTCCCCACCAGCTCGTACGTTGGCCAGCCTAGCTTATCGATTAGGCTCTCGTGTTGAATCCAAGGATCAAACCATAAACTGGTTTTGCATCCATCTCTGATGACTCGAGTTATTTGGCTCTTCAGCTTTCCCCTACTTCGGAGTAAATTCTTGAATGTTACGAAAAAGTTGTTATCAATTTCTTGAACCCAGAAATTTCCCGACCGAATGTATCTATTTCTCGTCCACTGAGCCCATAATAAGTTACCCTGTATAAACTTCCATGCTAATTTAATCATGGCAACTTCACGAAGCACCCATAGGGATCGGAGTCCCAGTCCTCCTTCTTCCTTTGCCAAGCAGAGATCTTCCCATGAGATGGCGTGTATACCACCTCTCCAAATAAAATTAGCACACAGAGTCTCAATTCTCTTGATGGTTTTATTTGGGATGTATAAAGCTTGCATCCAGTACATAGTAATAGCAAGAATCACTGATCTCACCAATTCTATTATTCCATCGAAAGATAGAATTTGTGATTGCCACCCTTCCAATCTGTTATTGACGTACTGGATTAAGCGATTATAGTCAGTATCACAAACATAGTTTATGGATAGTGGCAAGCCAAGGTACTTAACCGGGAGCTGACCCAGGCTGATTTGTAACAACTCCGGCCACCGTTCCTTCTGTGGGCAGTCTTTATTGACATATAGCATACTTTTATCTTTGTTCAGCTGAAGGCCGAAAACTTTCTTGAAATCTTCCAATATAGAGATTAATGTATCAATACCTTTCTCCGTAGGCTCCATAAAGACCAATAGGTCATCTGCATATATAAGAGGCGATATGCTAGGAGAGATGCGATGGTAAAGTGGACGAATATTACCCTGGATAACCGCGAGATCCATCATGCATGTGAAGTGCTCCATGACAGTGGTGAATAAGTATGGAGAAAGGGGATCTCCTTGACGCAATCCTTGGTTGCTCCCGAAGTATCCCATTGGTTGCCCTTTGATGAGTATCGAGAATGTAGGTGTAGTGATACAAACCCGAATCCTGTCCACCCACCATTTAGCAAATCCTATACTTTGTAGTACCTCGCACACAAAATCCCTGTTCACCATATCATAAGCTTTCTGCAAGTCAAGTTTAATACACCCTTTTCGCCCGCCTGCTTTGTTGAATTCACGGACAAGCTCATGTACGAGTAAGCAATTCTCCGCAATAGACCTTCCTTTGATGAATGCAGACTGGTTCAACGATATGAGTTCCTGTATCAGACATTGCATTCTAGATACCATGATGTTAGTAATAATCTTATATAAGAAGTTACAGCATGCTATCGGGCTATAATCTCCAAGTGCGGTAGTCCCCTCCTTCTTCGGGACCAGAGTTAAGAATGTATGATTTATTTCTTTCAGTAAGCGCCCAGTTTTGAAGAAATCATGGACCATATGGAGGAGAGGAATCCTGAATTGTTCCCATTGCTGTTTGAAAAAATCCGCATTGAACCCATCAGGCCCTGGAGCTTTATTGGCATCCGCATTTTTAACTATCTGTTCGATCTCTTCCATAGTTATCTCGCTTCGTAGCTTCGCGTTTCCCTCGTCGGTAATGATCCTTTTGCAGATTATGTCTGGGAAGGTGGATGAATAGTCAGATTGGTTATAAAGCTTACTGTAATAAGATATGGCTTCATTAGCAATCATAGATTCTTCAGTGAGGACCCTCCCATTGTCATCAATAAGCGATCCAATGGAGTTCCTATTTTGCCGTGCTCGGATAGTTGAATGGAAGAATTTGGAACCCCGATCACCCTCCTTGAGCCAAACACATTTGGCCCGTTGCTGGAGTTCTACCTCCTTCTGGAATCGGAGGCGTCGAATCATCTCCTGCAGCGCGAGTTCCTTGGCCGCTAGCGTCGGGTCCACAGGGGAATGTAGGAGCTAACTTTGTATCTCAGATAATTCATCCTCATTTTTGAGAGTTTTGTGGTCGGTCGCAATCGATTTCGCGTCTTGAGTGCAGCTTTTATATGTTTGAGCGTTCGAACCAGGCGAAATTGAATGTTACCATTGGTTTCAGTCGTTAAGCCCTGCTCCACCGCCTGAGCATATCCCTCCATAGTCGGCCACGCATTGCAAAATCTGAAGGGCCGCCTTCTCTTGGGTTGCTCCTGGCACAAGCGGACCAAAATAGGTGTGTGATCACTGGTGCCACATGGAAAACCCTCCGTACAGCCCGCAGGGAACTTCTCCAGCCATTTGAGGTTGCAGAGCGTCCTGTCTAGCTGACATACCACCCGATTTGTTGCGGAGCTGTTGTTCCAGGACCATAAGTGGCCCGAACGGGATAAGCAGTGAAGTCCCGAACGGAGTAAACAGGATTGGAAATCATTGAGTATTGACGGCGGAACATGTCTTCCCCCATCTTATCCTCAGCATGGAGAATCGCATTGAAGTCACCACATAGGAGAAGCGGGGAACTATCTTCAACTTCTGCTGCAATCGTAGTGATGTCTCTCCACAAATTATACCGTAGCCTACGATCATTGTGACCGTACACTGCTCCGATTGTTGCTTTGAGCCTACCTTTGTTAGTGAAATCTATACATATTAATTGGTCAGATAGAAACCGTACCTGGCCGGACCACTCCCCATTGAACCACATTACCCAGATACGCGCCATGTTGCTCGTGGACATATGCATGGATGTCCATTGGTGTGGAGTCCTTCTCTTGATTACTGACCCCGTCTTGATCTTGCTTTCTAGTATATCTACTATCGAACATTTATGCTTCTTCACTAAATTTTTAACCTCTCGCCATCTCCCTATTGAGTTGGCCCCTCTAACATTCCATGTTAGAATCATCATTTATTGACGGGGGGGGGGGGGATATTGTCCTTTTTAAGACGCTGACTCTCCCTTGGACGGATAGGGAGAGTGCCCGTAACCTCCTGGTTGTCTCCTGACATAGCCCCTGATTCGGTCGACTTGCCTTTCACGATTAACTCCACTTCGGATTCGGCAAAGTAAGAGCCTTATTACCCTCTAATATGCTTGAGTTATTAGGGTCTAACACCATCTCTGACAGGACTTCAAATGGGTTTGCTGTCGTGACCGGCCTACTCAAAACTCCTTCCCTCTCCGTAATGCCTTCACCGGCCAACCTGCGAACTGTCTTATGGTGATCAGCGGCAGTGTTTCAGGCCATCCCACCATCGCCATATAAAACCAATTCCTGTGAGGTGCTAACAGTAGGTGACCCTTCTCGCTCTGTGCTCGGCCTTTTCCCTAGCATGGAGGCCCGTTGCATAGCCATGCCTTGTGCTGTAGACTCGATTCCTATATCCTGTTCCTTCTGATCATCCGATTAGTGTTATTCCCCTCCAACTCTGGTAAGATGTTAGTTGCACGCTGAATATCCGTCATCATCTGTTCCCCCTGAGTATCCGCTTCCTCTGTATGCGTCTCCATGTTCGTGCACTGAGTACTTGTGTGTGTGGCCAAAACATTGGCAGTAGGTGCATGATGGAGGCACCCACTCATATTCAATATCCTGCTCCATGCGTTCCCCATTAGGCAATTTGCTATCTATCTTCCTCGGTAGCACTTCTGAAGCCATGATTTCAACAAATGCTCTCGCATATGAAAGACGCTGCCTTCTCGCCGTTGGTATATCTGTGCGGATTGGCTTCCCCATGATGCTAGCTAGTTTCATTATGGCCGGGTTACTCCACAGTTGGGAAGACAACCAGGGCATCCGGATCCATATTGGTATTGAAGTTAATCGATCCTTTTCAAAATTGGTTTCAAGGCACCATCGTTTTAGGAGAACTAATCAACCATCAAACGTCCACGGGCCTCCTTGTAATATGCGCTCCAGATCTTCTTCTAAATCGAATTTGATGAAGTAAAATCCGTTTTCCCTGGAGTAGATTTCCATCCCCCCTTTCGGTCGCCATTGTCGAAGTGCATAACCACGTAGCTGTCCATAAAACGGCCTATTGCCCATCACGTACAGGACCAGTGTGTTCCTCCAGTATTTCGATGTTTCTTGTATATCATCTCTCGTGATTTCTGCCACCTTCTCTCCATTGATGATGGTAGGTTCGATATATTGCAGATCAACCTCCTTCTGGACTATCGTTGTTTACATACATCCACCCATGATACTGGTTTGGATTGTCTTCCATTGCTGCCCACCACCTGTCTTCGTGGAGGAGGCGCTTGGGGTGCCCTGTTGGAGCCCTCTGGTATCTGCCTAGCCTTCTTATCCCTCAGCCCTTCTCCTCCGCCCAGCATGGGGTTTTCGATACGAGTGGTTGGACCACCTTTCTGAACCTCTCCCACCGAGCCGCTTCTCCGCATCATATTCCTCTGGTTAGGTCGGGCCGAGTTACGACCCCCTGACCGTAGAACTTCCTTCTCCCGTCTCTCTGGTTGAGATGGCGAGGTTCTTCTTCTCCGCCTGTCAATAGTTGTCCATCCGCCGGCTTCTTCCCGAAACCGCGTCTCTTCCAACGCCGCCTCGGAGTCCGCCAGAGTCCGATTTCCATCCGCCGAGTCATCCGCCCTTGGTTCTCCTTTCGTGGAAGGAAACCCTAGCGCAGACATCCTCTCTCTCTCTCTCTCTCTCTATATATATATATATATATATATATTATATATATATATATATTATATATATATATATATATATATATATATATATATATATATATATATATATATATATATATATATATATATATATATATATTCACACACATACACATATCTAACACGTAATAAATATATATACCCTACTATTTATATACGTATTGTTACTTACTCAAATATGTAAATATAATTATTTTCTATAAAAAATAATATTTATAATATATGGATATGTTCCAAATTAATATACATACTCTCTATACATATGTATACATATCTACTCTATTTAATTTAAAAAGGGTACATGTGCTTGAACACCATATATATATATATATATATATATATATATATATATATATATATATATATATATATATATATATATATATATATATATGAGTGCTCTAGAACCAACCGGTTTGTTTTGTATTATGGAACCCACCAATATTATACACGTTGGATTGGAATTGCATAATTGAGATTAAATGAGTTAAAAAGGTGGTAAGGTCTACACCTTTTAATCTCAATCACTAAATTTCAATCCAATCAATAAAACTTAGGATGGTTCTATAATACAAAACCAGTCGGCCAATTTTGGAGCATATATATATATATATATATATATATATATATATATATATATATATATATATATATATATATATATATAAAGAAGGGGGTTTACACCGTGGTAAAGGAGGGAGGGTGGCCGGTCTGGATCAGATTTTGGGGCACTGGTGGTGGTGACATTGTTGCTGTTGGTGGTGATGGTCGCTTCGCGTGGTGGCGACGCCGAGAAGGAGTGAGGAGAAGGTGGTGGCAGGAACTAGTTTAATACTGGCGGGGAGGAGTTCTTAGTGATAGGTGGCCAAAATCTGGCCAGGAGGCACCGGCTAGGAGGGGACACGGAGAAGGCTAAGACGGGGCTCGGCGACGACCATGAAGTGGCCGACTGCTAGGAACTAGGGCTAGGGTGAGGATTAGATTTAGGATTAGGGATTTGGGATTCGTGTCAAAGTTTTTGACACAAAAAAGATGGGTGCTATGTATTTGTAATAAAAATATAATGGAAAGGAAAATAGGGACACGGTGCACGCACGAAATTGATTGGATGTGTGGCTATGGTGGAGTTTGGGTTGTAGGAAAAAGGAAACAAAGGAAGGCTCTTCTTTATATAGGAGATGGGGGGTTTCTCTAGTTAGGGAAAGAATAATATTTAATGAATCATTCCACAAGTTTAAATTAAATCAATTATAGATTGATCAAATCTTAATCTATTAATTGACCAAAATCATAATTATAAATAATAATAAATCTTATCACGTAATATTTAAAATATATTTTCTAAATTTAAAGCTTAAAGATAATTAATAATAAGAAATTAATAAAGTTAAAGGTCATCCCCAACGAATGAGCTTCCTTGGCATTTCTTTCAGCGCCTTCAGTGTTGATAATGAATGCAGCCCAATCTGTGTGACCAGAAAAACCCGTCCAGAGTTTTATCATAGATTACAAGCCTTTCCGACAACTGACTCAAGAATGTAGAAGCATGAAAAGTGCAACATCAACAAAAGCACAAAAGACATCAGTCGCTTCACATATTTGCACAGAAGCTCAGGAGACGCCAGGTTGTTGCGCTGCGCATATCAGAACTTAGAAAGCAGTACATAAAGAGAAATACTTTATTAAAATCGTGATCACAAAGGTCTATTACAGATTTTTCATGGTTACATATAAAGACTCTCTACAACCTAGAAGTGCGCAGCTCTCACATAGTCAGTGCGAATCACTTCCTAGTCAAGTGGGCAGCTCTCCCGCTCCAATATGGCTAATGAAGAAGTTATTGAGCAGAACGAGGATGCATCTCCTACATATAGCTCACAACACAACTTGTGGCTCTTCCAGCCTAACAGAGTACCGACAATCAATCGAAATGCAGTATCTTGGGCCTCGAAGACCTCCAAGATATCGCTCATGTTCAAACCCATCTCGCCAAATGCTCAAGTACATCTCGAATCCTTGAGGTTGTTTTCCACCAAGGCATCGACTTCTTTGAACGAAGAGATCTACAACCAACAGTCAACTTATACAAAGCATATGGCCGTTCGAAGCTAAGTCAGGATCAAGCATGATAGGGGAATACTAAGAGGCAATGAACGATGACTTTCTCAAAAGCTCCCCTTTATATAGGCTATGTGTTGTCCAAACCCGCCTGCCATGTGGCAGCTAGTCAAAAGCTCCGAGTTAATGGGATGAACCTAGAACTCAGCACAATGAATCTCATTTAATGGGTTTATTTGACTAGGTTATTTAGTCATCACTTCTTGAGCCCCCCAAAGTGGCAGCAATTAAGGAGACATTGACTCAGCCGCTCAAAGGCAGTTACTAATCCTTCTCAGAAGCGCAGCTCCTTCACGTCCCCCCAGAAGTGCAGCTCCTTCACAATCCTCTCCTCAAAAGCTCCTTATTATATAGGCTACGTATGATTCAAAACCGCCTGCCACGTGGCAGCTAGTCAAAGGCTTCGAGTTAATGGGATGAACCTAGAACTCAGCACAATAAATCTCATTTAATGAGTTCATTTGACTAAGTTATTTAGTCACCACTTCTCGAGCCCCCTCCGAAAGTGGCAACAATTAAGGAGATGTTGACTCAGTCGCCCAAAGGCAGTTACTAATCCTTCTCAAATGTGCAGCTCCTTCACGGTCCACCAGAAGCGCAGCTCCTTTGTGGCTTCCCAGACGCACAGCTCCTTCATGGCCTCCAGAAGCGCAGCTCCTTCATGGCTTCCTAAAAGCACAACTCCTTCAGAGCTCCACAGAAGCACGACTTCTATGATGCACAGATCAAAATCACAACATTTTTTGATTGAACAAAACTAAGACCTCAATGTTGTACAAAAACACAGCCTTAGTGGCGCGTAGCTCACTTACAGCATGGCACTTTGCTAGAAGATGCCAAGTAGCCTTAAAGAAGCTCAAGAGCACAGTCTACCCTTCTTGATTAGCAACCTAGATTATCACTCACAGGCATCAGAAAGTCAGAGCAAATTTATTTTGAAGTCAGATCGTAAACGGAGTAAAGGAACCACTACAGTGCTCGATCTCCACCATTTTTCCAAAAATGTTTGTACTTAGATCTTATGTTTAGAAATCTTCTGTACTATTTTCTCGTTTGTATACTAAAAGTTCATATAAACAAGGAACGTCGGGTGGTAATATCAGCAATGATTGCCGAAACTTTCTATGTAACCCCAAGCAGACTCTTTATCCTTCTGAGTGGTGTCCAACAAAGTGGACATTGTCATGTCCATTCCTGGCTCATAAAATCGAGTTAGGAACAGATGTTGAAGGTCGTCGAAGGTCGACGCACAATTGTCTGGGAGACTACAAAATCATTCGTAGGCGATTCACCTAAAGGAACCTACAAACAAATTTGCGAGGAGAGTGTCGTCTTTTGGTAAGTGTCCTGTCATGGTGCTGAAATGATTCAAATGTTGACGAGAAGATTCTCTCTCGTCAAAGGGAGTGATGGTCAAAGTTTTGAACTTAGGGGAATAAACTACCTTATTCCATTCAACTGGAAAAGGTTAATTAAGTCCCAGCTTCCGCCAAGATTCTGGTTTGTCTTTGGTGTCAGCTCTAGCTCGAAGATCTCGGATGGCTTTGAGAACTTCTTTCGACACTGAAGACATAGACGCTTACGACAGGGTATGATTATTGGCTGTAGGCGGTAGTACCACATGATGACTTGTAGTCGAGTGATTGGGGGATTTGGACTCCCCATTGTTTCCTGGTTCCGAAGTTGGAACCTGTGGTTGTGACAAGGTTCGGGTAGCCTTCAACTCATCAACTGTCTTTGTTAAGAGTATCAGGCTAGCATTCATAGTATACATCATTTCCTCGAGCATTTCAATGTGTCAGGTGTCCTGGGATCTCTGTTCGTCATTTTCGATGTGTGACGGCATGACCCGGGTACGAGCTGATCGCCCGCTTTCCATTCCTGACGCCTACGCTTCATTGTCGACAGTATAAGCAATCATCTGGAAGTAATCATAGAAATTGGTATTTCGATCATCTTCGGTCCCTGAGGCTTTAGAAGCATGTTGGGATGGGTACCTCCAAAATTTTTCCCTTCGGTTCTGTAGGAATCAATGTCCCTTTGGAATGTAGGGTTATGGTGTGTGGACGCACACAAAAAAGAAGAAGAAAATGCCGTCTTTTCTTTTTATAGGCGCAAGGCACCACAAATCGAGTACGCCTGAGAGATCCTGCGCTGAGGATCTCCGAGTATAAAAAAATAAATTATGGGGAATATGACGATGAAGATCGAGCGGCAGTTGCTCCTTTACTCCGTTGACACTCCGATTACAAAAGTGGAAGAAAACCTAAGAAAATTGCTAACTCTCGGCTCACTAGCAAGAAGTGCAGCAATTTGGCTCTTGAAAATGCTCTCCGTTCTCTGTCTATGAAGAGGGAAGAAGCCCCCTTTTATAGTCATTCTCGAGCTGGAATGGTGTTATGTGCCCTTGTGAGGGAACACGCTGGTTCTTATGTGGGCACATAGTCCTGCTTTGGGCGCATAGAATGTAGGTGCATACAGGCTGCGAGATCGTGGGTTGGTCGTGGTGTTGACGTGGCAACATGCTTCGGTACACGACTGTTCGTGGAGGCTGACGTGGCCATGCGCTTCAGTACATGTTTTGATTGTGGCTTTGACTGAGTCAGGCTTGGGCGCATAGCCATGTCTCAGGCTATACGCCCTCCCTTTGGAGGAGCTAGTCATGGGCGCATGGAGCTACACTTGACTGGGCGCATAGAGTTACTCTATCTGGGCGCATGTAGCTTCATCCAGTGGGCGCATAAAATCATACTGACTGGGCGCATGGAGCTGCTCTTGACTTGGACGCATGGAGCTATATTTGCTGAATTTTTTTCATGCTTCTACAGGACCTCCTTCAAAGTTTTTGACACTTTGAACAAGTTCGAAATACTTTGAAAGAAGCATGGATCGTCTTCTCGTGAGGCAATGGACGCATAGCACGACCCTCTCCTTTGGGCGCATACTATTTGGCCAGCCTGTCAGGGAGATACGACTGTTGAGGTTTTCCTCGAAATCTGAACTGACAGATTCATCGAAACAGAATTTGAAGCGGTCCATCATTTATACATTGTCCACGTCAGCAAGAGACAGTCGCATAATATGCAGAGAGCTGGTCCTTTATGTAGTCGCATAGGCTGTAGTGGGCGCATACACTCAATGGACGCATAGAGTATGTGGGCGCATAGGCAGTGGCCCGTACCTATAAATAGACCCTGGGGAGAGAGAAAATTTATTATTCCTTTCTCTTTGAATTTTTTAGAAAACTCTTCGTCTTTTTTCTTTGAGAATCATGTCTCCAAGGCCGCCAAGAGATCCGCGAAGGGCAAGGGGGCTGCGTCGGGTGGCTCTCCTCCTGCAGCAGAGTCCTCGGCAGTCCAGGACTCGATTTTGGGTGAGGGCATGCTTCAAAAAATAAAGTCTCGAGCGTTAATTTACGACGCTCGGACTTCTCTTCTGCTTGGGCGCTTGCGTCTAGGGCAACATACTTCTGTGAGCATTACTATGCGCCCACAGAAGTCATGCGTCAACACTGTGATATGCTACGCGCTCACGTGTTGCGATGTTATGTGCCCTTTAATCCGTGGCACACTATGCGCCCACTAACTGTCCGTGTGTTATGCGCCCACATGTCTTTGTATTGGGCGCATATCCCCTTGGGCGCATAGAAACCTTTCAGAACATAGTTTTTCCTGTGGTTTCTTCTAAGTCTGACTGTCTTTCTGTCCGTGGCTCTTGCAGCATCCATGCCGAAGGCTGAGACTGTGGTGAAGGAGGAGATGCTGCCTCTTTTCATAAAATAAGAGTCGCCGTTTGTCAAGAAGGAGGTGGTGCCAAAAATTGAGGAAGAAGAAGAGCCGGCGCCCGTCAGGGAAGGAATTACTCCCAAGAGAGAAGCTGCTGTAAAGGCGGAGCACTATCCTGAAAGTAGTAGGACTGGGGGCTCTAACCTTCCTGCTCCAGCTGAGGGCCTTGATCAAATGGATCCCTCATATGCAAAATGGTTGAGGGAATGGTATATGCCCCGCCACAGCTAGGAACCGCGGGTTTCCATAAATGTCCGTATTTTGTCTTGGTATTTATGTCTATTTTTAGCTTTATGTTTCGCTTCTTCCGGATATCGGATGTAATCCTCTACTTCTTGCCTGAGCGAAGAGATGAAGAACTTTTTATTTTGCTACGAGATATAGTCCTGTGAATGTAACTGACTTTGAATAAACAAAATGCATTCGCTCCACTCTTTGCTTGTGACATCTGTGGTGATTGTATTGGAGAGCTAATAATACAACATTTGTGTTAAGGGTATCCCATAGATTTTGTAACTTCTTCCTTTTTCCTGGCCGTTCACGGCTCTTGTACCTTTTTTTTCGTCTTTTGATAGACGTTTAAGTAAAAAATAAATAATCTTTTCGGAAATGGATGTGGTTTTGTGAAATATCGATGCTAGAGGTAATGTGGACGTAGCAAGGACATTTCTGATGGGTGTTCCGCTGGAGAGTTTTGATGTGGACCTATTATCCGTTTTATATTCGAATTATTCGAACATAGACAATAAGTTGAATGAAGCTGCTAGTAGAGGTAATATAGACGTAATAGTAGAGGATGTTCTATATCTGACCAGAGAAAATATGGACGTGGAAAGATATATAACATTAGGGAGGAGTGGATAGTTCAGAGGTAGTATGGACATGACTATCTTTGATGAATGCTTTGCTCAGAGGTTATGTGGACGTGGCAAAATATTTGATCATTCCACTCGGAAATAATTATCGGAAAACAGCTCAGAGGTAATAGGGACGTGATTTGTTTTCGTCAAACCGAGTTTGGACGGGGTCAAAAACGGAAATGATTCCACTGGAGAAATATTTAGAGGACCTATTATCCAGGACGTATTCAAGACTCTTGAAATACGGATAATAGTTAGATTTTTTTTGTTTTGAATCGTGTAAACATCACGCTGTACATTTACATGACTGGACATATGTGAACATTATGTAAAAGAGGTTACACATAATATTTCTTCAGGAACTTACCGTTGATAGGCATCATGAGCAAGTCACCATCAGGCTTGGTCAGCCAGTATGTACCGTTAGAATACACTGATTCTATGACGAAGGGGCCTTCCCATTTAGGCTGAAATTTTCCTTTTGTTTTATGTGTCATAACCATCGGTCTTCTTACTGCTAAGACCAGATCGCCGACTTGGAAGATCCTTTCCTTCACCTTTTTGTTGAAAGCTCTGGAAAGGCGTGCTTGGTATAGCTCAATACGCTGTTGAGCTAATGTCACGTCCCAGAACCAGAATACTGGAGAGCGGGGGCAGACATAGCCAGCTACTATATTGAAGTGCAACCCACCTCGCTATACGGTCATGGCTGTCTAGATACATGAGAGTTTAACTACAAGACAACAGTCTCTTATGGTCATGAACAAGCCTAGTGTTTCAATCACAAGCAAGTAAATAAATGTTACAAGATGTAAGATCACCAAATATACAATGGTAAGGCGTCCCAAACATTACATATTTAGTTGATCATGAAGCTAGTCGTTACAAAATGTCAGGACTAGCAAGAGTTAAGTCATACATGATCAACCCTAGGATCTGTCAATCATGTTACCACCCGTAGGCAGATAGTAAGTAAAGTGCAATCGAGCTAAACAAGTGCTCGTCAACTAAATGCCTCAAAAAAATATTTTTACAATAAAGTGGGGGAGCCAAAAATAACCCACTCGTTGCCCTGGTTACGCCTGGTGGTCACCATCGGGCTGGAAAGTCGGTAGATCCTCTGGAGCTGCTCCAAAATCTGGCCATACAAAACCAGCTGGGTCAGATCCCAGAAAGAGTAAGTGCCACAAAGGAAGCTTCACTTAGGAACTAAAACCAGCAATTAGCATAAAAGTATAAATAAGTAGTAAGAACTGGAAATAAAGGAAAACATATCAGGATGATATACGACGAGATAACCATAGAACTATTCAGATAACCAGGTTACAACCCGTAAACCAAACAAGGACCGAGGTTGTAACCCTTCATCTGAACAGAACTTGGTTTTTCTACCATTTATCGACAATATAATATAAGAAAATTAGGTCATGTAACAATCTTGTACAGGATCAAGACAAGACTAGACTGGTTATGCCTCATCCAACAATCACGGCCAAACAATAAGTACGACTTGATACTTTAACTAACTATGGTTGTCACAGACCTAGTTACTAGCAAGATGCAATAAGATTATTCTACAGCCACAAGTCCTGCAGACCATCCAGGTTATCCAGGTCGAATATTAGGGGTTGAATTCAAGTGGATACATCGTCCAGGAAATGCATGTACCTTTAGGTGACTTAGAGGGTGCAACACATGACAGTGTGCTAGAAATGTGCCCTACTCGACGACAGGCTACAGATCCCAAGCGCGCCCAGGTAACGGGATTGCCTATAGCTGGGATATCTCTTCATGACTACTGTGTTATTTTAGTTATTAGCCTTAGTCCATTTCAGTAGGTACCCCTGACCGTGGTACTCAGGGGTCCCATCCTAAGCATGATGTAAGACAAGACTGGTTCATTTGTACAAGCACATTCGCCCATGGTGTCCAGGTTATTTATACTTATTATGTCAAGTCATGTCATGTTAGCCGTCGCAACAGCATATCGAGGTATATTATGTCAGATTTTCTTGTCAAGAGTGCGCCACGGCGGGCCACTATCATGTCATGTTACTTATCAAGAGTGCACCACTACGGGTCACTGTCGTGTTCAGGGATATATGTACAAAATAACATAGCACAAGCATTCCATCAAGAGACCCAACTTACACTGAGGGTCACAAGACATGAGCCTAATTAATAACAGTTAAATCACAAAATACAAGGCTAGTTCGAGCATATGCGGCCAGGAAAGAAGTCCATATGACCGAAAAAAGATGGGCATATACGACTCGGAGTGATTCGGCACGTGCGGCTGTAAGGGAAAAGGCTCATGCGGCTGGCGGGGGAAATCGGGTTCATGCGGCTGGAGGAAGGAGATCTTATGCGACTGGGGAAAGAAATCTATGCGGCTCACGGAAGAGGGGCATATGCGAATGGGAGAGTGGATATATGCGGCTAGCGGGGAATGGAGCACATGCGGCTAGCGGGAGAGGGACCCTTATGCGGCTGGGAATGGACTCGGTCTCATGCGGCTGAGGTGGCGGGTGCATATGCAGCTAGATTTAATATGCGGCTGGCGGGGATTAGTTCCCATGCGGCCAGAAAAGAATGGGGGCACATGCGGCTCAGTTAGGAGCCCATGCGGCCATGATTTTAATCAAGTGCATGCAGTTAGGAGTTCAAAAGTTTATGCGACTGGCTAAGTCTCGTGCGGTTCAGGTAGGTCACATGCGGCCCAGAATCCATGCGGCCAGGAATGGAACTTGCCGCATAAGGCTATGCGACTAAGTTCATGCGGCGGGAAACTGTATGCGGCTAAGGAACTGTTCTTCTTCTCCAAATTTCCGAGAAGAAGAACCAAATACGCCATGGCTTCCAACTCCATAAATCCTTCATCCAGAGTCCAAATTCGAACTTCTATAAGTTAAAATAGGGCAGAACGAGATTCTCTACAACATGAAACCATCAAAACTTGATAATAACAAAATTTAATAGATCAAAACTCAAGAAATCTGAAAATGAAATAAACTTAGATCTACATGAATTTAGCCATGGAAATTAAAAACACCAAGCACTAAAGGATCTTAGAATGTTGTAAGGAAGAGAATAGGACAATAAATTTTGGGTTCATCCATGAAGCAAGATGCACTTGCCTAAACTCTTCCTCTCTCTCTCTCGGGTAGGTAAGGAGTAATGGTGGGGAAGAACAAGAGTAATGAAGAGAGAGAAAGAAGTGGGGGGGGGGGGTTAATAAATGGTAGTGGTGGTGGTAGGTGAGGGTTCTCCCCTTGGTTCATGATGAACCAAGGCAAACCAAGTCTAGCCGAACCAACCCAAATAAACCAAGCCAAGATGAACCAAGCAATGAAATACCCTATAAACAAAGCAAGGAGACATGCAATACAAGATAAAATACATACACATATTTCAAAATACGTAATACGAACCACATGTATTACAGTTAATAAGCATTTTTTTGTCTAGAGCTTCGAGCTCTTGGAGTCGCAGACGGTAGCTTTCTTCAGTAGTTAGCTCGCTGGCTAAGGCTACCCGAAGGGAAGAAATCTGAATTTCTAGGGGAAGAATTGCTTCACTCCCATAAACCAGAGAGAATGGCGTACTGCCAGTTAGAGTCCGGACCGTTGTGCGATAGGCCCATAGACATTCTCCGAGCTTCTCGTTCCAATCGCACTTGTTTGAAGACGCAAACTTCTTGAGAAGTTTTATGATGGTTTTGTTAAAGGCTTCTGCTAGCCCGTTAGCTGCTGCATTATAGGCAGTAGAGGCTACATTTTAGATTCAATTCTTATCGCAGAACCGATAGAATGCATGGCTTGCGAACTGTGGACCATTATCATGGATGATCCTACGAGGTAGGCCGAAGCGGTAGATGACGTGATGTTTGATAAAGCTGATCACGTTTAATGTCTTCACTTCGGTGAGCGGTATAGTTTTCGCCCATTTGGAGAAGTAATCGGTTATAGCTAGGATGAACCGATGTCCTTTGGAGGATGGCGGGCTGATTTGTCCTATGACGTCCATGCCCCAGGCTTCGAACGGCCAAGATGCTGCCGTCTGGTATAGAAACTCCGAAAGTTGATGAATGAAATCAGCTTGGAACTGGCAAGCTCTACACTTCTTTGTATATTCAACAACATTCGCTATCATTGTGCGAAAGTAATAACCCATTCGTTTGAGGCGATCTTGTAATTTGGGACCTGGTTGATGTACACCACAAACTCCATCATAAGCCTCTCGGAGTGCATGCTTGGCTTCTGTGTCTGATAAGCATCGTAATAGTAGCCCGTCATAAGAGTGCCGGTACAGCATCTTGGTAGCTGTGTCGTAGTAGAATCTGAGGGATCGCCTTTGGATGGATACTGCTTCCTTCGGGTCCTCGGGAAGGATTCCATAGACAGCGTAGTCTATGAAGGGAAATCTCCGGTCTTTAGCATCGATGTTTGTTTCTGTTGCGTAAGTGTGGTGAATATGTAAGGCATTTTTCACACAGAATAGTTCTCGACTAGACACTGTAATCGATTTCTGAGTATTGGTAGGAATGGTCAAAGAAGCAGCGAGACCGACCAGAGCATCTGCTTCTATATTCTATAGTCGAGGCACGAGCTCGATGAAGAATCCAGTGAAGGTAGACGCCAGCTCGATTGTTCCTCTGTGGTAGGGGATGAGATCTTCGTGGCAAACTTCGTAATCCCCTCGAACCTAACTCACTATTAGCTTGGAATTGCCATAAGCCTCTAGCTGGTCAACTCCCAGTTGCTTTGTCAGTTGTAGGCCGATTATTAGGGCATTATATTCGACTACATTGTTGGTACATGGTTCCACGAGAGAATATGCACGGTGTATGACCAGGTGATCAGGTGACACAAGCACAACACCTACTCCAGCCACGATGTTTCCTTTGGGCCCTGTTCTTGATGCGCTGTCAAAGAACATTCGCCAAATAGAGATTTCTTCAATTGCAGTGTTAGACTCCACCACTTTGTCGAGGATTTCATCGTAGAGTTTGGACGACTCCGGCACCGAATGAGCTGCTAGGAAATCAGCTAATGCTTGACCTTTTACTGCCTTCTGAGGGACGAAGATCATATCATATGGGGTCAACAACATTGTCCATGTAGCTAAATGGGAATTGAGAGAGCCCGGTTTAGTTATGAGTATTCTGAGAGGGTTGTGTCACCCGCACCCTAGAGTTAGGGCACGAGAAGTGGGTACGTCCATCCTACGCCGCAGTGTCGGCGGTAGAACGCTGTCCTAGGTCTCATGCATCTAACAGTATAAGGCTAAACAGTTTATACTCCCCGAATGGGGGTGACATAGCAGGTACAGACTCAATCACATCTAAGGTAGAGCATGATAAGGATAGATAAAACATGAAATCCAAAAGAGGTACAACAGAGAGAAATCTAAGTGTCTAAGATACACAAATCCAAAAATACATCTCAAATCTCCAAACTCAGATACAATAATCCATAAAGTAAATACAACTCCAGACAAATAAAATAACTACCTAAACAACCTCTAATGTGTCTCCTCTAGGCTAGCAGGCAACCTCCAAGCTATCTGTAAAATTTATCAACAGGTCCAGTCAGGACGGGAACGAGCACATATCTCTATAACAGTTCATAGCAGGTTAGGAGTATAAATTATGCAATAGAGTAAAATACAGGAAGTGCTGAATAGGAAGTACGAGTAAACAGGAGATATTTTGTAACTGAAAGTAAATACATGATAGTAG
Source organism: Iris pallida (assembly GCA_029216955.1). Taxonomy (NCBI): domain Eukaryota; kingdom Viridiplantae; phylum Streptophyta; class Magnoliopsida; order Asparagales; family Iridaceae; genus Iris; species Iris pallida. Next base: position 67,603 of record JANAVB010017569.1, on the reverse strand, counting down.
AGACTGTAAGTGGCTACATAATTTAGAGCACAATGGTTATGTAAACGGCTTGGGGGCACATGAATACAAATAAGGAGGCACATAAATATAGCTACTGGGGATAGTGATCACTTAACCAATTCTACTCATCCTGCCCCAATCAATACACAAGGATCCATTCAAGTTATGTTATAAGCACATGAATACAGCTAAGATACGTGAACTCATGTAATGAGTAGTACATGAGGCACATGATAAGCACATGAAAGCACATGAAGCACATGAAGCACATGAGAACATATAAAAATATGAACTAGTACGAGTACAAGGAGTACCTAATGCACATGATAAAGTACATGAACATGAAATACCCGATGCACCCGTAGAGGGATAACATCTCAGGAAAGGATCCATATAGTACTAATCCGTGAAGATACGTGTCAGCATCAAGTAGAGTAACCTAGAGCAAGAATATAATCCAGACAGGTATGAAAAGATCAGAGAATGTACTCGCCTGATATCTGAATGTCCAAGGTAAAGATACTGTCCGAGGAGAGGTGTCTGGCTCCTAATTAGAACAGCACAAGTCATAACATGTCCAGAAGGGTAATATAAAGCACTACAATGTATTCTACATGAATCTAGGTCAAACTAGGCCAAAGTCAACCCTTGGTCAACTCTGGTCAACTGCACTAGTCAAACTAGGTCATGTCCTAACCTAGTAAGTCTTACTAGGCCTAACTAAGACTATCCTAGCAAGCACACATCAATACAAGGCTATACAAGCCAACATACACCCAACTCTATATAGCATGCAATTATTCAATACTCAAATAGGCAAGAATTCACATTGGATATACACTAGGTAATCTATTACTTAAGCTATATATGTCTACACATATATACACATACATATATTGGTATTCAATATTAGGTCTATAATCATGGCATTTTAAATGGTTATATAAACTTATATATTACAACACAATATGCTAACATATATATAATATACATACATATCTAAGTTAACTATATTCATAAATACTTATTTAAGAGGCTATGTGTGTGTATGTGAACATGGAAAAGGGGCAAGTGAGGGTTAAATGGGCATATATAGTGTATACATATCAAAGAGTGTCAAAGTGTAAGTGAACAAAGTGTCAAGTGTGATAGTGTCAACATAGTGTAAGGGGGTACATGAGATAATATAGGATTTGTGTTAACATAGAACATTACATCTTATTAACTTGTATATTGCATATATTACATTACATTCATGCTTGCATTCATTCATCATTTATTTATTCTCTTATACTACTATATGCATCATACATTACATACTATGGAACCTACATATTCATTACAAGCCATACTTATACATGCTTACATTAGATATGATACTTACACCTCATATATCATTTATTTAACTATTTATTCATGCTTGAATTCTCTATTTAATTACATAATGTATATACATTAACATGGGTTAAAATCAAATAGAACATTATATTACACACAAGGGTGCACAAAATACATATGCCGAATAGTAACTCCTACTAATAATCAATACTGTACCATCTCAGCATGAATTAAAATCTAGGATTAAAGTATGTTATAGATCTATGTGTTAGCTTTCCGAAACTTCAAACGGATCGCGTTTTCGTTTTCGAAAACTCCCGGAATTGCGAAAACACCGAGAACGCGTTTGTCTTTCGTACAGCTGACACTCAAATAATTCTCCAGAAAGTTACAGAAAGAATTAGGCCTATTAATACATGTTTTTGGAAAGCTAACTTCAATACGCTTCTTTTAAAAAAATAGAAGATTAAACCGAGCTTTGAGCTAGAAGTTATGACATTTCTAAATTAGGTCTGAAATTAAAAACGTGGATAAAAATCATGACGGATTTAGATAGTTTGAGCCAAAAGAATACACAATATATATCCTAATTATCCACAACAATAATGACAATAATAATATGAGGAACCACACTCACAAACTTGATTATATAATCATCATGAACCATTTATTACATATATAAATATAGATATACTCTCATTACAATATATATATATATACATACACAAATCTATATATGTAACATGAACACATCTATAAGAGATACATGAATGAAATCTAAAGTACTCAAGAACACATCTCTACATATTCAAATTTGAGATTTAATATGAATTAATTCATTTAATCAATATTTTAAATATAAAGTATGTCCAAGTTTGGGGGTTTTCCCCATGAACACAAGACACAACAATAATACAATAGAAATTCCTAAAGGACACATAATGGACACAAGAGGACACAAAATAAGGACACAATAATGGGGGTCATTCCTATGGTTAAAACTTTCCTAAATGCAAAATGGAGAAATAAAAGAGAAGGAAATATTACCTAAAGGAGAGAAAATCCAAGGAGAAAGGCTTCTTCCTTGGGAGAGCTTGAGAGCACTTGGGGAAGAAGACTTCTCAAAGAAAGGAAATGAGATGGGACTCATATTAGGGCCGGCCACAATGGTTATATCCCTCCTTCATTGAATATTACAAGTTTGCCCCTCCCTTAGTTACATGTGTTTAAAACAATTTTGGTTAGGGTTTGGAGGTAAAATGGTCAAAATAAAAACTCTAAATGGTTAACCTAATAATTAGGATTATGACTAATCTTTCTAACATGACTAATTAAAATGTGGGCTATGGCTAACTAATGCATGGGTCCAACTAGAGTCTAAGTTACCCCGGGTCCCCGTTACAAGTCGGATTGAGATAAAATTCGAACCCGACTCAAATAATCCCAAAATAATATCATAAATAATAAAATAATATCAAAATAATTCAAAGAGGTCAAATGCAAAATATCTTTAGGCCAGAAATGATATTAAAATATCATAATCATATGGTTAGGCTCTAGGTCAAACAGTCTCTAGGGTTTCACTAGCAAAACGTCAAAACCACAAGTTATTGATTTAAATAATTTTAAAATAATTTAAAATCACCAAAAATCATATCATGAATTAAATATCATTATTAAAATAATTATAAACACGAAATTTTGAAATTACCCTCATTTGGAAAACTGGGTGCTACTGGTTGACTTTAGATATAATGTGGATAGTCTGTCCAGACACATAGTGGCGTGTCTTCTGGATGGAAAATACTAGTACGAGACATTCCTTCTCTACCAGTGTGTATCTGTGCTCGGCACCCACCATTGTGCGGCTGAGGTAGTAGATTTCTTGTTCATGGCTGCCTTCATTCTTCTGAGCTAACAGGGCGCCAAGGGAATGATCCATAGCACGGACATATAGTAAGAAGGGCTTTCCCATTATTGGAGTAACCAATACTGGAGGACTTGTAAGATACGTCTTGATGTCGTCGAATGCGCGTTGACATTGTTCAGTACAGACGAAAGATACGCCTTTCTTCATGAGCTGAGTGAATGGTTGACACGTTCCAGAGAGGTTCGAAATGAATCGTCTAATGTAGGCTAGCCTTTCTTGTAGTCCGTATAGCTCTTTGAGGTTTCTTGGAGGGTGCATGTCGAGAATAGCCTTCACTTTCTTCGGGTCCAGATGTATATCCTTTGAAGTGATGACGAAACCAAGGAACTTGCCGCTGGAGACTTCCAGAAAAGACTTGGTTGGATTTATCTTGAGTTGGTGTGCACGCATTAGTTCGAACACCGTTCTCAAGTCTTGGAGGTGGTTGCCCTTGAGACGAATTTTGACTGCGATATCGTCTACTAGCACTCCACAGTTTTGCACAAATAATCATGAAAAATTGTGTTCATGGCTCGCTGTATGTTGTCCCTACATTCTTCAATCCGAAGGGCATCACCGTATAGCAGTATACGCCCAACGGTGTTCGAAAAGATGTGTGCTTCTCGTCGTCGGGGAACATCTTGGTCTGGTTGTAGCCTGAGAACCCATCCATGAAGGACATTCGCTCGAAGTCGTAGGTATTGTCGAACATTACGTTAGTGATCGGTAGGGGAAACTCTTCTTTCGGGCATGCAGAGTTCAAATCACGGTAGTCGATACAGACTCGAACTTTTTCGTTCTTTTTTATGACTGGAACGATGTTGGCAACCCAGTCTGGGTGTTGTTCCTCGCGAATGAATCCACTCGCAATAAGCTTCTTGACTTCATTCTCAATGGCTTCCATAACGTCCGGTCGGAATTGTTGTTATTGCTGCTTCACTGTTTAGCTTTAGACGAAATGTTCAGGCGGTGCACGGCAACTTTAGGGTCCAAGCCTGACATGTCTTCATAGCTCTATGCGAAGACGTCGATGTATTCTTTTATAAGCTGTATAAGAGATTGACGTTCGTCGCCAGATAGGCTTCTGCTGATGAAGATTAGTTTGAAGGATGCTTCATCTCCTAGATTGACTTGGATGACTTCGACTTCGGTAGGTGGTTTTCGTTGTTCGAAGCGCAGCTCCCACCTGGTGTCCATCTTTTGAGCCTATTGTTCGAGTTCAATTGATTGGACATTGTCTGTAATTTGGTCGACAGAAACCTTGTTGACGGACAGAGTTACTTTGAATATTTCGTCGATGAGTCTGAGTCCCAGAGGAAGGAATCGGAAGAATGAGAACAACGATCTGCTTCGTCATCTGATCTTTCGGGAGTTGTTGGAGAAGAAACATAGCCCAAACCAATACCGCTTCGTTGGTAGTAGTTCTCGAGTTTGTCGGGGGGAGCAAAGAGTCGTATTGGTAGTGTCGTCCTCAACCGTAATTTAGCCCTTTGTCACTTTTGATGTCATATCCTATATTCTGGATGATATTCTTGGCCTGCCAACTATACCAAAAAAGTTGCATTTTCTCAGAGTCATAGTAGAGTCTGGAACGAACTTTCTCTGCCAATTATGCGACCGAAGATGATTAGCTCTTCACCTTTCTTTCTGGCTGGAACGATGAAGTAAAGGATATCTTCAGGGTAAACTTTTTTCCGCAGGTGAGGTATTATGACCGGCATGTAGAGGTGTGGTCCTATGCCGTTCTCTAGAGCACATATCGTATCTATGTAATGGTTTACAGATTGATAGACATCGGAGTAATTTAAAGATAAACCTTTACTAAGAAAATACGCAAATTCTTCTTCAGGGATAACATCATCCGCTGAAGGTACATTATTCTGAGTATTGATATACTCAATGAGAGGGTCATCATCTGGAAGAGGAGCCACAGTCTTGGCTGAGTTCACCACATAGGGTAATTCTTCAGGATTGGGAGGACGGGTATCAGTAGGTTCCTCCCTGGGTGTTTTGCTGAGAGTGATGGTCAATGGTTTGACCTTGTCGGGTTTTTTTTTCTTCATCCAGATTGTGAGAGGCTTCGAAGTTCTTTTTGGAGTAGTACGTCCTTTGACTTGGACAATCAGGGGACCATCGTTGGGGGATGGAGGTGCTTCAGCTTCATTGTCAGCTTCATTGCCATCATCCTTGGGGGGTTGAGATTGGTAAAGTACCGAATCTCCATAGTAAGCTTCGATGCCCTTGAAAGTATCAACATCAGCAAACTCTGTCTTCACGATACCGTCGCCGTTGACGTACTTGAAGCACTGGTGAAGTGTGGAAGGGATGATCATGTTCTCTTGTATCCATGGACGCTCCAGCAAGACGTTGTAGGTTACATTGACATCGATCACATAGCAGGAGACCTCCGTTCGGAGATCACCGATCTGGCATTTGAGACGAATCTTGCCCAACGGATGGCTTCGACCAGCATTGATAGCCATAATAGTTGTATTGGTTGCGAATAGCTTGTACAGAGGGATTCCCAGGATTTGAAGCAAGCTTCTAGGAATGATTCTGAGGGAAGATCCTGGATCGATGTGCATGCGGTCCACCTTGTTCACTCCGATATATCCTGTATAGTACAGGGGTCTATCAAGACGATTATTTTTTAGTAGCATGTCCTCCTGTGAGAAGGTGATGTTGGGCACCACTTCCATAGTACTGTGGCAGTGGGGGCAGGAGACATGATCTTCAGCGGAAGCTTTGACCTCAGCGAGGTAAGAGTCGGCATGTAGCAATGCCCCACTTAAGGCCTTTCGTGTTTCTTTGGAGAGTCACAATAGATCGAACAGAGACAACCTGGCGGGTATATTGGCTACCTGAGCCAGTACGTCAAAGTTTTAGGGTCGATCCATGCCTTCGGGGGCTGGCGCCTTCAGAGATTTGTCAAACCGTATCTCCTTCTGCTTGGATTTGTCCGTAGTTGGAGGCTTCGACGGGCCGACTTTTGAGCTTGTGGGGGCAGTAGGAGCTTGAGAAGATAGTGCTTCTTCTTATGCGGGATCGTACGTCCGAAGATAAGTCTTTTTCGATCGTGTCTCGCCAGATAGAACCTCATAGATTGGGGGAGGATACCATGTGGCATGGATTGAATTTATTGCCCCTTCTTGTTTTGGGAGGTGCTACCTTCTGCGTCACTTCTTGGACAAGATCCGGATGGACCCACATGATCTCACCATGTCCAGTTGTGAGTGGGACCGAGGTTGAGTTGTGAGCTGGTGGTAGGTTGACGACTTCCATCATTGCCTTGGGGATCGGGACAACGCCGTCTGGGACTTCTGTAGGAGGAAAGTCGCCACACTGAAGAGAGATCATGTTAGCAGATACGACCTTGTCTTCAGCTTCGAGGTTGATCACTTGACTGTCGATAAGCTGTTCTATCTTTTTCTTAAGGACGATGCAGTCCTTGGTGGAGTGATGCATATACTGATGATAAAGACAATACTTGGGATCATTGAGTTGGCTCGCCTCTGCAGAATGTCGTGGCGGAGGCAATGTCAGCTTATTACCCTTCGTCAATGTGTGGAAGATGGTAATGACATCATCTTCGTCGAAGGAGAAAGTCTCCTTAGGCTTGTCGGAGGTACCCTGAGAATTGGAGGCTCCTTTGGATGTGTCGACTTTTAGGACTTCTTTCCTTTTATCCCCACGAACAGGGATGGTTTGGGGATGCTTGCTATTGTCTTCGGATTTGGGTATCTTTATCCCCAGTAGCTCCAAGTTAGGAACATCGTTTTCAGCAGTATCAGCGGCCCCAATAAAAGCGGGCCATGTATCATACTTATGTATATCCAAACAAAACTTCACTGTAGAAAGGAAGTTATGTCGACAAGTATCCATAAGTTTTGAGTCTGGTATGCCGAATGGCATCTTCAGTGCTAGCCGTCTGAAGCGTTCGATGAAGGCAATGACAGACTCAGTCCTCCTTTGCTTGGTCTCAATGAGTGTGGATATGCTAACATGCATGCCGCTCTCGTAAAACCTGTTGAGGAACATCCTCTCCAAGTCTTTAAATGAATTGATACACTCGTCAGGCAGACTGCAGAACCATTCGAAGGCTACCCCCTGCAAGGTGCTAATGAACAGCTTCGACAGGAATGGATCGTCTCGAGGCAAGTGCAGAGTTTGCGTGTTGAAGTACGTCATGTGCTGTCGAGGAGAAGTCAAGCCATCAAATGAGTTCAGCGTCAGCGACTTGTAGTTAGGATGGCAAGTAGCGTTCTCCCACTCAGGGGGATACGGTTGAGATATTCCCATCTTCTGTAGCTCGTCTTTGTGTGAGATGGTGTCGAGGCGAGCAACCAGGGAATTAATTGCATCATGTTGATTGAGTAGGTGCTGGAAAACAGCCGCTGAGCGATTGTCAGGTATTATCGGCGAAGGACCACCCCCAGTATTTACAAGATTTAAAGGAGGCACAACAGAATGATACTCCTTTTGTAGGAAAGGAGGGTTGTTACTGTGAGCCAGACTAGCGTAGGTTGAGGCATTTTGTTGAGGTGGAGGAACAGCTCCAGAAGCTTGGACTGCCATGATACTGGTAAGCATATCAGTGATCTTGACGAATGCTGTCTCGAGACCCTCTAGCCGTTTATTAGTCTGATCACTGGCTTCTTCAGGTCTTTCTCCGTCCATCATGTATATAGATAGCATGCGAGGACGAACAGAGGAAGCAGTGCAACTGGTACTGATACTGTCTGTCTCCGAGTGGATAAGTCTTTATCTTCAGGTAGAGAAGGTAGATAGTCGCCATCGAATTCGGAGGGATCATCGTCCTCTGGAAGGCTACCCCCAGTGTAGGGGTCATCTGATTCAGATTCTGAGGGAATGCTACCCCCGGCTTGGGAATCTTCGTCATCCACACAGAATCTTGCCTCTGATCGAGTGCCCATATAGACTCCTTCAGATGTGACATCCCGTTGGCCATCTGTTGGTAGACTTCGTCTTCTCCTTCTCGTGGAACTGAGAGAGAAGGTTGGGTTGGCGGTCCACCGTCTTTGATTGGGGCTTCCGTAAGGGGGACCCCATGAAGCCATATTGGATGAAACATATAATGGCTTCTCGTCGTCAGAGAAGTGCAGCCGTCGAAACACGGACTTCCTCTGAGGCGCTCTTGTCACTTTGGAGCAACAACAGTTGATAACAATATTAGCGCACAGAAGTGCACTATGAATTGTTATGTTCTCTCTCGTTTTACGCTTATGATTTATCATGTCGCACAAGTCAGCGGAAGGGAGTTTTGTCTTACAACCCATGTTGCATGCATCGCCGAGCTTTGCATGCGGGTTCGTAAGGAGAGTAGGCGCATCCAGACATAGTTCATGTGCAGGGGCAACCCCCACACTATGTTCTGTGATGTCCTTGAAGACAGTCCCGTGCTATATGCGTTGGGACCTGTCTTTTTGCTGTGGGCACATAGGCCTTGGAGACTGGGCTTGGGCGCATGCTTCTTGACAGCATATTTGAGTCGCCTTAGTGTGGGAGCATAGTATGGATCCAGAGAGCCTGGGCACATAGACTTGGGCACATGACTCTGAGTGCCTAGCCTGTTGAAGACAGAAGTGTTCTAGTTGGGGCTATGCGCCCAAACACTCCCTTGGGCGCATGGCTTTAGGTGCATGCTTGGTGGAGCAATGCTGTTTTCTCATAGTTTCGCCTCCTTCATTCGTAAGCCTCGCCGGGTCTGGCCAGAGTGCCGTACACCCCGATCCTTGGCATTATAGTGTTTTTCTCTGCCAAGTCCCAAGTGTTGAACACTCTGTTGTTGGTTGTGGAGGGAATAAGTCAATGGGCTAGTAGAGCCCGGAACGGTGTGAGCCTTCTCCATTTGGGGGACTTCTGTGGAAGAGTCCTGCGCCCAGGTAGCAGAGTCCTCCAGCTGCTTATATGCTATGACACTAGCAGGATATGCACAGCGAGCCTTCGGAAGCCAAGTTTTGCGGAACTTGTTTGGCTTCGCTAATTTTAAGGAAGTAGAGCCGTCCCTCGAGAGCATCTCTTCGAACGCCTGCTGATCGAACTTTACGATCAACATCTTATGCGTACTCCCCACTTTGTCGGTATCGGATTGCGTCACCACCTTCTCGTTAGAGGAAAAGGTAGTCCCCAGCAGAGTCGCCATTTTTGTGGACACACAAAAAAGAAGAAGAAGAAAACGCTATCTTTTCTTTTTATTGGCACAAGGCACCACAAATCGAGTACGCCTGAGAGATCCTGTGCTGAGGATCCCCGAGTAGAAAAAAAAGAATTCTAGGAAATAGGACGATAGAGATCGAGCGGCAGTTGCTCCTTTACTCCGTTGACACTCCGATTACAAAAGTGGAAGAAAACCTAAGAAAATTGCTAACTCTCGGCTCACTGGCAAGAAGTACAGCAATTTGACTCTTGAAAATGCTCTCCGTTCTCTGTAATTGAAGAGGGAAGAAGCCCCCCTTTTATAGTCGTTCTCGAGCTGGAATGGTGTTATGCGCCCATGTGAGGGAACACGCTGGTTCTTATGTGGGCGCATAGTCCTGCTTTGGGCACATAGAATATAGGCGCATACAGGCTGCGAGATCATGGGTTGGTCGTGGTGTTGACGTGGCCGCATGCTTCGGTGCACGACTTCTCGTGGAGGCTGATGTGGCTATGCGGTTCGATGCTCGTTTTGATCGTGGCTTTGACTGAGTCAGGCTTGGGAGCATAGCCATGTCTCAGGCTATGCGCCCTCCCTTTGGAGGAGCTAGTCTTGGGCACATGGAGCTATACTTGACTGGGCGCATAGAGTTACTCTGTCTTGGCGCATGGAACTTCATCCAGTGGGCGCATAGAATCATACTGATTGGGCGCATGGAGCTGCTTTTGACTTGGGCGCATGGAGCTATATTTGCTGAAATTTTTTTTATGCTTCTACATGGTGCAGTAGCGGGGATTGGCTACCCCTGCGTCTTGGATATGCTAAGGGCCAGTACCCCCAACTAGGACAGTAGCAAGTTGGAGCACTAGCTACCCCCGGCTTTCAAGGTTTCATACGAGAGCTTGGATGTGTAGCGAGTGTTCTGGAATACCCCAGTGTTGGGCACAGCTAACTTGCTGCTCTTGAATTGGTTCTTCGACGTGCTGACCAAAGGATGAGAGTTCTGAAGGGAACTCCTTGTAGCATGGCATGAGGTGAAGAGAGGCTCTTCTTTGTCGTCTGACTATATTCGTTCGCCGAGACACTGTTGGCCGAATGTGGTAGACTGTAGCCGTTGAAACACGGACTGGCTTTTTGGGACTACTGCAGATTTTGCGCAGTAGCAGTTAATGACTATACTAGCACACGTGTGCCCAACAGAGGGTATTTTGTGTGTAGTATCTGCGATTGTTCCCTTCACTTTGCGTTTGTGATTAATCATGCGACGCAGATCATAAGAAGAAAGATTCACTTTTATGCCATCTTTAAGCTCCCCGGTAGACCGAGTGTTGTGGCATGTAAGTAGAAGTATTTCTAAGCCCAATTCTTATGCATGCAACACATTTGGACAACTAGGAGACTCTAGAAATTAGCCAAGCACTGGTGTAGAGGCGTGTTGGCGGGCGCGCAAGTCACAGTCAGCGACGCGCACCTTATACCAATTACTGGCATGGCAGATGTGGCACGTGTAGCTCGTGCCTTGGTCTTGGATTTAAGCTTGCAGTGTGCAATGCCTTTGGCTTGGGCTCCCTCATATGCCCGGGGTTCTGTGCCACCCAAACAGTCTAAAGTCTTGATTTGGCCTTGGGTTGAGTTGTTCCTACGCCAAGTAGTAGGCGTTTGCTTCCCTCGCACGTCGACCCTCTCAAAGTCACACGCTTGAGAAAGAACGAGAATTGAAGCCTTCGACGCGCCAGGTAAAAGTTGTACCAGCGCGTGCTGTTCCTCTTCAACAGGCTCTGGGTAATTGAAGTCGTCGGTCCACGCCTTCTTTATTTTCTTAGGCTTCGACAGCATAGGAGAAGGGCATGCACAATCCCCATAGAGCATTTCCTTTAATGTTAGTTGGTCGAATTTAATGACTAGCATTTTTGTAGTGGTTTCGAGCATGGTCGTATCAGATTGCTTTACAGCCTTCTCATTGGAGGAGAATGATGTCCCCAGCAGAGTCATCATCTTATTTGCCATCGTTTCGTAGTGCTTTAGAGAAGAGCGTTGAAGGTTGCAAATGAGAATGCAAGAGGGAATCCTTGAACATGAATCTCCCAATTACACTTTATTTTTTATTTGGGTTGTGATGATACAAGGTTGCTTCGTTACTCCGTTGATGATCTGACTGAGAGAAAGGGTTGCTGGACTTAACTTCACTGGCTTAGGGGGCAATAATAACTCTCTCTGGAATGCTCGAAAACTCTTCAGGAAATACGAGAACTGGAGGGAAATCGAGAGCCTCAAATGAAGGGGAACTCCTTCTTTTTATAGTTGAAAGGAAGAGTGGTCACGCACCTATGAGTAGGCAGACACATAGGTCTTCAACTGCCATGTAGCACTCCTAAACAAGAGTTAGTTATAACCAAGCACACTTCACTGGTGTGAGAGGCTATGGCTGACGGCCACGTAGCAGATTTGGATTTTGTTGTTGGAGAGAATCTCGAGCTGCTTTAAACTCGTTCTTGGGCGTGACTAGGCATTCAACACGTGTCATGCACCCAAGTCGCACACGCGCCTATGAATTACTGTCCTAGGTGGCGCATCATGTATATAGGCGTGGGGGTAGAAGCATACATGCTCGAAAAAACCTAGGGCGACACATGCCTGTTTATACTGTTCCCAAGGGAAATAAACCTTGACTTCTGCGTTCATCACTTGTACGAGAATCGAAACGTCGAACAGAGGTCTCGAGAGAGCCATATTCATTAAATATAACCTCGAAAAGAGCAACCGATAATCGCAGACGGGGGCATGATGAATCATGTGTGCCCATAGAAGTGAGACGCGAGGAGGAAAGGGTCGCGTCCTTAGAAAGGCATGAGTAGCCAAGTAATTATGAGTTTGTTTTTCGATCCTACAGCTGTATATTGCACAAAGATTGAGGCATTCTGAATGACACCTAGATGAGGCATGGCCGTCACGTTTATTGGGATGGAGCGTGGACAGCTCGACGCCTAGGTGAGGCGTAGGTGGCCTAAGAGGCGTGAGTGGCTCAATGCTGTAAGTGAGGCGTGGGTCGTTTCTTCTTCTCTAAAGCGCATGACCCATGCACCTACAGAAGTCTAATAAAATTTGGAGACTTCTTGAGGTAACTTATGAAGGTACTTCTCAAGTGAAGGAATCCAAAATCAGCAGACTAACGCAGGAATACGAATCTTTCAAGATGAAACTCGGTGAGTCAATTACACATATGTTTACCCTTTTCCTTGATATTACTAATCCTTTACAATCTCTTGATAAGGATTACAACAATCACAAGAAGATCAGGAAGGTGCTACGAGCTCTAACCAAGAATTGGAACCCTAAGGCTACTACGATCATAGAAGGAAACGATGTCACCACGATGACTTTGGAGATACTGATGGGCAAGCTTATGATCTATGAGCTGGACTTACAAGAGTTTGAAAAAGAAACTCCCAAAGACAAAATCTATTGCCTTCGAAGCATAAGCCCGAATAGTCTCATGCAATGACTCGGATGGAGAATCATATGTTGGTGATGAACAAGACCTACTGGTAAATTTTTTTAGAAAGTTCTTGAAGTTTGAGAGATCAAACCGAAAGAAGAAGGAAATCCATGAAAGCAACGAAGAAGAAATAATCTGCTTCAGATGTAAGAAGTCAGGGCACATAAAGAAGGACTGTCTATTGTCAAAGAAAAGCAGTCCATATGACCGATCAAGATCGAGTAAAAAAGCTACAACTAGTCGAAAGTATGCTAATACAAATATTTGGCATGAAAGTGAGGCCATTAAATCAGAGGAGGAAGAAAGATTCAATAATATAGCAAATGTCTGTCTAATGGCTTTCGATAAGGTCTCAAACCCTCTGTACGATAATTTTACTTTCGATGAACTAGAAACTGCCTTTAGCGAACTACTTGAAGAACACAGAAACGTGTTAGACAAGTACATGCAATCTCACAAAGAGATTAAGGTATACATAATCGAAGTAGCTAGACTGTCTAATCTTATTGAAGATATTAAAGACGTCTACTATTGGTGAAACGGAAGAGATAACCAAGCTTAAAGTAGACTATCACGAGACTATCCTCACTATTGAAAAAAAAGAGTATGCTAAACTGCAAGAACTTTATGACATAGAGAATAAGAGACATTTAGTCACTAAGGAAAGACGCATAGATATGACTGTCAAATATGAGAAGTCTTGTGTTGTCTCTAAAAAGTTAGATATCAAGTTAGACAAATAGGGCATTCCTGTTACACGGCCTAAGGTTAGTCCTAATGTCAGGCATACATCACCGAGGACTATACCGAAGAAAGCACCTAAGCAACACGTTTCTCACAATCATGTTTTCACTTACAGGTTTCCAAGAAAGACACACAAGCATGTCAACACAGAAATAAAGAGCACATTTTCAAAACACATATACACATATTGTGGTACACACGGGCACATATCACAATATTATAGAGTTAGAAAGCTTGTTGACACTAACTTACTTGCTTTGATTCCTAAGATTAATCAAAATGGACCCTTGAAGAAATAGGTACCAAAGGATTCATCTACTCGTTTTGTAGGTGGACCCTCAACCCTCACATGCTAGAAGCATGTGGACACTCGATAGCGGATGTTCGTGGCACATGACTGGTGATACATATTTATTTGCTACGCTTGTCATGACCCGCACCCAGAGTAAGGGCACGAGTGCGAGACAACGTCCCAGCCTACGCCACAGAAATGGCGTAGAATGCTGTCTAGGTCTACTATCTAACAACAGTTATAATATCAAAACCTGTCGAGAATGGTCAACTCCGAATGGAGGACAAGCAATAACAATATATTATACTCAATCACAATTTTTAAGAAGAAAAGATGACACTGAAAGATAAAGACAACAAGATATGAAAATATCATCCTGAAAGTCCAACACAGAATAATACAAGTCCAAAGTCTCAGAGTCAACAATCTCAAATGCAAAGACTAAATAATAACAAGACAAAGTATAATCTGGAGACAAAGTCCAATACTAAACTAATATAGCTAAGCTATTCTAATGCCTCATCGGCTGGAGCTAACCCTTGCCGAACTAGGGTCCCCAAGTCTAAGCCAACTACGTCATGGGGACCGTAGTAGGTAGGACACTCCTCCTTACCATAATCTGTAAAATTTTATCAACATATCCAGTCAGGATGGAACGATCACAATCTACTAACAACAGTTCACAAGATAGGATAAAAGCTACAAGACTGTAAATAGAGAGTATATACAAAAAATTATGAATGTACATGTAAGTATCATGGCAAGGAAAGCTGTGAATCTAGAGCTAGAATAAGGTAGGTAAAATTGATCATGGCATGTACAAGAATCAAGAATCATCTATCTAAGTGTGTGAATACAAGCATCGATATGTGTCCAGCTTGGGCCTGAATAAGGTCTAATGATCTAGCCAATCATACGTGGAGTATAGGATTGGAATTCACAAGGTCTACAAGAATAAACAAGGCGGATAATGACCACACATCTACAATAATACTCCCGCCCCGACTGGTAGAGTGGATCCAAACAAGAAACGTTACGACACAAAATTCTATGAGAAGGGAGCAAGTCTCCTCGAGAATCGGTGTCAATATACTGCACAAGAACTACAAGGAACTTGCACAAGATATACCAAGATAACAAAGAATAACATCTCATGTCAGAATCCATGAATACTAATTCGTGTGACTAATGTGTCAAGAACAAGTATATCTACACTAAGTACATAAATTATAACAGTTATCGTAAATTGAAAAAGTTATCAGAGAATGTACTCGCCTGAGATCTGGTAGAAAATGTAAACAATGTATCGAGGCTCCGAGTGAAGTCATAGACCTAAAGATGAGATATGCATGAGTTAAATAGGGTTTAACAGTGTTAGGCATGATTTCTAGTGTATGCTATACAAATTTAGGTCAAACTTAGTCACACCAGGTCAAACTAAGTCACATCACACCAAGTCAAACTAAATCAAACTAAATCATACTCGATCATACTAGGCCAAACAAAGTAGAACTAGGTTATACTAAGTCAAACAAAGTCAAACTAGGTCATGCTAAGTCAAACAAAGTCAAACAAGGTCAAACAATGTCAATCTAGATCATATTAGGTCAAGGGTTGACCTATAGTTGACTTTTGGTCAACTGGTCAACTCTGGTAAACTTCTAATCCAATCTAGGTCAAACTGGATCAATGGTTGACTCACAGTTGACTTTTGGTCAACTGATCAACTCTTGTCAACTCCTAGTCTAATCTTGGTCCAATATTGACTTATAGTTGACTTTGTGTCAAAACAGTCAACCTTGGTCAAATCTAAGTCAAATATCATATTTCTAACCATTACCTACCAAGATAACCCACTTACCTTATCTCTATAGATATCTTATATCAATACCTTAAATATCTAGGTAATACCTTAACACCCCATCTACTTTAGACTAGTAGATAAACTCACTATCCTAGGCTAATAGATCCTACCATTTTTTTAGACTAGTATCTATCCATCTATCTTAACATCCTAATAATACCTTACCCTTAGACTATAAGTAAATTCTATTACCTTGTCAATACCTTAGACTTCTCATTTACCCTCCAAGATACTATCCCTCTAAGATACTAACTTGTATCTAACTTACTAGTATCCTAATCTCTAAGATACTAAAATATATATATTTAGGACACTAGCTATATACATCTAACTATCCAACATATACTTCTAGTATCCTAAATTCTAAGTTACTAACTAGTAGTATCCGACTCAAGGTAATATGACACACTAACCTATGATACCAATTTACATCTCTAGACTACTATCTATCCACTAACTTAGTATACTAATTTCTAATATAGGATACTAACTCTATATCTAAGCTATCCTAGGATACTAACCAAGATACCATATACTTTATTCCTATTGGTATCCCAATACCCTTAACGTAGTTGGAACTCCAAAACCTTAGTCTAGGTATAAATATCTTAGTCTTCCAATACTCAAACTATAGTTATTTAGCATCTATTTATCTACTCCAAGCCATTAGATAACCAATACCTTAGTATCTAGGAACCATACCTTACCTTGAAGGTAAACCCCTATTACCTTGTCTTGAAGGTAAACTCACTACCTTACCTTGTGATAAGGTAAACCCCTTTTCCTTAAAGTAAGTTAAATCACAATATCCTAGGATACTAACATCTAGTATTCTAAGATACTACCCATCTACAAACTAACCACTATCTAACTTAACTCTAATCTATACAAGATACAACTTATCTGACTATCTAAGATATCTAACTATTGGGATACTAACTCATGTAATCTTCAACCACACACACACAAACCATGGATAACCAAGATACTAATATCTAACTATAACATATATGTATATATATCCATCTCTAACTCTAACCAACTAACATATGTCATATCTAACTAACAATAACATAGACTAACACAACTAACTATCTAACTTATACAAGATACCACTATCTAACTTCTAAGATACCTCTAACATCTACATAGATTCTAACATAACTACTAACATACTAACATATCCATACATACAACATCTAAATCCCTCTCCACTCCAACACTAACACACACAAACACATATACCAAATCCAACTCCTCTCTTCTAACACACCCACACACATCTATATACAAACACACTACCACTCAACCAAAACACAAATCACTAAATAAACCACACTAGCCTTAAGTCAAATAGGATGCATCTATGATCCTTCCAACTCTCTCACCTTCATAACACACACTATACTACCATATATACAACATCAAACACACACTAGCACATATCCTCTATCAATCTCACTTCTCTCTACTAACCACACACATCCTTATCTTATTCAAATACACACACACACACACTATACTAACATATATTACCTAACAATAATATATATTTACTATATCATACACCTATGATACCTATATTCACTTGATATCCATACTACATAGGCTCATATGATACACAAAATGTCCATGTCATATAGTCAGTTTCATACTTAAAACCAATACTGCACATATTATACCTATTCATTAAATTCTAGGATTAAAGTATGTCGTAGCCCTTCATATTAGCTTTTCGAAACTTCAAACGGATCGCATTTTCGTGTTCGAAAGCTCCCAAAATCGCGAAAACACCGAAACACATTCGTCTTTCGGACAACTGATACTCAAACAGTTTTATAGAAAGTTCTAAAACGATTTTGGTCTATTAATATATATATATATATATATATATATATATATATATATATATATATATATATATATATATATATATATATATATATATATATATTTGGAAAGCTAACTTTGTTACGGCTCTTTTAAAAAAATGGGAGATTAATCGAAGTCTTGAGCTAGGAGTTATGACATTTCTAAGTTGCTCTGGCTACTAAAAACGTGGATAAAAATTATGACGAATTTGGATTATTTTGGACAAAAGAAACACATACTAACTATATTATCTAGGATACTAACTAGATTATCTAACTCACTAACTTAACACTAACACACCCATACTCTATCACATACACACAAGACACACACACACACACACACACACACACACACACACACACACACACACATACATATATATATATATATATATATATATATATATATATATATATATATATATATATATATATATATATATATATATATATATATATATATATATATATATATATATATACAAAACCCCCAAATCAGTCCACATCCATAAATATGACAATATTTGATATTTTTACATAAAAATAGGGCTTGTAGGCCATAATACATAGATTCAAACATTGGTATCCAAATGAGAACAAATCTAAACATCCTAACCATGGTTAATCTACTCTCTAACACATGAAAAATCTGAAATTAGAAGACAAATAAGCCTATGGGACAAAAACACAAACACATGGTGTGCCCCCTTTGGAATCTCTCCATGGGGGATACCAAACATATCCCAAACTCATAAAGAGGATTCAAAAGAGCCTCTAAAATTTTTCTAATGGTAGTTCATGCATGGGCGTGGTTCCTATGGCTTCAAAACTAACAAATATGTAAGAGAAAGATGAAATAGAGAAGGTTTAAAGAGAGAGATACCTATTGGGAGTTGATTCCCAATGAACAAGCCAAAGGACACGAATCCGACACGGGCTCTTCTAGCAAATGGACACCCCTCCTTGCTCTTGGCTCCACAATCCTTGTAGCTCCCTCTCCTTGCAAGAATGAGAGAATTTGGTGGAGAAAAGAGAAGATTTGAGAGATGAATCAATGAGATTTGCTCTCAAGATTGGAAGGAACACTAAAATGGGAATGGAGGCTACTTTGCAAATGAAAATGAGATCGAACCCTCTCTTGGCTGCCATAAGGGTTAGGTTTGGGCCAATGGGAAATGTCTAATATGCCCATAATAGGTCCCCTTTGGTTAATCTAAGTCATGCAAAGGTTTGGGGTCAATGTCACTTCCCAATTTTTTTTTATTATTATGATTAACTTTTATGGTCATTAGAATTTGTACCTAAGCTCATAAGAGCTATAATCATATTATGGTCATTTAGCCCTTATATGGTTTATATAAGCATTGTTTAATTATTTTATAGTTTATTATAATTTTTAGATATTTATTTATTAAGGTTTAATATTTTTAATGACTTTTAAGATTTTACAATAGGTTTGTTTGAGACTATTTTGAGACCCAGTATTTTATGTAGGCTCTAGTAGGTTATAAATATTTTCTATAATTTTATAGAATTTTTCTACAATTTTTAGATATTTATTTTATTAGGTTTTATATATTTTAAAGGCTTCCAATATTTATTATGAGGCCATTTGAGACTAATATGAGATAAATTATTTTTATTCATATTCTAGGAGGTTAGATATATTGTTTGTAATTTTCTACAATTTTTTAAGAATTTTTAGGATTTTATTTGAGTTTATTTGGCCTTAGAATGATTTTTAAATTATTTTATGTACTTAATAACACAGTCAGCACATAATGGGTCCCACGCGTCAGCCACCCAGGCCCAACCGTAGGCCCACATGTCGGCGCTACAGTAACCGCCTCTCTCCTCTCCTATATATAGTATTATATTCGAAAACCCTAATTATCCTGGCCGACTTTGAGGTGTTTGATTCCAAGGAGACCCACGACTTCCCGATGCGATTGCCGTCAACTCTGACCTCGGATTTCGTGCCATTTTTTATTGGATTTGTCTCAAGGTAAACTTTTGAATATGTAATTTATTTTTGAATACTTTCTTCCTAAATTTTTGGAGAATTCGTAGAGTGTCGGTTGTCCGAAACTTGACACGTTTTGGTGTTTTCGAGATTTCGGGAGGACTGAAAATCGAAATCACGAACCGTTTAAAGTTTCAGAAATCTAACACAGAGATCTATGATATATATTTTTCCCAGAAATTAATTCATTCATCTAGTATTTTAGTTATTCTGTTGCACTCAGAATTGATCGGTAAATCACCGTTTTGGTCACGATTAGCCATAACGACGATTTCTTTTGAACAAACATGATTTTGTGGCACGGTTGATTCCAGCACACTCGTGGCACTGAAATCTACCAAGTTGCACTTTTCAAATCTCGAGTTCATGATGTTTGACTAGATAGTCAACTGTACGCCCCAATTTACGTCCCATGGTTTCTAAAATTGGAAACATGACTTTTGATGCCAAACTTGCATACTTAGATTATATTCAGATTATTATTAGGTTAAATTAGATTTTTTAAAGTAATTTATTCCAGAATTAACTATTATTAGATTAGTTAACCCATTAGCCACTTATTCCATGAATTTAGAACTAGAATCTTAGAATTGACTTATAGTTTTCGTGCACAATTCGTGGTATGATATATGTTATAGGTTGACAGCTTCTAGATCGGCAACCCTCTCATCCTCGACTTATGATTACGGTTTGTGCAAGGATTCAGGCAAGTACAATATTGCATTTATGTTTTAGTTCATTATAACGTTTTCTCTATCGTTTTCTTGTTCGATATTCCGTTGAGACAATGCTTGATATTTCATTGAGACACGATTGTGACACCATAGTTATTTTATCCTTCTTAGTATATCATTGACCATTATTAATTGTTAGAGAGTCGGAAGGGGAAATACTCAGTAAGTACGTGAACAAATCTAACTATTTTGATTATGGATAGCTAAGTCATACACCCCACGTATGAGTTAGCCGTATCCTATTATTGTGGATAGCCATCGTATGATGTGCCGTATTAGCCCAGTCGTTCACGTATTAAAAGATATTTCACACACACATAGTGGTTCCTATTTTTCCTTTATCTAGTCCATTATCTTGTTAGTTCACATCTTGCTAGTCTACATCATGCCAGTTCATATCTTGTTAGATCACATCTTGCTAGTTTATATTTTGCCAGTTCATATCTCGTTAGTTCATACTTTTCTAGTTACATTCTACAAGTTCATATCTTGCTAGTCATATCATGTTAGTTCATCTCTTGCTAGTTCTTTATATACTCTTTGCCATCATGGTTTCTCGTTATTCTAACTTATTTTGGACTAACAACATTAATTGTAATATGGTAGTACTCTGCTCCTTTTCTGACTGGATCGTTGTTATAGGTGATGTTGGCGTGCCTACTCGTGCGCTATGGACCATATGATGGGGAGATAGAGACTCGAAGGCCAAACCATAGAAGACTAGTTAGATGTGTGGTAGTTTTCTATAATTGTAAAATCTTACATTCTTCTTCAAATGTAAAACTTCTATATTTTGTAAAATTGATTTAGTTGTTGTGAATAAGCAGTTAGTATTTATGAGCACTTTGTTTATTGTGGGCTAGACAGCGTACTACCGTCGATACCGCGGCATAGGCTGGGCTTGGACACGCACTCGTATCCCGAAGTGGGTGCGAGTCGTGACAAGTTTTTATGGTGGCCCATGCAGGTCAGATTTTGTAAATGATTACGAACTTGTGGTAGTACTTAAGTTAGTTGTACTACTGCAAGCCTGTGACTAGGAAGTGCTCATACACAATTAGGATTGATTTGATTTTAGGAAAATACCAGGACTAGGAGTCCCTTATTTAATTATATTATTAGGTAAATAAGGTTGCTACATAGGCCATATAATTCTATTGTATTTTAATATGAGGGCATGATCCAAGGTGGATAGAATATACGTTTGGTATTTTAGGCCTTCATAGAATTCAATTCCTAATTTTGATCATTTTTTGTGCCATTTTATCTTCTGCCTTCTCTAAACCTCGTTTTATTTTCAAAACTATTTTGTAATCGTTTTGTTTTCAAAACTGACACTTTAATTCAAGGATATATACTTACATTTTTTTTATCATGATCGACTTGTTTGAATTTATAGAAGCTCCTTGAAATTCTTATGGATATTGTTGAAATAATTTTTGATGACTTACAATGGTACGGCAGATGCGCACTGTCCCCATTTATTTGAATTATGGAGACTACTGGTTCACTGCAGTCAGAAGCGCACTGGCGTGGCATGATCCCTAAGTTGAAATAAATTCAAGTACGTGTAGGTTGTCAAATGTTACTAAAACTATATCCTAGTTGTATTATTGATCTTTTGATTTATATGTCAATATAGGGTAGAGTTGGTAGAGTGTTCGATAACATATTATACTTGAGTCATGAAACCAAGGGTTCACGGCAGCCAGATGTACACTAGCGAGGCATGGATTCTCGGTTAAATGACTTCAGATATACTTTTGATTTTTGAATATCCTAGAGGCTATATGTTTTATTGGCATACGGCTATTAATTTTTCTAAATTGATTTGATGTCTTACTTCTTGTTACCACCTTCTCAACAATTGGTAGTTATCTCTTTATATCATATTTCGATATTATCCTTAACCAAGCCTAGATTTTGACTAACACTTTTGACTATAATTTGTGGATAATATTTTTAGTCGTTCCTAGTCGTATCCTTTGAAATTTTGAAGAAAAATTTTCTAAGGTGGGTAGATTTGTAAGCCCACTTCCTAATTTTTATTTATTTTATTTTGATTATGATTAACTTTTATGGTCATTAGGATTTGTACCTAAGCTCATAAGAGAGCTATGATCATATTATGGTCATTTGGCCCTTATATGGCTTATATAAGCATTGTTTAATTATTTTATAGTTTATTATAATTTTTAGAGATTTTTAGATATTTATTTATTAAGGTTTAATATTTTTAATGACTTTCAAGATTTTACAATAGGTTTATTTGAGACTATTTTGAGACCCAGTATTTTATGTAGGCTCTAGTAGGTTTTAAATATTTTATAGAATTTTATAGAATTTTTCTACAATTTTTAGATATTTATTTTATTAAGTTTTATATATTTTAAAGGCTTCCAATATTTATTATGAGGTCATTTAAGACTAATATGAGGTAAATTATTTTTATTTATATTCTAGGAGGTTAGATATATTTTTTTGTAATTTTCTACAATTTCTTAGGAATTTTTAGGATTTTATTTGAGTTTATTTGGCCTTAGAATGATTTTTAAATTATTTTCTGTAATTAATAACACAGTCAGCACATAATGGGGCCCACGCGTCAGCCACCCAGGCCAAACCGCAGGCCCACATGTCGGCGCTACAGTAACTGCCTCTCTCTCTCCTATATATAGTATTATATTCGAAAACCCTAATTATCCTACCCGACTTTGAGGTGTTTGTGATTCCAAGTAGACCCCCGACTTCCCGATGCGATTGCCGTCAACTCCGACCTCGGATTCCCGTGCCGTTTTTTATTGAATTCGTCTCGAGGTAAACTTTCTGAATATTTAATTTATTTTTGAATAATTTCTTCCTAAATTTCTGGAGAATTCGTAGTGTCGGTTGTCCGAAACTTGACACGTTTTGGTATTTTCGAGATTCCGGGAGGAGCGGAAATCGAAATCACGAACCGTTTGAAGTTTCGTAAAGCTAACACAAAACTCTACGACATATATTTTTCCCGAAAATTAATTCATTCATCTATTATTTTAGTTATTCTGTTGAACTCAGAATTGATCGATAAATTACCGTTTTGGTCACGATTAGCCATAACGACGAGATTTTAAGGGACAGTTGATTCCAGCACACTCGTGACACTGAAATCTACCAAGTTACACTTTTCAAATCTCAAGTTCATGATGTTTGACTAGATAGTCAACTATATGCCTTGATTTGCGTGCCATGGTTTCCAAAATTGGAAATATAACTTTTGATGGCCAAAATTGCATACTTAGAATATATTCAGATTATTATTAGGTTAAATTAGGTTTTTTAAGTAATTTATTCCAGAATTAACTATTATTAGATTAGTTAACCCATTAGCCACTTATTCCATGAATTTAGAACTAGAATTTTAGAATTGACTTATGGTTTTCGTGCACAATTCGTGGTACGATGTATGTTATAGGTTGACAGCATTTAGATAGGCAACCCTCTCGTCCTTGACTTGTGACTACGGTTTGTGCAAGGATTCAGGCAAGTACAATATTGGATTTATGTTTTAGTTCATTATAATGTTTTCTCTATCGTTTCCTTGTTCGATATCCCGTTGAGACATTGCTTGATATTTCGTTGAGACACGATTGTGACACCGTAGTTATTTTATCATTCTTAGTATTTCATTGATCGTTATTGATTATTAGAGAGTCGGAAGGGAAAATACTCGGTAGGTACGTGAACAAATCCAACTATTTTGATTGTGGATAGCTAAGTCATTTACCCCACGTATGAGTTAGCCGTACCCTATTATTGTGGGTAGCCATCGTATGATGTGCCGTATTAGCCCAGCCGTTCACGTATTAAAAGGTATTTCACACACACATAGTGGTTCCTATTTTTCCTTTATCTAGTCCATTATCTTGTTAGTTCACATCTTGCTAGTCTACATCTTGCTAGTTCATATCTTGTTAGATCACATCTTGCTAGTTTACATTTTGCCAGTTCATATCTCGTTAGTTCATACCTTTCTAGTTACATTCTGCAAGTTCATATCTTGCTAGTGCTAGTTCATATCATGTTAGTTCATCTCTTGCTAGTTCTTTATATACTCTTTGCCATCATGGTTTCTCGTTGTTCTAACTTATTTTGGACTAACAATATTAATTGCAATATGGTTGTACTCTGTTCCTTTCCTGACTGATCGTTGTTATAGGTGATGTTGACGTGCCTACTCGTGAGCTATGGACCATACGAGGGTGACATAGAGACTCGAAGGCCAAACCATAGAAGACTAGTTAGATGTGTGGTAGTTTTCTATAATTGTAAAAGCTTACATTCTTCTTCAAATGTAAAACTTCTATATTTCGTAAAATTGATTTAGTTGTCGTAAATGAGTAGTTAGTATTTATGAGCACTTTGTTTATTGTGGGCTAGACAGCGTACTACCGCAGATACTGCGACATAGGCTGGGCTTGGACACGCACTCGTATCCCGAAGTGGGTACGGGTCGTGACAGTCAAAAGGGTTAAGTTTCTAATATCTAAACAACTGAACTTGTCATGTGGGTTTAGTCTAAATGCACTAGCCTAATGAGATGAGTTTGTGGGCCATGCCTAACTAATCTTTGGGTCTCGACTAGAGTCTAAATTATCCAGGTCACTAACACAAGTCAAAACTAGACGAAACTCAAACCCGGCTAAACTAATCCCCAAAATACAATATTAATAAATAAATATTCATAAAAATATTAGAATATGAAAAATTACAAATTTATTCTCATTTTTGAAAACAGGCAGTTACAATCCTCCTCCCTTAGAAATTTTTTGTCATCGAAATTCGAAATGGTTGTACTCTTCTCTAGGTCAAGACCCAACAATCAAAGTCTACTAAATTCTATCCAAAGTTATACAACATGCAATTCTATGGAATGGGAACAAACATGCATGGTTTTAGTCTCTACAATATCATGTTATTGCAGTCTCCAATGGAGTTTTTTCTATTAATCTAGCATGATCATCACATATGCAAGCTAAAGGTCCTAAGAAAGCAATCAAACAATCAATGGGTGGAAAGAAATAGGAAAAAGGAAAGAACAAGACCTAACCTCCGAATCCATCACCTGCAGTATGGGTCTCCTCGACCGTCATTGCAAAAGCCCTGCCCTGGCGGGGTATATCCCGCTGCTGGTGCGGGGCATGATGCAGTGCTATAGGTGGCCTAGCTCCTACTCTCTTCTCCAAAATACCCAAGTAACATCTCTACTGATACATATTCCATTATACTAGGGTACCCTCTATAGGGTATCTATTCTGTAATCTGTTAACCATACCTGTCTACCCAGAATCAAGTTATCGGAATCCTCGTCACACCAGTAAGTATGGCTGCAATAAATCGTAGGGTCCACAACTAAGGTACATACCTGTAGGATCGTGGTATCTAATATTTTTGCATTGCCGCATGCTTGGCAGCAAAAACCTTAAATTCCTACAACCCCAGAAATACATCTAAAATCAGACCCTATGTGTTCGGCATGCCTGCTAATATGGCTGTAGAAGACTTTAGATTCCATAACCGAAGCAACTTAGTCCAGAGGTTTATCCTGGTAGAAAATCAATGAACACCAAGAATCAAGTTCAAACACGGACAACGAAGAATAGACAGAAACAGTTGGTATCAAATTTCGAGATAGTTTATCAAGAGATTCTCAAGGGACGTCCCTAGAATCTTCTCAAGAAGTCCTAACTGTGATTGAGTATCCTTAGCCTATAGCATATATCTTCTAAACCTATAGCAGGCTCATAGCAGTACTCTAAGTCGAGCATCACTACGACATTGCACTACTTGCGACTTCTGACCTGCATGGGCCATCACTAAAAACGTGTCATGACCCGCACCCAGAGTAAGGGCACGAGTGCGAGACAACTTCCCAGCCTACGCCGCAGAAACGGCGTAGAATGCTGTCTAGGTCTACTATCTAACAACAGTTATAATATCAAAACCTGTCGAGAATGGTCAACTTTGAACGGAGGACAAGCAATGACAATATAATATACTCAAATCACAAATTCTGAGAAAAAAGATGACACTGAAAGATAAAGACAACAAGATATATAAATATCATCCTGAAAATCCAACACAGAATAATACAAGTCCAAAGTCTCAGAGTCAAGAATCTCAAATACAAAGACTAAATAATAACAAGCCAAAGTGTAATCTGGAGACAAAGTCCAGTACTAAACTAATCTAGCTAAGCTACTCTAATGCCTCATCGGCTGGAGGTAACCCTTGCTGAACTAGGGTCTCCAAGTCTAAGCCAACTACGTCATGGGGACCGTAGTAGGTGGGACACTTCTCACCATAATCTGTAAAAATTTGTCAACATATCCAGTCAGGATTGAACGAGCACAATCTACTAACAACAGTTCACAAGATAGGATAAAAGCTACAAGACTATAAATAGAGAGTATATACAAAAAATCATGAATGCACATGTAAGTATTATGGCAAGGTAAGCTGTATATCTAGAGCTAGAACAAGGCAAGTAAAACTGATTATGGCATGTACAAGAATCAAGAATCATCTATCTAAGTGTGTGAATACACGCTTTGATATGTGGTCGGCTTGGGTCTGAACAAGGTCTAATGATCTAGCCAATAATACGTGGAGTATAGGATTGGCATTAACAAGATCTACAAGAATAAATAAGGCGGATAATGACCACACATCTACACTAATACTCCGTCACAACCCGTACCCGGTTTTCGGACGCGAGTAAGCCAGTTACGTATCGAGCGGACTCCAACCCGACTCGAGTACGTATAAGCTGTCAAGGTGATGGTATCATGGCTAATATGGTAATCTACAGTGTATCTCAATCCACAAGAATATATAAGACAAGAGTGAACAATTATGGGTCATGGTCTGCAGCACATTAGCATATTGTCCGATTAGACTCCAAGAATGATATGAGTCTATTAAATAAGCAGAATATATCATGACATGGAATATAAAGCACGAGAGGATAATAAAGAAATATGACAAGCAAATACCTGTATCCCTACAGATGTAATCACTACCATCATGAGCCGCTAACTAACTCCATGCAATTAGCTACATGAAGAGATCATCAGGTCCTTAGGGTACATAGCAAGATACATAAAAATATGCCTATCTAACAGTTTAATTATGCAATAATATAAATAGGGTATAAACAGGAACTAGACATGAGACTGACATGTGGCTGCTGACAGATAACTATGAACACGGATACGGGATCAACTATGCATAAATAAACCGCTGGAAAATAAGAGATCAATGGAATACCAAACCCTCGCCCCGAATGTGGACTTGCAGGTCAGTTTTAAGACAAGTCACCCTCACCCCATGTGTGGACTCGCAGGTGTAAACGGACAACCCTCGCCCCGTGTGTGGACTCGCAGGTTGTGAAAACGATACAGGAATAGCAGTTCAATCACACATACTTGTAGGCACGACTTAGTCAAGATACAGGTGACGACATGGTATAACTCAGTCATGACACAGGTAAAGACTACTCTAGCATGGACAATAATGTGAACAAGCTGGTATACTACACTATCCAGTCAAGCAGATAATAAACAAGTGAACATGGTATAAAGAAAACATATCAAGTCAATTTAACTAGAGAACTAAAGATAACATATAAATCCATGGCAAATAGAGAAACTAAAAGATAACACGATAACAACAGTATATATATAAGCATGATAATAGACTATAGAGGGAGGCAAGGTATCTTGCCTGGAGGTTGCACGTAGATCCAACAAAATGTCATCAACTGATAAGCCATAAAATCCACATCATCAAAACTGTCTCCGAAAGCTGAAACGGACATCGCCAACGTTCTCAGAATAGTCAAATTAGCTAGAATTGCCTGTCCTTAAGACCAATTCTGGACACAGGAGCAAAACGGTAGTTTCGGGCTAAAACAGTGTCCGCCGTTGGATCCGCTTTGCACCAAAAAGCGTGCCAGGGTCAATGGTCTCTAAAGTCGTCAAACTACATGTCTATGGATTTATTTTGATGATACAAACCCAACGGTATGTCCAATTTTGGATTCTGGTGGGCTGTGCACGAAATCGCCCGTTGAGTCGGACCGTGGCCCCCGCAAAACGGCGATCCGATCAACTGTCTCAAAATCGGACCAAACTTGGCATACAGGACCAAAAAAATGATACAGTCCTGCTAGTGCAAGTTTCGTCTCGATCTGACGAGCGTGCACAAATTAATTGAAAAATTTGCACAGTGGTCGATACGGTAAATTTCAACGGATACGCATCAAATTCGTCGCGCACACGCAACCAATTTGAATTCCGTTAAAGTCCACACGTCCACGAAACTATTACGTACCTTTCGATGCTCTCGGTTCGCGACCACATCGCCCGGATTGGCGGAACGCACGTCGTATCGAGAGAATTTTTTCAATTTTAAAAACAGGTTTTTTGCCAAATTAGGAATCCGATTTCTCGACGCACTGTCGACGAAATCCGATTCTACAAAAAGGGATTCGAAGCCCTATAGGTTGTCTAGGACTGTCATTAAATAGTTTTCAAGATCAGTTAAAAGGTTGGCTACGAACTGCCTTCTAAGTTGGGGTTCTAGGTTAACTTACGTTCTATTTTCGAGCAGTGATTCGCCAGTTTTGGCGTCGATTTTCTGGCCGATCTAGTGCATCTACGTATAAAGTAATTAAAATAATGTAAAGGCATATATATTAACTTCGTACCAGAGGAGGAAGATCAGAAAACGATCAACCGATCTTCTCAAAGTTATGCTGTGAAGTCGGGTTGGTTATTGCGGCTGCTGCTGCCTTCTTCTATTTTTGTCCGCGCGCACGTCGGCGTTCCTGGCCGACTCCGGCCACGCGCGACGGTGGCGCAGGTGGCGGATGGCCGCTCAGGGTCGGGGTGGCGTGGCGGAGGCGTAGGTGGTGGTTTGAGTTTAGGGTTTTGCTGTTTTTTTTCTCTCTCGCTCTGTTTACACTTATATACACTCGGTTGTATAAATATAACCAAAAGGGTTCTCAGGATCGGGCTCGGCTGGGTTAGGGTCTTAGGATAGTTGGGTAGGGTTCTTGGGCTGGGGGTTTTGTGGATGGTTGGGTCAGGCTGCTGCACATGTCATTTACATATATATATATATATATATATATATATATATATATATATATATATATCCTTATTATTCCTTTTCCTAATTATTACCTATACGTGTATATATATATTTTTTTTTTTTTTTTTTTTTTTAAAGAAACCCCCTTTATTAAAAGTCAAGGCTCAAAACTGAAGCCTGACACATATACAAGACAAAAGTATACCAAAAGGGAAATACAGGGGAAGAGATCGGACGCGTCCGTCAAAACTAAAAGAAGAACGGTGGCCCGAAAGCCAGAGAACCGTGGGAGCAAAGGGATCTCCGCTTGCCGCATTGCCGGTGAATCACCCGGATAAGCTGATCAGCCGAGTATTGGTGTCCTTCGTATCTCGCTTTGTTGCGATTTTTCCAGATGGCCCAGGGTGGCAGCCGCTTGCAACGATCTGGTGGCCGTGGGAAGCGGCGCCCAGTGAGCCAGAAGATCGATAAAGCACCCGTCGTCTGGAGAGGTGTTGTAGTAGTGATTGAGGGTAGTCCAGATTTTGTCAGGGAGGCTACCTTCCCTGAAGATGTGGTCGACAGTCTCCGTTTGTCGCTCGCTGCAGCAGTTACAAGCAGACGCCAAGCTAAATCCGATGGAGGTAAGGGTGTCGTCTATGGGAAGTTTCTTTCTCATGACTTTCCACAGGAGGAATGACCATTTCTTTGGGATGCATGAGTTCCAATAACGCGCTAATGAAAAGGTCAGGGCCATTATCTTGGATCGAGATTCTGGCCGAATCGCACAGAGAAAACACCAGAAGCTGCTAGCGACCACCTCAGCTGGTCGGCAACGACGCCGATGGATAGACCGTGCTGGCGGATGCTGACAACAGCTTCATTGCCGGACCATTCGCGAATTCTGTCCCAATTCCAAACCTGGTTGGTGGGATTCCACAGGTCTATGATCCTACAATTTCTCGGGGAATTGGTGATGTTCGGGATAAGGCAGTCACCAATCCACCTTTCCAGGAATGGGTTGGACTCGCCAGTACCCAGATTGAGTCTGATCGCGGGTTCGGCCAGTTCCCGGCCACGAAGGATACGCCGCCAAGCCGCGGAGGACCTGCTGTTAGTGGTGGCAGTCGCCGGATGGTTGTGTTTGTAGTATCTGGCCTTCATAAACTTGGTCCAAAGGTTATTGCTAGTGCGAAGTTTCCACCACAGTTTTATGGAAAAGGCTTTGACGATGTTGTCGAGTTTGGTGAAACCAAGCCCGCCGTTGGCAGTTGGGGAAGCCATGGTGTCCCAACTGGCCCAGTGGTGTTTGTCTTGCCCCTTGTTGTGCCCCCAGAAGAAGTTGCAAAAGATCTGTTCAATAGACAAGATGACCTTCCTGGTCGGAGGGCAGGCCGCTAGGGTGTGGATGGGGATGGAGTTGAGCACATGTTTGATTAGGATGATTTTCCCGCCTGGGGATAGGGTAGCGTTATGCCATCCTGCGATCTTGTTCCTGATTTTGGTGATTAAGTGCTCGTAGATGCTGGCGTTAGATTTCCCGTACGCCAAGGGGGGGCGCCGAGATAGTTGAAAAGGAGGATGAGCTACCGCAATGGAGGTGAGGTTGGTGACTCTGGCCGCATTCTCGGTGTTAAAGCTGTGGTGGGAGTAGATGGTACTTTTGGATAGGTTAATCTTCTGGCCGGAGCATCTGGATTACCGCGCCAGGGTAGTGTGAACCACCTCCATTGAGCCTACGTCCCCGGAAGAGAAGATGAGAAGATCGTCGGCAAAAGCCAGGTGGGTGATGGTGGGGCATCCGCTGGCAGAGTGGAATTGCTGGAAGTTGGGGATGTTAACCATGTTGTTGAGGTTTCTGCTCAGGGCGTTGGCTGCAATAATGAAGATCGTGGATGATAGGGGGTCGTCCTGTCTGATTCCTCTGCTAGATTTGAAAAATCCCTCGGATTGCCCGTTGATCACTGTGGAGAACCAAGAGTTGCTGATGGATCTCCACACGATGTTGGTCCAATTCTCGGAGAAGCCGAATGCTCTGAAGACCCAGATCATGAATTGCCAATCTAGTCTGTCGTATGCTTTTTCCATGTCTATTTTGATGGCGATGTTGCCCCCTCTGGCCAGAAATTTCATGCAGGTGACAAGTTCCTGGGCCAGCATGATGTTGTCTTGGATGTTTCTACCGCGAACGAATCCGCTCTGCTCTTCCGAGATGATCTTGGGGAGGGTTTCGGTCATTCTGGAAGCGATGATCTTGGAGATGATTTTGTTGGTGAATGTGCAAAGACTGATGGGTCGGAAGTCGCAGAATGAGTTGGGTTGTCTTTTTTCGGGATGAGGATGAGATTGGCGCTGGAGATAGCTTTTGGTAAGTAGCTCCTTCGAGGAAGGCGATTGCCGCAGCGGTGATGTCCTGCTTGATAATATCCCAGCAGGTGCGAAAGAAAGTCCCCGAGAAGCCATCTGGACCGAGGGGCGCTGTGCGCGTTCAGAGTCCAAACCGCGTCTTTTACTTCCTGTTCAGACAGAGGGCGCTCCAGCAGAGCATTGTCGGAGTCGTTAATGATGGTGGGAATTTGGTCGAGGAATGAAATGTCTTTGACGATCATCTCCTTGGAGAATGGTTTGGTGTAGAAATCAGCGGCCGCCTCTTGGATCCCCTTGTGGTCTGATCTGATGATGCCTTGGTCGTCGGTGATATGGTGAATCGAAAGTTTGTTTCTTTTGCCATTGACGCAGGCGTGGAAATATTTGGAGTTTTTGTCCCCTTCACTGTCCCATTTCAGTCTGGCTTTCTGCCTCCAGAAGTCGGTCTCAACTTTGAGCCTGTATTTAAGAATAGCCTTGGTAAGGTTCATGGCTCTCCTCGCCGCAGGGGATCGATCGGAGAGGAATAATGCTTCAGCTCGAGTGACATCGTCCTCAGCAACGCGAATCGCTTGGAAGATGTCCCCGAAAGCTTCTTTGCTCCAAATGGACAGCGCTTTCCTGGTGGCTTTGAGCTTGTTGCTGACCCGAGTGAGGGGATGAGGGGAGTCCTGACTGTGCCACGCCTCTGCCACGATGTTCAAGAATTGTGGGTGATTGGTCCAAAAGTCGAGGAATTGGAAGTTCTTTTTAGATGGGGTGGTTCTGTTTTTGATTTCCACCAGGATAGGGGCGTGGTCGGATTCGGTGGAGTTGAGGTGGGTCAGGGAGGAACTGATTCTCATGTCGTGCCAGCGCGCGTTGGTGAGGGCTCTGTCCAGCCGGGGAGTATTGGCGGTGGTCGCCGTCCTGCATGTTGCACCAGGTGAATTTGCTGCCTTGAATTGAATGGGGGTAAGGTGAGCATTGAAGATGAAGTTGTTGAAGTCGTGCATAGCAGACAGGGGCGTGGGGCGACCTCCAATCTTCTCTTTTCTGCAGGTGATGGCGTTGAAGTCCCCAATGCAAAGCCACGGGGAGTTGGTGTTGAGGTGATAGGTGTCGAGAAGATCGCTCCAGAGGTGTTTTCGCTCTGCGGGGACACAGCTACCGTGGACCGCCGATAGGATGGCCCGCACAGGAAGGGTGGGGTGAGAGACCCAGCAAGAGAGGGCTTGTTGGGTGTCCTGGATGATATCGAGATTGACCTCCTTCGTTCCGAGAATCCAGATGTCGTTCCTGCTGGCAATAGCTGTAGGGAGGCCCAGAGCTAACTGAGTGGATTTGAGCCGTTTGGCTGGGATTTTGGGTTCGATGATGATGAAGATGTCGATCTTGTGAATTTTCCGAAGACTGGTGATTCTCCGTAATGTAGGTTTATTAGCCAGGCCTCGGACATTCCACGATAGGATGTTAAGCATTTAGAGATTGTGGGGGTATTTTTTGTTCCGCCTTAGCAGGCGGATCTAGTTTGGATGGTGGCGGACTTGTCGGAGCCTGATTTGCTCCGTAGGGTGTCAACCGGGTTGCTGTTCGATGATGTGGCCGACTTGGAGATGAGGCACTCGTGCGGGCCGGAAGGAGGTCCAATGGGATTGCCAGCTGTGTCGACTGCCGTTTCCTCTGGGGGAATGGCGAGTGAGTCATGCGCGATCTCGGTCAGCAGTTGGTTGAGGGGGGACACCTGCTGCTAGCACTTGGAGGCCTCTCCTCACTTGGTCAGGTCCAAGGATGGCTAGGACTTCTTCGACCGGGATCGCACTGGGGGAATCAAGAGTCTCAATGGAGTGGGGAGGGGCCGGGGGGGTCTTCCCCCTGCCCTGAGATGAGTAGTCGATGATCTGCGTTGCCAGCATCGGTGGCGTCCTCCACGCGCGAGGGTGGTGGGGGAGGGGGGTTGCAGGTCGGGGGTGTTGGAGTCGTCCAGAGAGAAGCCTGACTCCGGGTCCTCAGAATCGAGAATTGCGAATTGGTTGGAAGTCTCTATGTGTTGGGGTATGAAGGGGGTCAGGGCCCTGCTTGACGCTTCACTGGAGGGTGGCTCTCCGATGCTGGAGTCGAACCTGATGTGGGAGTTTGGAAGGGGGAGAATGGGTGATCTGGGAGGCTTCCCGACCTCTAAGGTCATTGTCTTTCCTGGCTGGTTTCTTTTTAAGCCCCGGATACAGGCGGTGACAGTTCTTAGGAATGTGGCCCCTTAGGTGACAGTGGTTGCAGAACAAGACATGGTTGTCGTAGAGGATTTGTTGTGTGTGGATATGGTTGCCAAGCTCGATGTTGATGAAGTTGGGTGGTTCGGAGGTGAGGTCAAGTTCAACACAGATTTTGGCGTAGTGGGCTTTGGTGAGGTTACTGGTTTCGGGAGCCGAAGCCACATACGTCCCGAAGGAGTTGGCAATGCGCTTTAGCGCCGCCGGAACAAAACAGATTAGGGGAAGGTTGGGAAGGGTAACCCACGCTGCAACCGTAGCCGAGTCTTCTTTGGGGTTGAATGCTGGTGACCATTTGATAATCTTCATCTGGTGGGTGTCAATCTTGCTAGTTTCCCTTGGACCACACAATCCTGTGATCACGATCTGACGACAGGTGAAGGAGAATGTGTCTGGGGTCGAGGGGGGCCACACGGTAGTCGGTCGTTAGGTTCCATTTGGCGATTAGTCTTCCTGCATCCCTGGGAAGTTTGGGGCATCCGGTGGAGAATTTGAGGATGAATGTATGTGGAAAGGCCGTAGACAGCGACGACAGTTCCATATCGGAGAAGGGGATGACGGGGTTAGAGTTCTCTTGCGAATATTCAATGTCTGGTAGTAGGACGTCTGGGAGGATAACGCCCTTCGAGGGAAGGAGGTCCGGACGAAGCATGGCGGCGTAGGAGGGTTGAGGTGGTCCGGGGTGAGCAAGGCCCGAAGGGGCGGGCCGGGAGTGCGGGGGACTTGCTGAGGGGATTAGGGAGCTCGGAGCTGAAGGAGGGGGGGAGAGGGGGGGGAAGCGGAGATCGCGCCGCCACTGGGGGAGAGAATGACCGGGGGTCCCGTCGGAGGAGGATGGAGGGCCGGGAGGGACGGGGAGCGGAAGAGGGCTCCTGGAGCTCGGGGATCGAAGCGGGTAAGGGGGCTGGAGGAGCGGAAGGCGCCGGAGACGAGTTAAGGAAG
>JANAVB010017569.1:0-27500 GCA_029216955.1 Iris pallida | reverse complement strand
CAATGAGGTCCTTTGCTTCTTTTCCTGAGCTCTAGGCGAAGCAGGTTTATCATCAAGTTGAAGGAGGGCCGTTGTCTCCTTAGATTTTCTTTTTCTTAACCCCTTGGCAGGGGATTTTTCTTTCCGTACCTTTAAGGATACGTCCAAAGGGTCATGTACCTCATCCGGATAGTTCTTGACAATAGAAGCTTCTACCGGTAGATCTGCAGGATCTTTATCCTCTATATCTCAAAATGATTGTGCAGTATGTGCTCTTAATCAAGATCTCTTATTACTTGCAAAGCTATGAGCGAGATGGAAGCTTTCAGTAAAAGTGTTTTTCGAAGTATAAAAATTTGCGTATGTATATAACATACGCGGGCCTTGCTGAAGATTATAGGGCATAAAAAATACAACTTTCGTGCCCCTGGCGTTGTAATATCTCCAAGCCTTAGCCCCATCAATCAGAAAGCCTTTGGCCTGCAGACAAGAAGTGGCATTACCCACATGTAGTTGATCATAGCCAAACTGTCGTGCAAATTGACTTGGTAAATATGGCTCTAAACAACAGTCTTCTTCAAATCAGGAGACTAAGTGAGATGGGCGGATCATCTGTAGCCATGAAAAGATGGGCGGACTTAGGTGGAGTGATGCTGCATCCATATCCATCAACTGTGGAGGGATAGTCTCATATCCGTGAGGAGGGGGGACACACTGTCACGACCTGCACCTCGTGTAGGGGCACGAAAAGTGGGTACGTCCAGCCTACGCTGCAGTATCGGCTGTAGAACACTGTCCTAGGTCACAACATCTAACACAGTATAAGTATAACTGCATAATATATACTCTCCGCACGGAGAAACAATAAGATGGTATAATCTAAATCACAATCTAAGATGGATAACAACACGATAAGATAAATATGATAATCTCAAAGAAAAATACAAATAGAAGGGGAAATGAGTCTAAGTGTCTAAACGACACAATAACAAAACATAATACAATACAACTCAAGTCTAAATTGACAACACAAAGTAAGATAAAGCCTAACTAAACTAGTCTAGGCAGTAGGGGTGATAACATCAACTAGAGCTGGGTCCTCCTGAGAGTCCAGCTCGCAAGTGTCGTCTAGGGCTGCTCCATAATAGGTGGTACAAAAAAGCCTCATCCTCATCCTCTATAATATATCAACAGGTCCAGTCAGGACAGGAACGAGCATAATACGTCTCATGTAGTTCATATCATGTCAGAAGATAATAAACATGCAATAGAGTAAGATACATGAATAACTGAAAGAATGTACATGAAGTAAAAGAGATAACTGTAATAGAAATATCTACTATAAGTAAGGAACTGTAAGTGACTAGTGATTCAGAGTACAAGATAGACATGTGAATGGCTGGGACTGATTCATGATTACACTACGGAATTGATTCATGATTACACTACTTGGAATTATTCACATGACTATTTCTACTCCCCCATCCCCAATTAATATACAAGTATCCAGAAAAATTATGTTAAGATTCATGATCTCACTGCCCCATAAATGAGGGCACGTGAAATTGATTCATGAGGGCTCTGTGAACATGAGAGTACATGATTCACAAGACTATACATGAATAGTGAAGCATGAAGATACATGATGTAAGTGAAACACACATGACATGAAGTATCTGATGCTTCCGAGGGGGATAACATCTCATGAAAAGATCTATATAGTACCAATCCGTGTTACCAACATGACAGCATCAAGTAAAGTAATCTAGAGCAGGAATATAAGTTCTAGCAAGTATGAAACGGTCAGAGAATGTACTCGCCTGATATCCTGAGTATCTGGTAAGTGTAGATGTCCAGACAGAGTAGATGAGTCCAATTTAGAGCAACACATGTCACAATGTGTTTAATATAAGGTAAATGAAGTTTGTAATACAATCTACATAATTTCTAGGTCAATCTAGGTCAAAGTCAAACTTGGTCAACTCTGAGTCAAAGTCAAACTTGGTCCAACTATGGGTCAAAGTAAAACTTGGTCAACTCTGGGTCAAAGTCAACTATGTCAAACTCTAGTCAACTATGACAATTGGTCACCTATGGACGTAATGTTGACTTTTGGTCAACAATCTAGTCAAATTAGGTCAACTAGTCCAATCTAGGTCAACTCTAGTTTAATCTAGGTCAACTCTATAGTTTATATAAGCAAGTATCACATATAGGATACTTAGCCTATAATCACAAGCTAATACAAAACACAAAACTAAACAAGGCACAACACTTACACACATAATGTGTATATTACATATATGTATCACTCATATATTCAATATAGATATAAATATGTAGGGAAGCTATATATATATATATATATATATATATATATATATATATAGAGAGAGAGAGAGAGAGAGAGATATGTGTATATTACATATATATGTGGGTGACACTTCTGCACACGAGATATGTGTTTTCATTGGATTTTTGGTTTTCGAATTTGGACTTTTCATGTATCAGTCATCATTTTCAAGTTATTTTTAAATGAATGAAAGGTTGAAATGTGAATATGTTTTCTGAGAATTTATAATACAGTATATGTTCATAACCATGTTGCAATGGGGGTAAATGTTAACTGTGGTTAGTTTTAAACCTGGGACTGAAATGTGTAAGTTAACCTGAGTTGTTGCCAAACAGTAAACTGGGTTGGGAGTTTAACTGAGATGAATGTGTGCATATGAGTTTAAATGAAGTGTTTAACCTGAGTTTATGCATAACAGTGATAACTGAGAATGGGTTTGTAATTAGTTAAACCTAAATAGTGAACTGAAATGGGATTTGAAATTGGAAATGAAAACTGGGTTTGTTGTTTCACTGTTAATGTTATTAAAATCTAAGATGAGGGACTGTCATATGAATTATAAGGATATGTATAACTAACATTATGTTAAACTTGAAACTCAAAGTCTTCATTGAACATGTTAACCCATACACTGTTTTCGATTTAGGTTGTATGTTAACTGTTATAGAAAAAAAATGCAAACCTGAGATTGTGGAAACTGAAAACTGAATATTGTGGGACTGGATCCCATTTCCCGAGATTCAATGAACCCTGACCTAAGTTTACAAACCTTGTTTCATTTCTTAATGTTATATATTAATATTTATATTTTTTTTTATATATATATATAAATATATATATAAATATGAAGCCTATAATCAAAAGCTAAAAAGAAATAAATATATATATATATATATATTTTATATATATATATATATATATATATATATATATATATATATATATATATATATATATAGAGAGAGAGAGAGAGAGAGAGAGAGAAGGAAAAGGATTTAAGAGAGTGAAT
Source organism: Iris pallida (assembly GCA_029216955.1). Lineage (NCBI taxonomy): Eukaryota > Viridiplantae > Streptophyta > Magnoliopsida > Asparagales > Iridaceae > Iris > Iris pallida. The sequence goes on along the minus strand of JANAVB010017569.1, from coordinate 24,159 downwards.
GCGTGTGTGTGTGTGTACAGGGCTATGGACTGAAGTTTGGGCTAATGAAACAACATGGCATATGAATTAAACATTCACATGTTAGTATTGGTTTTTCAGGTTTCAACATTAAGAAATGAAACAAGGTTTCTAAACTTAGGTTAGGGTTTATTGAATCTCGGGAAATGGGATCCAATCCCACAATATTCAGTTTTCAGTTTCCACAATCTCAGGTTTGCATTTTTTTTCTATAACAGTTAACATACAACCTAAATTAAAAAATAGTGTATGGGTTAACATGTTCAATGAAGACTTTGAGTTTCAAGTTTAACATAATGTTAGTTATACATATCCTTATAATTCTTATGACAGTCCCTCATCTCAATTTTAATAACATTAACAGTCAAACAACAAACCCAGTTTTCATTTCCAATTTCAAATCCCATTTCAGTTCACTGCTCAGGTTTAACTAATTACAAACCCATTCTCAGTTATCACTGTTATGCATAAACTCAGGTTAAACACTTCATTTAAACTCATATGCATACATTCATCTCAGTTAAACTCCCAACCCAGTTTACTGTTTGGCAACAACTCAGGTTAACTTACACATTTCAGTCCCAGGTTTAAAACTAACCACAGTTAACATTTACCCCATTGCAACATGGTTATAAACATGTACTGTATTATAAATTCTCAGAAAACATATTCACATTTCAGCCTTTCATTCATTTAAAAATAAACTGGAAAATGATGACTGATACATGAAAAGTCCAAATTCGAAAACCAAAAACCCAATGAAAATACATATCTCGTGTGCAGAGGTGTCACCCACGTGTGATCGTATCGGGGGTATTATTTCGTGGCCACATGAGTGGACACGAAGTGTCCAATACAGGGAAAATACGGGTTCAAAAATCCCGCCTGTGCACAGGCTCGTGCTGAGGTGTCGAGCCCAATAGGACACGACACACTCCACGTTGTGTCACGTGCACGTGTCCAATAGTTAGCCTAGGTGTCAAGCTTCGTGCACATGTGTCTGCATAGTGTCCACATTGTGTCCTCGCGTGACACGAAGTGTGTGTCAATGGTCAATTTTGCTACTGCACAGTGCAGTGCAAATCGCGTGCGCGTGCAAGTATGTGTCCAATACAATACGAGGTGACTCGAGACTCAAGGGGTGATGTATCAAACACCGCCCTTTGGTCTGTGCCAAGTGGCAGGCCGCCACGTGGTGTGTCGTGTCCACAGTGACACTCGGGTAGCAGGGGATGTGCACGGGGTCTATGCACGTGTGTGCGTGTCCGTTTTGGACACAAAAAGCCCCAAAATTTGACTCAGTCCCTACAATTATTATTATACACATATTAACCTACAAATCTGTTCAATTAGATTTTAAAATTAACAAAATTTATTTCTTACAAACATTTCATCGAACACTCTATTAAGGACAATGATACGTGTCCGATACGGCCACGAAATGGATACTACCTAGCACCAACTAACTCTACAGCTAGGGTATACCTATATGCATGCATCAATGAAAAGAAAACATGATTTTTTATAGGTTTCATGGTATTTACCTATTGAGAGTAAATCTCAATGTAAAGGTGAAAATGAGTGTTTTCCCCTTGAACTTCAATTGCCCAAAGCACTCCAAATCCTAGCTAGCAACCCTCTACTAGCTTCCACTATGGTAGAGGGTGATGATGCAATTGATTAGACTCAATTTGGACTTAATTTGGATATTAGGGGAAAGAATTTGGGGAGGAACAATTAGGGTTCTTTGTAGAGGTAAAAAGAGGCAAGGGTTTTCTTAAGGATTCTTTATAGGAGGGGGAGGGCACTTGATGGCTGGTCATTAGATGAATTTAGGTTAGGTTTTACATGTAGATGAGTGGCTAGGGCTGTCCACCCAATTCCAAGCCTCATATTGGTTCAATAGTCCTAAGGCTTTCTTTTTCACAAATATCCTAAGGGGTAAATATCCTACTATGAAATATCTTGATATTGTTAATGTTGTCATTATTAGGTTATCCTAATCAAGACTCTAAGCTCAAGGCTAATCTAGATTAGGCTAAATTTTAGGTCAAGTCTCAACCTAACAATTAGCACATATTTAATTAATAAAATTTTAAAATCACCAAAAAATCAAAATAACCAAAATACCCTCAAGCGAAAAATGGTAGTGACAAGTCTACCTCCTTAAAAGAATTTCGTCCTCGAAATTGAAGGCAAAACTAAACTGATGAGAAGGATAGAAAATCATACCTCAAGGTCCAAAAAGATAAGGGTATCGCTCGCGCATCTCATCCTCCCGCTCCCAGGTAGACTCTCCTGGAGAATGATGCCTCCATGCGACGCGAACCAAGGTATCGTCTGGTTCCTCAGTACCTTCTCTCGTCGATCTAGAATCTCCGCAGGCTGCTCTGGATAGCTAAGAGTAGGTCCTACCTCGATCTCCGAATGATCGAGTACATGGCTAGGGTCTGCCACGTACCGTCTCAACTGCGACATGAAATACGTTGTGGACTTCCACTAATGCAAGTGGCAAATCTAGTCTGTAAGCACGTCACTGACTCTCCCCTGATAACGAAAGGTCCGATGAAGCGCGGGCTAAGCTTCCCACCTCCACCAAAATGTATGGTACAATGTCGGAGATATCCTCAAAAAACCAGATCTCCAACCTAATCACAACAAGGTCTCAAATTAACTATAATAATCAAACATGATCAATAAAATCACAAAACAACAATCCTACGTCTAATCTCTTCTCTAAGTTGCACCTCGAACTCCAATGGTCTACGTGGCTATTGGCCCAATGTCGATGTCTGTCCTGCGCTGCGTGAAGTCGATCTCTGATGAGCTTCACCTTCTCGGCTGCATCCACAACCATCTCAGGTCAAAATAAAGCTCGCTCTCCGACGTCATCCCAAGACAAGGGTGTACGACATCTGCGCCCGTACAATACCTCGAATGATAATATCTCAATGCTGGCCTGAAAACTGTTGTTGTATGCAAACTCTACTAAGTGCAGGTGATCCTTCCAGGATCCTACGAAATCTAAGACACAAGTCCGCAGCATGTCCTCGAGTGTCTGAATAGTCCTCTCTGACCGTCCGTCCGTCTGAGGGTGGTATGCAGTACTAAACTTGAGCTGAGTGCCCAAACTAGTCTGCAGACTCCGCCAAAAATAGGAAGTAAAGCGACTATCCCGATCCGAGACAATGCTCACCGAAACTCCATAAATCCTACGATATGTCGCATGTACATCTCTGCTAGTCTCTCCGTAGACGTACCCACTTTAAATGGCAAAAAGTGAGCTGATTTGATCAACCTGTCTACGATGACCCAAATTGCATCTTCCCTCCTGATGTACGCGACAATCCCGAAACAAAGTCCATCGTGATATGTTCTCACTTCCACTCCGGAATGGACAACGGCTGCAACAAACCTCCCGGCCTCTGTCTCTCTGCCTTCACCTGCTGGCAGACCAAGCATCTAGTGACGAAGCGTGCTACCTTCCGTTTCATCCTACACCACCATACATGCTCCCTCATCTCTATATATCTTGTTTGCACCTGGATGCATAGAGTACTGAGATTAGTGGGCCTCCTGCATAACCTTCTCCCGAAGCTCTCCACTGGGCACACACAGTCTGAAACCGTGCCTTAATGCGCCATCCTCTGCAATGGTGAACTACTCATCCACCAATCCTGCTCGAGCCTGCTCTCGGATGCACCGTAGAGCAATATCGTCGAACTGAGTCGACTTGATCCTCTCAATCAAGTCCGACCAAATTTGTACCCCATCTGCATCTCACTCCTGGCACTAGCACCTCGATCCCCAGGCTCTCCAAATCTGCTAGCAAGTGACGATCTGCCGTCAAACACATGGCTGTCGGATATCTGCTCAAAGCATCGGCAACCACGTTGGCCTTTCCTGGATGATACTGCAGTGCAATATCGAAGTCATTCATCAACTCCAACCATCTGTGATGCCTCATGTTGAGCTCCTTCTGTTTAAATACATACTTCAAGCTCTTGTGGTCTGTGAAGATCTCCACACGCGCTCCGTATAGATAGTGTTTCCACAACTTCAAGGCAAAAATAACCCGCCAACTCTAAGTCGTGGGTAGGGTAGTTCTTCTCATGCGGACGTAACTGCCTGGAACCATAGGCAATTACCTCCCATGCTGTAGCAAGACACAACCCAAACCTTTCTCTGAGGTATGACTGTAGATAGTGAACCCGCCTGATCCTAGTTGCAATATCAGAACCGGAGCTGTCGTCAACTCATCAAAAGCGACCTGACACTCTTCTGATCAGATATACACTGCTCCTTCCAGGTCAGCCTAGTCAATGGCTCTGCAACCCGGAAGAAATCCTGAACGAACCTTCTGTAATAGCCTGTCAATTCTAGGAAGCTCCTGATCTCCGCAACTGAAGTCGGTGCTACCAACGCCTCAACTACCGTGATCTTCTTCGGGTCAACTAGATCCCATCTCCAGTCACAACATGACCGAGGAAATCAACTAGGTCTAGGAAGAACTCACACTTTGAGAGCTTGCCATAAAGCTCCTCCTTCCTGAGAGTCTCCAGAACCACTCTCAAATGCTCCTCATGCTCCTCCGCGTCTTCGAGTACACCAAAATATCATCGATGAACACCACCACGAACTTGTCCAAGTACTGGTGGAACACCTTGTTCATCAGGTTCATGAATACCGTCGGGGCATTAGTCAACCCAAACGACATCACCAAAACTCGAACTGGCTATACCGTGTCCTGAATGCTATCTTTGGGATATCCTCCTCTTTACCTTCACCTGATGGTAACCTGACCTCAGATCAATATTCAAAAATAACCTAGATCTGCTCAGCTGATCAAGAGATCATCGATCCGCGCAGCGGGTACCTATTCTTGATCGTAAGGTTTTGAGTGCCCTATAGTCGATACACATCCGTACCGACCCATCTTCTTCGGTACAAAGAGCACCGGTGCACCCCATGGTGAAGAACTAGATCGGATGAAGCCCTTGTCCTGCAACTCATCTACCTATTTCTTTAACTCTACCACTCGCTGTTGTTTACCCTATAGACGTGCTGAAAAATCGGATCTGTGCCGGGCACTAAGTCTATAGAGAACTCAACGTCTCTGTCCGGCGGAAGTCCTGGCAAGTCCTCCAGAAAGACATCCATGAACTCCGCTATCAATGGATGTGGCACTGTCTGCTCCTCAACTGAAACTCCACAGAAGACTCTGCTACTCTACTACTCCTCGCCTCTCGCCTGGCGAACTCGAACTCTGGCCCTCCTAGCGGACATAAAAGAATTCTGTCGCTGCGTAATCTATACTGGCATGGTGTCTGCTCAACCAATCTATCCCGAGTACTATGCCTCCCAGTGCTACGTCTGGAAAGAACTGCTTCTTGAACAGCGTCTTGAATGCAGCACAATCTGCCCCGCAGTTCCCACTCGAGGTCTGTCCTACCAAGTGCGGGCCAGGTCCTACATCTGGCCAGCTGTCGCCTCAATATAAAGTCGGGCTGGTATCTCCGCCAGCCGGAATATCTCCTCCATATGCTTTATCCAGTCATCTGTATAGTAGATGCCCTCTGTACCAAGGAAATCCTCGGACGCATCTTCTGGAACTCCTGGATGCCCAACGTCCTCGGCTGGTACTGATGCTGCTGCGGAGCTAGCCACTGGATGGTCACCATCTCCACTGTCGTCCGGACCAGCTGGTGAGCCTCGTCTATACCCTGATGGAAGTCGACAGTCTGACGCTGCTGCTGCTGCTGGAGGGACTCCAGAATCCTCTCCACAAAGAAAAATAGATGGATAGCATCAACCATCCCCGCAGGTGGCTACTGCTACGGCTGAAGAACCTCTGGAATAACTGGGGTCTACCTCTGAACTGGTTGAGGTGCTCCCCCGAAGGCTGCAGATACTCCAACCTGAGTAGGTACTAAGGGAGCTGCCATTCCAGATCCTGGCTCAACTGGGCGAGAAGTGGCAGACCTCTCTGACGTACCTCCCGTGGTGGGGCATTGCGATCGTGTCTCAATCACCATCCTGGAGACAGATCAAACAAGGAATCAATACTGAGATAGAAGCGATAATCAAAGGAGGACAGTTTATTTCAATGGAAGCAATTAATAACAAGAGTTTAAAGACAAGAATTTAGAAAAGAGTTTTTTTCTAATGTGACTGAGTACCCCAAACGTTATCCAGTATTCTACTGCAGGCTGTAGTGATACTTTAGTTCGAATACCACTACATAAACTAGACCTGCATGGGCCACCACTAAAAATGTTCACGACCCGCACCCTGTGTAGGGGCATGAGAAGTGGGTACGTCCAGCCTACACCGCAGTAGTCGGCGGTAGTACGCTGTCCTAGGTCACAACATCTAACATAGTATAAGTATAACTGCACAAATATACTCTCCATACTGAGGAACAATAAGATGGTACAATCTCAATCACAATCTGAGATGGATAACAGCATGATAAGATAAATATGATAATCTCAAAAGAAATACAAGCAGAAGGGAAAATGAGTCTAAGTGTCTAAATGTCTATGACACAATAACAAAACATAATACAATACAACTCAAGTCTCAAATAACAACACAAAGTAAGATAAAGCCTAACTAAACTAGTCTCGGCAGTAGGGGTGATAACATCAGCTAGAGCTAGGTCCTCCTGAGAGTCCAACTCGTAAGTGTCGTCTAAGGCTTCTCCATAATAGGTGGTGCAGAAAGCCTCATCCTCATCATTTGTAATATATCAACTGGTCCATCAGGACAGGAACGAGCATAATACATCTCATGCAGTTTATCATGTCAAAGATAATAAACATGCAATAGAGTAAGATACTGTAAGGAATGTACATGAAGTAAAAGAGATAACTGTAATGAAATATCTACTATAAGTAAGGAACTGTAAGTGACTAGTGAATCGGAGTATGTAAGCCCCCTGAATTTCAGGGTTATTTTAAATTTTTTGAAAGAATTATTTTCGATAAATATTTTATTTTAATTGTTTTTGATCATTAATGTACCTTTCCGTAACTTTGACTTCTAGAGCGTCAGGGATGCCAATCTCTGTAAACTCTCTTCACGAGTTTTGAAGTAGACAAGATTATCTTCGTTTTGATATATCGTCCTACTTAAATTCATTCTCTTGTGCTCTTTTTGTATTGCGCAACTTCGGGTCAAATTAGACCAATTAATCGTTGAATAATTATTCCCACTTTTATCTTTGATCTTCGTTTGCACGTCACCGTGACTTTTAATTTAGGAGCACCAGACCAGTCATTTTCTCAGAACCAACTTCTCATAAATGATCTACTCGAGACGCTCTTCACCCATGACCTTCGTGTCCCACTCAACACTCTATTTTGTGCTTCATTTTCTTCCACACAACTTTCGGTTCAATTTAAGCCAATTTATTATCTACCATAAAAACCTGATTTATTTTCTAATTTAATTTTGGGACCCAACATCGATCCAACCTAGTCGACCCAAATGGATGTGGCCCACATGAAGCCTACTACCCACATGACACTTGTATCCCATTAATTGGAGTCCCCCGCATATTATTTATTTACCCGTGATCATAAATACGTATTTAATTTCATTATTTCACCCTGTCCGATTTTGACCCGATCCGGTTCGACCGAACCCGAACCAAAGCTCCATATTGTTCTCCCATGAGTGTCCAAATACCCCACTTAATTTTTCTATTTTTCTATTTTAAAATATCTCTTCTCTCTCTCTACTTTATTAATATCTTAAATATCTCATGTATATATATATACATATATATATATATATATATATACACTCTCTCTCTCTCTCCATAACACCACCTCGCTCCCCACCTTTACAGCACACTCTCCCTCCCCCATTTGGACCGACTTCTCTCTCTCTCTCTCTCTCTCTCAATATCTTTCTCTCTCTCTCACTCTTTCTATTATTAAACACACACACACACACACAAATACTACACAATCTCTTAATCTCTCCCCCTCACAGCCGAACCACCATCTCCTCCTCCCCGACTTTATCTCCTCCTCCTCGACTTCTCCCTCCTTCTCCTACCTAACACATCACCACTACTCACCATCATCACCATTAACACAATCACCATTACCATCATCAAACAACCTCCACCACCATGACCCGAGCCACCACCGTACGGCCACCACCACCGCGCCGTGCCCGGCCTAGCCCGCTCCCTTACAGCTGCAAATGCAGCAGCTGCGGCGAACAGCAGCGCACGTGCGCGCGTACGGGCCGCCGTCGTACGCCGCCGTGCCGCCGCACGGTGCTGCCGCCATCGTGGCCTCCCTCTGATGCATGTACCCCCGGCGACCTCCCTCTGAGCCGCCACCTTCTTCTCCGACGCCCGAATAGCCTATTCGTGCGTTTTGAACGAGATCCCGTCGGCGCGTGCGACTTTGGAACTCAAAATTTGTGTCCCGTCGCAGCGACTTCGCGTAGATGTTTTGGTCAATCCTGTTGGATCGGCGAACTTTTTGCTCCGTCTCAATCTCGGTATATCCTTCTTCACTCCCCTCAATTTTCGTCCGTTAATTTCGTCGTTTGGTACCTCAAAACTGGCCACCAAGTTGACGTTTTAAATTGAATTGTTTTTGGACAGTTTCGTGGAGCTGACTTCGTCAGCTCTTAACTCCGCCATTGCAGCTCCGGTTGGCACGCTACCAGTTCCTATGCATAGCTGGTATAACCATCTTCCTACCTCCTTTAAGTTTCGTTTCATTATAAGCACGTTTGGTTGGTCGAATTCGACGCCAAAGTTGGCCGTCCGAATTCTTTAATTTGCACTTGTTAAATTCCATTTTTGAACCCGAGACTCCGGATTCAATTTCTGACACCAACAATAGACTTGTGGCGTCATTCTGGCTTGTTTTCATATAAAGTTTGCTAGATTTGGAGAACGTGGGCCCTGGCACGCATTTCGGGGCAAAGCGGGTCCCACTTTTCGAGTCAACGGGTCACTATGAGATCGGCTCATCGGAATCCAATTTCGGATATACCGTTGAGTTCGTATCGTCATTCTGGACTCGTCGACATATAATTTGCTGAGTTTTGAAGACATTTGCTCTGGCACGTATTTCAGTGCAAACTGGATTCCAAATGTCCGCGTCAACGTATCATTTTGATCGGCACATCGGAATCCTATTTCGGACATACCGTTGGGTTCGTATCATCATTCTAAATTCGTGGACATATAATTTGCTAGATTTTGTAGACTTCTATTCTGACATGTTTTTCGGTGCAAAGTGTGTCCAATGGTGGACATTATTTTGACCCGAAATTACCGTTTTGCCCCTGTGTCTAAATTGGACTTATGGGTAGACTATCCTAGCTAATTTGACCATTCTGGACACGTTGGTGATATTTATTTTATCATCCGACAACATCTGTAGATTTTGCTTATGTATCATCCTTAATTTGTAATTAATTATTTTTCGAGAAATTGTTACTTTCTATTTTTAAATTTTTATATATATTTTAATTTCTGTAAAAATCTGGGAAAAATTGTATTAAAATACTATGTTAATTTAGCTAATTTATTATAATTTTTCCAGCATTTAATAAGTAACTTTGGTATTTTATAAAAATGGGAAAACAGAACTCATTTTCAGGATACATATGTTTGCTGATTTTTAATAAATATTAATGAAGGTTTATAAATTCCAGAAAAATTAGTATAAATTTCTATAATTAACAAGGATCATTTTGGTACTTTATTTTATATATAATTGAGCTTTTTGTCTATCTCAAAATTTTTTGGAACTCAGTATACAGTTTGATTTATTTATTGAGTAGTTACGACTTGCAAAGTTTTGTGTTGTATTGGGTTATTGTAGCATTGGACCTCACCCTACACTAGTGTAAAGACTCTAAAAATTAGTTTGGATATTGTGGAACTCCACATTAGACCTTTATGCTAGGTCCCCACTTAGTTAGTGTCCAGTTAGAAGTCGTGTCTCACCACTAGTGTAATATTAACATAGCTTAGATACTGAGTTATATATCATTATTGACAGGACACCGGACATCTAATTTTCGTACTAGTATTCTTGCTTTCCTCGAGGCAAGTACATCTACAAACTCATTTACTGTCTTTTAATGCTAGAACAGGTATTAACCCTGTTAAAATACTGATCCTTGAGGTAGCAAGTTAAATCTTCACATGTTGTATTACTTTTAGTACCTACCATGTTTAGGAAATTCTTATATTTTCACATGCTTCTTACTGGTTCTCAGTACATGTTTCACTATACTTTATACTGCTCTGAGTATTTACATATTTTATACTGCTCCCAGTACTTGTCCTGCTTATACCGCTTCCAGTATCTCTCACATGCTTTATATCGTTCTCGTATCTCCCACATGTTTTTACTGTTCTCGTATCTCTCATATGTTTAAATAACGGGTTAAGGGAAAACTGTTAGTAGTGTACGTGATCATGACCCCCTTCTCCATATGTATTTACCGCGCTCGATAACATTCTATATGTGACCTTGCCGTATGTTCTGATCCCGCGTTTGTGTATGGATATACACTGATGCCGTTCGTGCACGTATGTGCATGCCAAAAACTTGATATGTACCGTTGTACATCCTATTCACCTATTGACCGATTCACGTACATACTACGGTTTTAAACTTTTAAACTATATGTTGTCATTTCTAAAAAAACCAATTAAACCATGATATGCCATGTTCCCTATGTTACCATGATACTGTGATCCCAGTTGTACCATATGGCCATATTTTCCAGTATTTCCTATTTTATAGACTTATCACACCATGTTTCTTGTTGTACATCTCTTTCATTATATATATACAGTACTTTAGTTGTAGAGGTTGTACTTGCTCCCGTCCTGACAGGATAACGTTGTAGGTTCACTTTTCGAGGAGGAAATACTATGTGATACATATTATGGCACTGATTTTGAGGACCTGGCCTTAGCTCCAGAAGAGGCCCCAGCGGAGAACCCTGCTTAGATATTTTCATGTTTTGAGACTTAGATTTTTGTCTCTACTTATATTTGGATACTGGACTTTGTCTCCAGTTAGATACTTTGGAAGTGTATTATTTAGTCTGTACTTGTTTACCTTCGCTTATAGATGCTGTGTTGTGATGAACCTTTAAATATGATTTTAGAACTGTTAGCAGCTTAGATCCTTTATTGTCTATTCTTAGAATAGCTTACTACACTTTAATCAAGCGTAGGCTGGACATGGCTCGGCCCGGCCCAACAATTTGGGTAACGGGTCGTGACATATTTTTAGTGGCGGCCCATGCAGGTCCAGACTTAAGTTGTTTGGTTACGTTATTGTACCAAGCCTGCCTGCAATTAGGATCTTAGGACAACTTGATAACACTAGGAATAACATTTAGAACACCTAGAGGATTTCTAGGATTGTAACATAGGAAAACTCGTCACAGCATAGGACCGTTAACTGTATTTAGTCTCTTGCTTGAATTCTGTGGGTTATAATTTTGACCAGGATAGTACCCTTGGGATGACCCCTGAGGATCTCACTCTAATCTTACCTAGAAATCCGTTTTCACCTGTTTTAATTGCTCTTCCTTAAATTCGTTGTTGAATTCAATTTCTGATTTTCGTTGTTGACTTTGATCTTGTATCGTGATAAATTTTGTGGATTGAATTATGATACATCCTGATAAGGTAAACGTCTGCTTTATTTATGGAGTTTAGAATTTATCGCAGCCATATTAGCTGGTATGACAAAACATAGGGCCTGATTTTGGGTATACTTATCCTAGATATAGAATTTAGATTTTCTCGCAGCCATACCGGTTGGCGTGGCGAGGATTCTAGATAACATGATTATAGGGTGTATACCATAGTTATGACTCTATCGTTTATTGCATCTAAGCTTACTGGTGTGGCGAAAATTCTGGCAACATGATTTCAAGAAGACGTGTATGGTTATCAGATCATATCTCAACTTGGTTTACTTTGTTATGACCAAATGAGCAAGAATAAATTCTTATTATCATTCTTCCTTGTCTTCATTAACCCTGTCCTATCTACATCTACAACTAGGATTATAGGTTCTCTAGGATTCTCCAACAGGATTGCTTTCATGTTATCTTTTTGACATAATTATTTTTTATTCCATCTTTCCTATGACTTGACTAAACTCTCTTCGTTAACCTCTTAGATAATTCTTCTCGTTATGTATCCCGTTGTCTTCGTACCATTCCTGGAGATATTCCGATAAACTTTTCTGTCTTGTTTGACCTTTAACTTTTTTGGACACTGTTATGGATTGCTTGACCCAGTCTTAGGCCTTGTTACCTTCTATTTCATAAGCAACCGAAATAGCCAACCTTGTTAAACTGATTCTGTAGTATAACTATAAATGTATTGTGTGTTTGTGATAAATACTTTTCCTAGGGATTGGTTAGATTAAGCTTATAGGACAAGTATGGGTGACTGACTGTAGTAGATTTAGAAACCATTAAGAACGATTGTATTGGTAGTATGACTTGATGATAGGGTGTCTAAGATGGAATAATGAGATATTATATTATTATGACTATGGATTAAGGATTAGAATCTTGTGCTTAGAGTTTGAGGATTGAGTATTCGTAGGACTTTGATGACCAAGTGATTATTGGTTATCTATAGCTGATTACATGTGATTAGAGGGTAGATCGATATGTGGATTGATATAGAATAAGTTAGAATGAGATGTGATATTGCGTACGAGATCGAAAATATATCAGTTAAAAAGACAAGGAACAAGGCAAAGGCATATGTACATTGGTAATTAATAAATCGGGAGTTTGAAATCGAGGATTTATATTCAGAGGACTTATTGAGTAAAAAAAAGAAGGCTCTACGCCAAGGATAAGAATTGAACGTATGATTTCAAGGAGAAACTGTATAAAAGGACTAACGATAAATAATGCAAAGGGCCTGTGGATTGATATAATAAGGATACTTAGGATAGGATAAGGAAATCAAGTATTTACAATTGAGGTTGGAAATATGGTTGATGATTAAGCATTGTAGGCTTATAAACATACCGAGAGAATGACCTATAGTTTAGGGTATACATAAGGATCCATGTTAGTATGGAAGATTCTAAAGGATATATGACGTAGTTTATGATAGAAGGACTTTGTTGAAACTGAACCAAAAAGATTGTAAAGAGAAACAGAAGAGATGATTACAAGGGTAGCAGTTTAAGTATCGTAGCCAGAGCAGCTACATGTTATAGTTTGACCTATTGGATGATTTTTATTTCGAGGACGAATTTTTGTAAGGTGGGTAGGATGTAAGACCCCTGAATTTCAGGGTTTATTTTAAATTTTCTGAAAGAATTATTTTCGATAAATATTTTATATTTAATTGTTTATTATCATTAATGTACCTTTCCGTAACTTTGACTTCTGGAGCGTCAGGGATGCCAATCTCTGTAAACTCTCTTCACGAGTTTTGAAGTAGACAAGATTATCTTCGTTTTGATATATCATGTCCCACTTAAATTCGTTCCCTTGTACTCTTTTTGTATCGCGCAACTTCGGGTCAACTTAGACCAATTAACGTTGAATATTATTCCCACTTTTATCTTTGATCTTCGTTTGCACGTCACCGTGACTTTTAATTTAGGAGCAGCACCAGACCAGTCATTTTCTCAGAACCAACTTCTCATAAATGATCTACTCGAGACGCTCTTCACCCATGACCTTCGTGTCCCACTCAGACACTCAATTTTGTGCTTCATTTTCTTTGCACAACTTTCGGTTCAATTTAGGCCAATTTATTATCTATCGTAAAAACCTGATTTATTTTCTAATTTAATTTCGGGACCCGACATCGATCCAACCTAGTCGACCCAAAGTATGGACGTGGCCCACATGAAGCCTACTACCCACATGACGCTTGTGTCCCATTTATTGGAGTCCCCGTATATTTATTTACCTGTGATCATAAATACGTATTTAATTTCATTATTTCACCCTATCTGATTTTGACCCGACCCGGTTCGACCGAACCCAAACCCAAGCTCCATATTGTTTTCCCATGACTGTCCAAATACTCCACTTAATTTTCCTAATTTTCCTATTTTAAAAATATCTCTTCCTCTCTCTACTTTATTAATATCTTAAATATCTCATGTATATGTATATATATATATTATATAATATATTATATATTATTATATATATATATATCTCTCTCTCTCTCTCTCTCCATAACACCACCTCACCCCCTCTCCTTTACAGCACACTCTCCCCCCCCCATTTGGACCGACTTCTCTCTCTCTCTCTCTCATAACACCACCTCACCCCCTCTCCTTTACAGCACACTCTCCCCCCCCATTTGGACCGACTTCTCTCTCTCTCTCTCTCTCTCTCTCAAATATCTTTCTCTCTCTCTCACTCTTTCTATTATTAAGCACACACACACACAAATACTACACACTCTCTTACTCTCTCCCCCTCACAGCCGAACCACCATCTCCTCCTTCCCGACTTCATCTCCTCCTCCCCGATTTCTCCTTCTCCTCCTCCTCCCTAACACATCACCACTTGTCACGACCCGCTACCAATTTTGGGATACGAGTACGTGGCCAAGTCCAGCCTACGCCGCAGCATCGGCGGTAGTACGCTGTCTATGATAACAATGGTCCACAACAAGCACAACGCGCATATATATCATCCACAACTAAGCCAACAAAAATCACTAAAATATCCAATAGTCTCAATATTATAAATATGAAAAATCCACTACAACTCAGAAAGTCTCGGGAACAAACCCGGATAACAGAAAATAAAATAGACAACTAACTCCATAACTATAACTACTAACTAATGCGAATCCATAAGGAAGAAATATGCTAATTCGCATCAGTGCTGGAACCGGATACGCCAGTGACGTCAGTGTCTCCAACATACTCACCGTAAACCTCTGGAAAGATCACGACGTCTACAACTGAAAAATGGTTATCCAGTCAGGATTGGAACAAGTACAATTCTAACCACCATGATACAAGTACAATATAAAGTAATAAAACACTAAACATGGAAAATAATGATCAATGGAAACAATGAACAATATGAACAAAAAATCATGAGATGGAAGAAACTGATAAGAAAAGTAACAAGCACGAAAAGTAAAGAGACTCATGTAAACACTCGCAGTGCACGTGTCGTGAGAAGTACAACGTTCCTACACATGGACGGCTTGGGCGAACGATGAGGTTATAAGGCCCGCCCCCGTAACCGGGAGTTGCCAACAATACCATCTGGGCTTTGTCCATGTGCCTAGTAATTGTACCCCTCCAATATCCATACCTCACAATCACGAAAACACGATCACGATAACGATCACGATAACAATGAGAAAACATGATCAATAGTCAAACACTCAACTCTCGTGTGTGTAACAGTCAAGACACGGAAGATAGCATGTATAAGTAAAATACGACAATATAAAGTAAATGCACATGAAGGTGTCAACAAGTACTTGCCTGAACTCCTGGACGGATTGATTTCACAAGTTGAAGACAATATGAACTCCGGCCTAGAAGCTATAAAATCAAGCCATCATCCCACGAACCCCATCGCACAAACAACCACAAGTTAGATATACAATTCCCACTATAAAAATCCTAGAAAGTGGCTAATGGGTTAAATCAATTAATACTATTCTAATTCTGGAATAAATCATCTAAAATCCTATTTTAACCTATTTAATTCTGAAATAACAATCTACACACACAAATTTGGCCAAGAAAATTCACGATTCCAAATTCGGGACTCGTGGCACGCAAACCGAGACATACTGTTGACTAACTAGTCAAACATTATGAATTCAAAGTTTGAGTGAGCAACATGTTAGATTTCAGTGCCATGAGTGCACTGGAATCGACCGTGCCGCAAAATCATGATTGGTCAAAAGTTATCGCCATTATGGCTAACCATGACCAAATCGATGAACCGTTGACCAAATCTGATTTCTATGAACAAAATAAAATACTAGATGAAACTCTGAATTTCTGGAAAAATTATATGTTGTAGATCTCGGTGTCAGCTTTCCAAAACTTCAAACGGATCGCGAAACGGAGTTCGAAATCGCTCGAAATCTCGAAAACCGTGCGACGTGTTGATTTTTGGACAACCGACACTCAAATAATTATTTAGAAATTCGAGGTCAAAATACCAGAAAATAAATTATATATTAAGAAACCTAACCTCAATACGCTTCTAACAAAAAAATGGCACGCAAAAAGCACGTCTGGATCAACGACAAACCCTCCGCGAAGTCGAAGAACTCTCCCGAACCTTCCCACAAAAACTACTGAAATAAATAGGGTTTTCGGAAACCTAAAATATACTATTATATATAGGGATATTTAAGTCGGTGGAACGGCTGAGGCGGCTGGCACTGCCACGTGGCAGAATCCCACGCGCCCACAGCTGGATCGAACGGTCACTGCAAGCTAAGCTTGGCTCGGCTCCGAGCTTGGCTCGGCTCTGAGCTTGGCTCGAACTAGGATTATGAGGGCGGCTCGGAGACCAAGCCTTCTCCCACCCGCGCTGACGGCTGGGCCTGCCACGCGCACCTGAGCGGCTGACGGGTGGGCCCCCCGCTCGGCTGACTGGGTAATTGTTTGGAAAATAGGTTTTAATTACAGAAAAATAAATAAAAATCAGGAAAAATCCTAAAATTCCAAATAAATCCCAAAAAATTTCTAAAAATTCCTAGAAAATTCTAGAAAATTGTTTGAGGGTTCTAGAGCCCAAATAAATTATTTGACCTCAAAAATACTCTCGGATGCCTTCACAACAATTCCTAGAAGCTTAAGAAAATAATAAAACCATATATAAAAATTATCTAAAAATCTTCTAAAAATCCAAGAAATTCTAAAATAATAAAATGATACTCTAGAGGCTGTCTGGGGATCCTGGGGACCACATATGTCCTAGTTTTACTATACTTAAGCTATAGGATTAGGTACGCACCCTTGTGATCCCAAATCAATTCCTAATTATCAAAATTAAATTCTAACTAAAAAAAATAAAAAAATCTCCAAAATAGAAAATAAATTCTAGGAACCCAAAAGCTACAAACTATCCCCCTTAAAAGATTTTTGTCCTCAAAAATCAAAACATCACAAGTAGCATAGTATAATACCTAACTCTTACAAGCAATAATTTCTTAAGCTAAGTCACAGAGAGATAATAGCTAGGAACATAGGGAACTGGTCAATAATAAGCATTCTACAACTAACTAAGCATGCATAACAACTAAAACTAAAGAAGGCTCTACAAACTCAGTACTTTCTACTGTCGATCCCTCGGGTTCGGGAGTAGTATAAGGGTTAGCTACCATTTTCCCCTTACGGATCGCACTGCGCCTTGTCTCAACCATTGCAAACTAAAAGGAAAGAAATGATATGGTTAGAACGGTAGATGCAAACATATCGAAGAAATCTCGACGGAATCAAGCAGGATGCAAAATAAGATACAATAAGATTCTATGATAAAACAGACTCATAAGGTTGGAAATCCTATTTGTGGATGATATAACCTCCTAACTTCAAATCTATTCGCAGGCTCGTAGTAGTACAACTAACTTAAGCACTACCACGAGTTTGCAGTCTTTTGCAAAATTGGACCTGCATGGGCCACCATAAAAACTTGTCATGACCCGCTCCCAATTTTGGGATACGAGTACGTGGCCAAGTCCAGCCTACGCCGCAGCATCGGCGGTAGTACGCTGTCTATGATAACAATGGTCCACAACAAGCACAACGCGCATATATATCATCCACAACTAAGCCAGCAAAATCATTAAAATCCAATAGTCTCAATATTATAAATATGAAAAATCCACTACAACTCAGAAAGTCTCGGGAACAAACCCGGATAACAGAAAATAAATAGACAACTAACTCCATAACTATAACTACTAACTAATGCGAATCCATAAGGAAAAAATATGCTAATTTGCATCAGTGTTGGAACCGGGTACGCCAGTGACGTCAGTGTCTCCAACATACTCACCGTAAACCTCTGGACAGATCACATCGTCTACAACTGAAAAATGGTTATCCAGTCAGGATTGGAACAAATACAAGTCTAACCACCATGATACAAGTTCAATATAAAGTTAAAACACTAAACATGGAAAATAATGATCAATGGAAACAATGAACAATATGAACAAAAAATCATGAGATGGAAGAAACTGATAAGGAAAGTAACAAGCACGAAAAGTAAAGAGACTCATGTAAACACTCGCAGTGCACGTGTCGTGAGAAGTACAACGTTCCTACACATGGACGGCTTGGACGAACGACGAGGTTATAAGGCCCACCCCCGTAACCGGGAGAGTTGCCAACAATACCATCTGGGCTTTGTCCACATGCCTAGTAATTGTACCCCTCCAATATCCATACCTCACAATCACGAAAACACGATCACGATAACGATCACGATAACAATGAGAAAACATGATCAATAGTCAAACACTCAACTCTCGTGTGTGTAACAGTCAAGACACGGAAGATAGCATGTATAAGTGAAATACGACAATATAAAGTAATGCACATGAAGGTGTCAACAAGTACTTGCCTGAACTCCTAGACGGATTGATTTCACAAGTTGAAGACAATATGAACTCCGGCATAGAAGCTATCAAATCAAGCCATCATCCCACGAACCCCATCGCACAAACAACCACAAGTTAGATATACAATTTCCACTATAAAAATCCTAGAAAGTGGCTAATGGGTTAAATCAATTAATACTATTCATCTAATTCTGGAATAAATCATCTAAAATCCTATTTTAACCTATTTAATTCTAAAATAACAATCTACACACATATTTGGCCAAGGAATTCACGATTCCAAATTCGGGACTCGTAGCACGCAAACCGAGACATACTGTTGACTAACTAGTCAAACATTATGAATTCAAAGTTTGAGTAAGCAAAATGTTAGATTTCAATACCATGAGTGCACTGGAATCGACCGTGCCGCAAAATCATGATTTGGTCAAAAGTTACCGCCATTATGGCTAACCATGACCAAATCGATGAACCGTTGACCAAATCTGATTTCTATGAGCAAAATAAAATACTAGATGGAACTCTAAATTTCTGGAAAAATTATATGTTATAGATCTCGGTGTCAGCTTTCCAAAACTTCAAAAGGATCGCGAAACGGAGTTCGAAATCGCTCGAAATCTCGAAAACCGTGCGACGTGTTGATTTTGGATAACCGACACTCAAATAATTATTCAGAAATTCGAGATCAAAATACCAGAAAATAATTATACATTAAGAAACCTAACCTCAATACGCTTCTAACAAAAAAAACGGCGCACAAAAAACACGTATGGATCAACGGCAAACCCTCCGCGAAGTCGAAGAACTCTCCCGAACCCTCCCACAAAAACTGTTAAAATAAATAGGAATTTCGGAAACCTAAATATACTATTATATATAGGGATATTTAAGTCGGTGGAACGGCTGAGGCGGCTGGCACTGCCACGTGGCAGAATCCCACGCGCCCACAGCTGTATCGAACGGTCACTGCAAGCTAAGCTTGGCTCGGACTAGGATTATGAGGGCGGCTCGGAGACCAAGCCTTCTCCCACCCGCGCTGACGGCTGGGCCTGCCACGCGCGCCTGAGCGGCTGACGGGTGGGCCCCCCGCTCGGCTGACTGGGTAATTGTTTGGAAAATAGGTTTTAATTATAGAAAAATAAATAAAAATCAGGAAAAATCCTAAAAATTCCAAATAAATCCCAAAAAATTCCTTAAAATTCTTAGAAAATTCTAGAAAATTGTTTGAGGGTTCTAGAGCCCAAATAAATTATTTGACCTCAAAAATACTCTCGGATGCCTTCACAACAATTCTTAGAAGCTTAAAAAATAATGAAACCATATATAAAAATTATCTAAAAATCTTCTAAAAATCCAAGAAATTCTAAAATAATAAAATGATACTCTAGAGGCTGTCTGGGGATCCTGGGGACCACATATGTCCTAGTTTTACTATACTTAAGCTATAGGATTAGGTACGCACCCTTGTGATCCCAAATCAATTCCTAATTATCAAAATTAAATTCTAACTAAAATAAAAAAAATCTCCAAAATAAAAAATAAATTCTAGGAACCCAAATGCTACACCACTACTCACCATCATCACCATTAACACCATCACCATTACCATCATCATCAAACAACACCTCCACCACCATAACCCGAGCCACCACCGCACGGCCACCACCACCGGACGTCGTGCCCGCCTAGCCCGCCCCCGCTCACAGCTGCAAACGCAGCAGCAGCCATACAGCAGCTGCGGCGAACAGCAGCGCACGTACGCGCACTCGCGGGCCGCCGTCGTGCACCGCCGCGCCGCCGCACGACGCTACCGCCACCGTGGCCTCCCCCTGATGCGCGCGTACCCCCGGCGACCTCCTCCTGAGCCGCCACCTTCTTCTCCGACGCACCGAATAGCCTATTCGTGCGTTTTGAACGAGATCCCGTCGGCGCGTACGAGTTTGGAACACAAAATTTATGTCCCGTCGCAGTGACTTCGTACATATTTTTTGGTCAATCCGACCGTTGGATCGACAAACTTTTGCTCCGTCTCAATCTCGGTATATCCATCTTCACTCCCCTCAATTTTCGTCTGTTAATTTCGTCGTTTGATACCTCAAAACTGGCCACTAAGTTGACGTTTTAAATTGAACTGTTTTTGGACAGTTTCGTGGAGCCGACTTCGTCAGCTCGTAACTCCGCCGTCGCAGCTCCGATTGGCGCACTACCAGTTCCTGTGCGCAGCTGGTATAACCATCTTTCTGCCTCCTTTAAGTTTCATTTCATTATAAGTACGTTTGGTTGGTCGAATTCGACGCCAAAGTTGGCCGTCCGAATTCTTTAATTTGCACTTGTTAAATTCCATTTTTGAACCCGGGACTACGGATTCAATTTCTGACACAACCAATAGACTCGTGGCATCGTTTTGGCTTGTTTTCATATAAAGTTTGCTTGATTTGGAGAACGTGGGCCCTGGCACGCATTTCGGTGCAAAGCGGGTCCCACTTTTCGAGTCAACGGGTCACTATGAGATCAGCTCATCGGAATCCAATTCCGGATATACCGTTGAGTTAGTATCGTCATTCTGGACTCGTTGACAAATAATTTGCTGAGTTTTGAAGACATTTGCTCCAGCACGTATTTCAGTGCAAACTGGATTCCAAATGTCTACGTCAACGTGTCATTTTGAGATCGGCACATCGGAATCCTATTTCGGACATACCGTTGGGTTCGTATCATCATTCTGAATTCGTGGACATATAATTGCTAGGTTTTGTAGACTCCTATTCTGACACATTTTTCGGTGCAATGTGTGTCCAACAGTGGACATCATTTTGACCCAAAATTACCGTTTTGCCTCTGTGTCTAAATTGGACTTATGGGTAGGCTATCCTAGCTAATTTGACCGTTCTGGACACGTTGGTGATATTTATTTTATCATCCGACAACATCTATAGATTTTGCTTATGTATCATCCATAATTTGTAATTAATTTTTTCCAGAAATTGTTACTTTTTGTTTTTGAATTTTTATATATATTTTAATTTCTGTAAAAAACTAAAAAAAATTGTATTTAAATACTATGTTAATTTAGCTAATTTATTATAATTTTTCCAGCATTTAAAAAGTACTTTTGGTGTTTTAAAAATGGGAAAACAGAACTCATTTTCAGGATACATATGTTTGCTGATTTTTAATAAATATTTATGAAGGTTTATAAATTCCAGAAAAATTAGTATAAATTTCTATAATTAACAAGGATCATTTTGGTACTTTATTTTATATATAATTGAGCCTTTTGTCTATCTCAAAAATTGTTGGAACTCAGTATACAGTTTGATTTATTTTTTGAGTAGTTACGACTTGCAATGTTCTGTGTTGTATTGGGTTATTGTAGTATTGGACCTCACCCTACACTAGTGTAAAGACTCTAGAAATTAGTTTGGATATATTGGTACTCCATATTAGACTTTTATGCTAGGTCCCCACTTAGTTAGTGTCCAGTTAGAAGTCGTGTCTCACCACTAGTGTAATATTGAACATAGCTTAGATGCTGAGTTATATATCATTATTGACAGGACACCGGACATCTATATCTTCGTACTAGTATTCTTGCTTTGCTCGAGGCAAGTACATCTGCAAACTCATTTACTGTCTTTTAATGCTAGAACAGGTATTAACCCTGTTAAAATACTGATCCTTGAGGTAGAAAGTTAAATCTTCACATGTTGTATTACTTTCAGTACCTGCCATGTTTAGGACAGTTCTTATATCTTCGCATGCTTCTTACTGGTTCTCAGTACATGTTTCACTATACTTTATACTGCTCTGAGTATTCACATGTTTTATACTACTCCCAGTACCTGCCCTGCTTATACCGCTCCCAGTATCTCTCACATGCTTTATATCGTTCTCGTATCTCCCACATATTTTTACTGTTCTCGTATCATTCACATGTTTAAATAACGGGTTAAGGGAAAACTGTTAGTAGTGTACGTGATCATGACCCCCTTCTCCGTATGTATTTACCGTGCTCGGTAGCATTCTATATGTGACCTTGCCGTATGTTCTGATCCCGCGTTTGTGTATGGATATACACCGATGTCGTTCGTGCACGTATGTACATGCCAGAAAACTTGATATGTACCGCTGTACATCCTATTCACCTATTGACCGATTCACGTACATACTACGGTTTTAAACTTTTAAACTATATGTTATCATTTCTAAAAAGAACCAATTAAACCATGATATGCCATGTTCCCTATGTTACCATGATACTGTGATCCCAGTTGTACCATGAGGCCATGTTTTCCAGTACTTCCTGTTTATAGACTTATCACACCATATTTCTTGTTGTACATCTCTTTCATTATATATATACAGTACTTTAGTTGTAGAGGTTGTACTTGCTCCCGTCCTGACAGGATAACGTTGTAGGTTCACTTTTCGAGGAAGAAATGCTATGTGATACATATTATGGCACTGATTTTGAGGACCTGGCCTTAGCTCCAGAAGAGGCCCCAGCGGGGAACCTTGCTTAGATATTTTCATGTGTTTTGAGACTTAGATTTTGGTCTGTACTTATATTTATACTGGACTTTGTCTCCAGTTAGATACTTTGGAAGTGTATTATCTAGTCTGTACTTGTTTACCTTCGCTTATAGATGTTGTGTTGTGATGAACATTTAAATGTGATTTTAGAACTGTTAGCAGCTTAGATCCTTTATTGTCTATTCTTAGAACAGCTTACTACACTTTAATCAAGCATAGGCTGGACATGGCTCGACCCGGCCCAACAATTTGGGTATCGGGTCGTGACAGAGTACAAGATAGACATGTGAATGGATGGGACTTATTCATGATTACACTACGGAATTGATTCATGATTACTCTACTTGGAATTATTCAAATGACTATTTCTACTCCCCCATCCCCAATCAATACACAAGGATCCAGACAAGTTATGTTAAGATTTATGATCTCACTGTCTCATAAATAAGAGCACGTGAAATTGATTCATGAGGGCTCTATGAACATGAGAGTACATGAATCACAAGAGTATACATGAATAGTGAAGCATGGAGATACATGCACTACAACAAAAAAGCCTATTAATAACGCTCGATAAGACGTATTGATGACGCCTGATACCTAAGCGTTATCAAATTTCGAAATACCTTTCTTCTATGACGGTTTGGACTAATTCTGGACTTTTTAACGTTTATAAAACAAAGCGTTATTAATAGTTTAGAGCGGTGGCAAACTTGTAATTAATAAACTTCCAACAAAACCCTTCACACCCGATCTTTTTTAGAGCTTCCCTCCTCCCCCTCTTCCCTCCTCTTCCTGAACCCTAAAATTTTCCAAAGCCCGTTCAGTTTCTTGCTCATTTCCATCTTCCTATCTTCCTAACCTAAAATTTTTCTAAACTCTAATCTTCTCCTTCTCCTCCTTCTTTCAACCTCCTAAATCGAAGAGAAAGAGAACCCCTAAATCAAAAATTACAGAAAGGGAAGGAAATGGAGGACGGGAGTGCG
>JANAVB010017568.1:0-42824 GCA_029216955.1 Iris pallida | reverse complement strand
ACTTGAAGTTATAAACGATTCGCACGACTTGCGATCTCTATAGAAATATTGGGCGATGAAAATCGTAATCGGATCGCATGATTTGCGACTTTGATAAAAATGTTGGTTGATGTAGATAATTGTGCCTAAGAAAATAGTTGGTTATGTTGCAACGAAACTCATTTGAGTACGATTGAAATGTGTAAAACTTAGAGGACGCGATCGTATAACTCGAGGGTTCGATGTTAGATAATCGGTAACTCGGTTACACGATCGAAGTATAGGGATGTGGCGAATCAGAAAACATTTTGATGCGTATAGAAAAGTTCGTTAAGAACTTGAATGTATGCGTAGCGAGTTAAGTTGACTTTGAAACAGATTCAAAGTTGACCCTTGTGCTATCAAAATTTGGTGCACAAGAAAACGCAAGTACGGTGTGAGAATACAAAACAGAACGGGCCTGCGATATCGTAAATTTTGGAAATAGCAATATGAGAATGTCGAACGGGTTGATCATAAACTTTGCAATTGATCAGACAAGACCATAAAGTTATCGACGATTGTTTTGATGCATATAGCATCTCGGATGTCGACCGTGGGTAAATAGACTCAAACTCGATACGAGTAGATGTTTCATGAATTTTGGAATCATTAGTACATGAATTATTCGGAGGATAGTTGCACCTCAGTTGCGCAAGTAGAATTGGTTATGTTCGAATTTGGGGTAGTACCATAGAAATTGTCGGAACGTGATTTGTCTCCGAAATAGGATATAGCATGGTTCGTAGTAACCGTCCTTCGTTAATAATGCATAATTATCGAGCGTAGCTTCGGGACAGCTGACCCTAGAAGACTTGACCTCCAAATCGAAATGAATGTTGCAGACCCATAAGAGGACCTATACAACGTCGTATATAAAATTGCATGGTACATGTTGATAATACGTCAAGGCAATTTTGAGAATCGTGCTATGCACGAGAGCGAGCAGTAAGAGAATGACTTACGAGTTATGTCGTTAAATTTGGATTCACCTTGCAATTGAGCTTGCGTGAATTGAACTTACATTCGATGTTGCGAGACGAACAAGTTTGGAATTTGGCTAAAAATTCCCTACTAGATAGAAATCGAACGTAAGACACGTCGTAGAGACTTTGTGTCAAAGCGATTGTTGTGTTTGAGCACCGTCACCTCGAGTTAAACTTCTAGGTCGAAAAGACCGTTGCCTTTGAGCATCGTCGATTTGAGTTGCGTTAGGAGAATTTAAGAATGGTGTCTAGGTAAGTCACCTAGCGGGCGTAGCCCAGAATGTTGATGTATTTTGCAAGTCAACAAAGGAAAATCGTATGAAGATAAGTTGTAAATTGAAACTTTGGAAATAGTCGGACAAAGACTTCGAAAAGACATGACATTGCGAAGGCTCGTTGCGATCGGATGCGCAATGGATCAACACAACGTATAGAATTGATGGTCCATACGAAACTTACAAAATAAAATACAATTTTGAATCGCGTCGCATGCGGTGACTTTATTGAATGAATCATGTATGTATCGAATATACATATGCGATAAAATTTCGAGAACAGTCGCTAAAGATAAGTTCGATCGAGAGTACGAGATGGCAAGCATATGATTGAAATTTACCTGTCAGCTTTGTTCCAATTATCTACCACTGGGCTTGGATGAAATACATATATTTTTAGGAAGCCTTGAATATGTGTACGATCCAAATCAAGTTGTATACTAAATTTAAATTGAGCTACAGGAAAGACTGAAAGTTAATGAAAGTTTACACGAGCGTTTGAAATAAAAAATAATAGTTGGACAAGATCGTGAAACGATTTATAAAACACTTGAACTGAGTGTTGGTTTCGATTCGAGGATGGACCTTGTTTTGAGTGGTATATTATGTAATGATCTGCTCCGTACGGTACATTACGATGAGTCATTGACTCGAAGAGTTGCGTTGACCCGAAATATGTATCATAAATCGATGCAAAGAGTTACGTTGACCTGAGGAATGCATTGAGTAAGTTCGATGCAAGTATTAAGTTGGCCCGAGGGAAAGCATTAAGTCGGTTCGAAGATTCTAAGAAATCGAATCGATGCAACGCACAAGTCCGATTGAACGAATATTGATTTTAGTTGGTTTCGTGTGCAGGCTATACGTTTACGATGAAATATAAAAGGTTGATTTTTTGCCTTATTTGTAATGGTGTTCACAAAACCAAATCTTCGCCTTACAACGGACTGAGGCATAGGCACGGTAAGCCAAATTGGTCGATAATTCAACGAAGCACGAAGTGCTCAAAATGGTAAGTCTTAAGAGTTGGCCATGCAACAAAGTTATAAATCAAGCTGCATCGGCTTGGCGAAACGACAAGCCGTATCGGCTTAAGGTGGGAGGACTTTGACCCTTCTTTCCTACTCTTTCATGCCTAAGTAAAATACATCATTGTATGCTAAGTTAACCTATCGAGACCACAGACGTGGCTCGATCGAGAGATGAACATAGTGTGTGTCGAACACTAGATAGAACATTTGAAGTAAAATGTACAACAAATGTACGGGTCGCTATTGAACATTGAATATCGCAAATGCGAGAGCCTCGGTACACAAGCCATAAGAATATGAGATAACTTTATCGACAAGTCCCTCGCGCACAAGTCATTCGTGCATTCACACATGAGTAGAAGGCTAGCAGATTGAAAGACTATTGAGGCGAGTGTCCTAGTGCACGAGCCATGAACATTGAACATTAAGACATAGAATATAAAATACGGTATCGAGGCGTGTATCGCATGCACGAATCGAATTATAGAGAACAATTGTGTCAAAGCGTGCGTACGTGCACGAGAATCATAAAATATGGCTTCATTGTAAAAAGAACAGTTGTGGCATGAATGTGACGGAACTGTCGAATATGGCACGGTGCCTTGGAAATGTTCAGGGCCTTCGGGTCGTTCATTTGATGAACATTGAGTTGAGGCATGGTGCCATTGAACATTGAAACGAAGAATGAAATTGTACAAAGAATGTAAGAACATAGAAAGAGTGAGAACATTGAAAGAAAGAGAATTACAAAACGACGTGAAGTCTGAGTTTCGGACTCAAGACTATGTTTGGTTGTATAAGTTTGACACGCATTGCATGGTCGAATGGACTTGAGATATTGTCCATGCATGGGTGTGGGATGATTCCCTCGAATGAGTTTTTGGCCGGGCACCGGGACCGTTCGACCTAGGAGGCATGTTAATCATTGTTGGTACACATCTTTTGAGCATGACTTACGATCTGCTACTGATGTGATAAGCCACAATTGATGGTAAGTTCGGCGTCCTTCGGATACTTGAGGCTAGCAACATGTACGGGAGGACGTCGGGTTACCCAATTTGAGAAAAAAAAAAAAAATAAAAAGAAACAAGTTAGTCTATTCTGGCACAGATACGCCAACTACCTTATATAGTTAAGGAACGGTGCCGAAAGTGCAGGCACACAGAGATCCTTCACAGAGAGCACATATAACATGACAAAAAAGATGGCAGGTGTATTCACCTTACGTCGGTGCAAGGATGAGTGCGTCAATATTGGTAAGAAGTCACTGAACAATATGAGAGTGCTATTAGTTGCCTGCTTGCTTATGCAAATCATCGATAACATGCTTGCCATGAAATATATTGCCTTACTGCTTTCGAATATGCCATGAAAATGACCCTAAGGCAAATATAGAAAGATCACAAGTTAAGCTGCATGATTCATATATCTACTTAATGTTGGTTTAATAAAGTGGGTCTCTGATCATATGCGAGAGGATTAGTACTGATCTTCCACCAGATTGCTTGCAGGTTCGAGGAATTATATGCTCGCGTCGGAGCTTCGTTTGAACACGTTGAGGCATGGAATGCCGTAGCGTATTGAGGCGTGCGACCATATTGACGCTCGAATTTACAACATGATGATGCGACCGAGATATAGAAGACATAATGGATGGAACGATAAAATCCTTTGTGGCAAAAGAGAACCTAAGTGTTCTAAGTTAATCTAGCAAATTCAGTCGGGCTATTGAAAGCCTTTGTAACCTCAGTTATTTATCAATAAAGAGAATTATTTTGTATATCTGTTTCTTTCGCTGCTAATATCAAATCAAAGATAATGAGAAATTATCATCTTGCCTTGTAGGAGTGCAATTCCAAACTCGTACGACATTACGCCCCAGCGAGGACGAATGATTCGGATAAATTGATGCAAGGATGAGCGATTTTTTGGGTCGGGCGTGACAAATTGGTATCAGAGCTCTAGGTTCAATTTTCTTCGGACATTTGTTTCATTTCAATTCCAAAACTTGTCCACCATAATCAAATCACTCTTGACTCTACTTGATGCCGCACTGGATGTTTCATACAATAAGTCTAATACAAGTCGTATAATTTTGCCGCATGTGTTTTGGAAATTACATGATATTTGCTGAGAAAATCATGAAGTGTTTGTTACATTGCGTACAAGGAGCCGTAAAATAATTGTTGCTACAAGTGCAACCAGTCACGAGATGTGAATCGAAATGTTGGTTGTATTGATATAATAAAACCAGGATGTGTTGCATAAATTTCAACGAGTTGTGAATGGTGCGTTGCAATGAACGTGAAAGTTGATATCGAATGCGTTAAATGAATTCGAGCATTGTGTAACACCCAGTTTTCCAGATGAGGGTATTTTTGAAATTTTGTAATTATAATTATTATTTATTGATATTTAGTTCACATATAATTTTTGGTGGTTTTTAATAATTTTTTAAACTATTTTAAAACTGGTTTAAGTCATGACTTGTGATTTTGATGTGCTGCTAGTGAAACCTGAGAGACTGCATGACCTAGAACCTAACCATGTCATTATGATGACTTAATTATCATTTTTAGCCTAGGGATAATTTGGTCATTTTGACTTATATGAATTATTTAGTGATTTATTGAATTGGTAGATTCTAGTTTGACTTTGACTTGTTGAGATCTAGTGGACTAGCCTAGAACCTAACCCTAGCATGGTAACCCTAGTCTAACTTGGGTTAACCTACTTTTAGTCATTAGAGACTAATTTTGGAATAGGAGGATTAGTTTGAGTGAAATCATTTCATGATTTATGGTTTAATGAAATAACTTATGATTTCATGACTCAATGACTTATGACTTGGCCCATGGCCCATAACTAGAAGCCCTAACCCTAACCAAACCCTAAATGACCAGCCGCATAGGGATTCCCACCCTATTTAAACACTTATTCATTAGGGTTGCCTCCTTTTTATCATTCCAACACTTGGAGAAAAGAAAAGGAATTGTCCCCCTTCCAAAATCTCCATAAATCCATTTTAATTCCTTTTTAATCCTAGTCTTTTGCAATAGGTTCTAATTTTTGCATATTTTATAATTCTGGAGGTTAATCTCAGCTTTGGGCTCATTTGGAGCATTTGGCCATCAAGAGGAACACCCCCCATTTGGAGCTTTTTCATGTAATTTGCACCTATAGGTAAAACCCTTTAAATTGATTTAAATTTCGGTTTTCTTTGCATGTAGGGCTAGATCTAGGAGTCCCCTAGGTGTCCCCAAATTTGGGTGGAATTTGTGTCCGTTTGGTGTCCGTATCGGACACGTGTCATAGTGTCTCCTAGGTGTTTGATGAAATGCTTGAGTGAATTCAATTTTGTTTGTTTTCAAAACTAATTACATATTTGGGTAGCCCTAGACTTGTAGGTCACAACCCTAGTCGACTGAGCACGGAACTGTGTCGTGTCCGTGTCCAAATTGGATACGAATACGCTATGCGCACCCACACGTACTGTCCTGCTACCTCGTGTCCAGTTCTCACTGGACATGACACGAGACACGACCAATTTTGGTCAGCACGAGCGGGCAATGACTGACACCATGCCCAAGAAATTTCGTGAGCTCTCGATCAGTGTGCACGGAGAAATCGCGTGTGCACTGAATCGAGCCTTACGCGCACAGTCGAAAAATCAACACTGATACGCTGTAAAAACTTTGGACACGAGTCATTTGGACACGTTTCAGGCACTTGTGCACGTAGTCCTATAGTTGGCGAACACCTAGACACGACCACGTTGTCTCGTGTCGTGTGTCGTGTCCTAGCCTGACTCACACGCATGCACGAGGCTGCCTGTACGTTTTAAGTGTCTGTGTGTTCTTTTGTTAGGACACGTTCGTGTCCAGTTTTTGGACACAGAACAAACCCCCTGACACGAGTATAGGTTACCTCACCTCTGTCTCGAATTATATTGGGTTTTTCAAATTGGTTTGGGTTTGAAAATTTGTGTATTGTCTGATACTGAAATTTTGGTTTTCAAAATGTAATTCAAGGAGTAAATTCGAACTTGGGGTTTTCAAATAAGTTTCAATTATGAACCAAGGCTTAGTTTTGTGTTCCATGTTTATTCATGTTGGGTTTTGAGTTGTTTGGTTGTTGATTAGGTTGGGGGTTCGACTACATATAGACTGATACTTCGAAAATAGGTTTTAGTTCACTGATTTGGGTTGAGTGATATCACAGAGGGGTGTTTTAAGTATGAGATTTAGTAAAACTGAGATAAGGTTACTGTTTCATATGTGCACACACATGGCCATCACCCTTTGACACATCACACTTTGATTACATCTCACACACGCATTGCTACACACTTTTCTGAGATTAGTTTCTAATTTCTGTGAACACACACTCTTGTGGTATCCACACTATTCCAAATTCCTAGTTCCTGATTTCCTATTGACACATATATCGTTGTTCACCCACACATTATACTGCATTCACTGCTAACACCCATGGTATATGGCCTGAGTTACATTGCTCTGCACACACACACACAGTCCCTGTCACACACCTGTACACAGTCCCTCTTTCCTGATTTTAATATCATGTTTTACAGAATTCATGTAGTTTGCCATGTTTCAATTTACCATGTTATAGTTATATCTATATGTGAGAGTTTGAGAGAGAGGGTTAGTCTTGGGTTGTTGGCATTCGAAAACTGGGTACATGATACTGTGTGTTCAGTTGAGGGTTGGTAGCAGAACACTAGTTGGTTGGCTTGTGTTGGCTTGGCATTTTGGCCTGACTTTTCAATGCAATGCAGCTAGGCAGCAGTTGGCCTTGTATTGTATTGCCTTGGCTGCCAGGCCTTCTTTTGCAGCATGCATTGCCCTGCCTTGGCTTTGCATTGCAGAGCCTTAGTTGCAGCAGCTTGCAAATGCATGTGCAGGCAGTGGCTTTAGCAGCAGCAGTAGATAGCAGTAACATTGGCCATAGGCCAATGTTGGATGCAGGCTTAGGGCCTGTACAGAGGGGGCAGTATTGAGTGTGATTGTGTGGGTGTTGTGTCCTAGGTAAGGTCATGTATGGCTCTATATGAAGTGTCAATTGTAAGGATAACTTGTGTGATGATAACAGTGAAGAGTTGTGAAGAATAGGTGATTGGATAGATAATTTCAGTTATAGGTTATGAGAGAATATAAATGATGAGATTATTAGCATGTTGGGACATAGGAAAGTCATGGTTTAGCCTTTGTATAGTTGTGAGGGTGTCTATGTGAGGGTTTTGGGAGGAGGAAGTTAGTGTCACATAAGAGGGGTTGGGTCATTGGTTGAGGATGTGTATCCTTAAATTGTATATATATATATATATATATATATATATATATATATATATATATATATATATATATATATATAGGGATATGTATTGAGGATTTCATATATATATATGTTATATAGACATTTAGATTCATTAAATGATAGATAATAGCTTTGTGATATACATTAGAGATGTATTACATATATAGTATTTGTGTACCATATATGTTAGGCTAGGTTATATATATGTGATATATGTATGTATATATATATATGGTAATTGATATGTGTGTATTGCCTATATGGGTGTATGGCATATAGTCTAGGTAGCATAGCCTATGGGGGTCCTTTGTGTGGTCTTGTGTACATGGAATATATACACATGAGTGTTGGGTTTTGTAGACTAGTGTGACTTGAATTGGTGTGTGTTTGGTAGCCTAGGCTTGGTTAGGCCTAGTGAGACTTGACTAGACTAGGATGGACCTAGTTGACCCAGTGTTGACCTGGTTTGACCTAGACAGTTGACCAGGTTTGACTTAGAGTTGACTTTGACCTAGATTGGCCTAGAATTTATGTATATTGCATCGTAGACTTCATTTACCTTATTTTAAACATGTTATAACCTGTACTGCTCTATTTAGGACATTGCGACTCCGGTGCAGACATCTGATATTTCACTACTCCTTTCAGAGTATCAGGCGAGTACATTCTAGTTCTCTCATTTACTTGTCAATTACTGTACTTCAGTTCTAGTTAGTTGTATGCGATTCTCTGTTACAACATGTGTGGATATTTCTAGATTCATGTATACGACACACTTTTATTTTCTGGCCTCTATTACTGGTATCATCTCTATTACTGGAATCACCTACTGGAATCATTTAACTGGAATAATTTTAATGGAATCATTTACTGGAATCATTTATTGGTATCATTATATTTTGGCTGGACTCATCTTGAATCATTGTGTCGGATTTCTGGATTCACTTGCTGGGAGGGGAAATACTTGAGTAAGACATGTAGACATACCCCAATCTGGAATCTCCCAACTAGAATCTACTGGAATGATAGCCATCTCACACCCGACCAGGTGTGTGATGTGCCGTATTACCTACAGCCGTTTACATGTCAAACTCGGTATTTTAAAACACACTGCTAGAGTATAGGCTGGACTCACCCTGGAACCTTTGATCACTATAACTGGAATCGTCCCTTACTGGATTCATCTTGTATTAGATTCATCCCGTACTGGATTTACATAGGTTTTACACTGGTTTACATTTTCTGTCTGGACTTTATATCATATTACCCTGGTTCAGCTAGTTCTATTTTTACAGTCTTCATTGCTATGATTCTTCTCTTGTTTAGTATTTACTTTCCTTGTACTTTATCTCTCTTTCTTACCATCACCTGAATATAAACTGCCATTTTCATCAATACAACTGTCTATAACTGCTGTATAGTTCTCTGTCATTTACTTGGATTTTCTAGATGAGATTGTGCTCGTTCCTGTCCTGACTGGACCTGTTGAAAATTTTACAGATGATTGCCCTGAGGACACATGCCCTACATATTACGGACCAGGAGACGGGTTAGCTACCTTTGGCCCCGACACTCAGGAGTGATCTGGAGTTTA
Source organism: Iris pallida (assembly GCA_029216955.1). Classification (NCBI taxonomy): domain Eukaryota; kingdom Viridiplantae; phylum Streptophyta; class Magnoliopsida; order Asparagales; family Iridaceae; genus Iris; species Iris pallida. The sequence goes on along the minus strand of JANAVB010017568.1, from coordinate 33,580 downwards.
GCTAGTTGTCATATTTTAGCTTTCATGTTTTAGAATGGAGTTGTATATAAGTTGAGTTTGTAGTTGAGATTGTCTGAGATTATATTATTTAGTAGTTGGATTTATTTCTGTTTTAGCCTTTAGTTATATCTTCTGTGATATCTTATCGTTCTTAGACTATGATTGAGATTCATTATATCTATACTTGTCCTCCGTTCGGAGTTGAGATTTGAAAAGTACATTATATAATTGCATGAGTTGTTGATTAGATAGTAACCTAGGATAGCATTCTACCGCCGACACTGCGGCGTAGGCTGGGCGTTGTTACGTGCTCGTACACTCACAGTGGGTACGGGTCGTGACACATTGGCTTTGGATGTCGAAAATAAATTGTTGCACGAGGTGCAACGAATGTTAGAAATAAATTGTTGCACGAGCTGCAACGAATGTCGAAAAAGAATTATTGCACAAGGTGCAACGGACGAAACTAAATCATAAGTGGATAAGAACGAATCGTTCGGTTGCGCACCAAAATTGTGTTGGTAAATGAATACATTGGCCAAGTTATGTCGAATTTTGATTAATCAAAAGTTACAGTTGTGATCGACATTATCACTGTGGAAACCGCGAGTCAAAATAGATTGTTGGTTCATACCGAGTATAATGCGAGAAAAATGACTTGATTTCTGAGTGGTATATGCCATACCACCTATGCGATTTATGGCTCGATTCTGAGCGGTATATTCAATACCACTTGCGCGATGGATTGTATCGACACGTTGGAAGAATTACGGAAGGTTTGTCTGCAACGGTCGAGATAGTGCCGAGACTCGATTGGGAATTTGTATAACGATATATTGATGTAAATTTTCTTCGAAAATTGATTGGGATAATAAGGTATGAGTCTGTATCATTGAATGATACATCGAATGGAAAGTTATAAGTCAGTCGAATGACCGAGACTAACAAAACGGTTATTCCTTGAAGCAATAATCGGATCGACGGGATAGAAAACTTGAAGTTATAAACGAGTCACACGACTTGCGATCTCGATAGAAATGTTGGACGATGTAAATCATAATCGGGTCGCATGACTTGCGACTTCGATGAAAATGTTGGTTGATACGGATAATCGTGCCTAAGAAAATTGTTGGTTATGTTACGACGAAACTCATTTGAGTACGATTAAAAAACATAAAACTTAGAGGACGTGATCATATAACTTGAGGGTTCGATTTTGGATAATCGATAACTTGGTTACGCGATCGAAGTATAGCGGGATACGGCGAATCAAAAAATGGTTTGATGCATATATATAAGTTCGTTAAGAACTTGGATGTATGCATTGCGAGTTAAGTTAACGTTGAAACAGATTCAAAGTTGACCCTTATGCTATCAAAATTTGGGGCACAAGAAAACGTAAGCACAATGTGGGAATACAAAACAGAGCGGGCCTATGATATCGTAAATTTTGGAAATAGCAATACAAGAATGTCGAACTGGGTGATCGTAAACTTTACGATTGACCAGGCAAGACCATAAAGTTATCAACGATTATTTTGATGCGTATAGTATCTCGGATGTCGACTGTGGATAAATAGACTCGAACTCAATACGAGTAGATGTTTCATGAATTTCGGAATCATCGAAGGTAGTGCATGAATTATTCGGATGATAGTTGCGCTTCAGTTGCGCAAGAAGAAATGGTTATGTTTGGATTTGGGGTAGTCCCATATAAATTGTCGGAACATGATTTGGCTCCGAAATAAGATATAGCATAGTTCGTAGTAACTATCCTTTGTTAATGATCAACAATTATCGAACGTAGCTTCGGGGCAGCTGACCCTAGAATACTTGGCCGCCAATCGAAATGAATGTTGCAGACCCATAAGAGGACCTATACAACGTCGCATACCAAATTGCAGGGTGCATGTTGATGATAAGTCAAGACAATTTTGAGAATCGTGCTATGCACGAGAGCGAGCGGTAAGAGAATGACTTACGAGTTATGTCGTTAGATTTGGTCTTTTACAAGTTTGGAATAAAAACAAAATTTTTATTTTATTTTTTGCAAACAAAATGATGACTCTGCTGGGGACGACTTTCTCCTCCGACGAGAAAGTGACAACTCAATGTGATATTACGTCGATTGGCAAGACGCAGAAGACTCTGGTTGTTCAAGTGAACCAGACAACCTACAAGAATATGATCAACACCAAGAGCAACAAGCACACGGTGGCTATTGCCAAGAACAGGACTGTGTGGACTCCTAAATCTCCCACAGTCACTGTTATCCAGGCGCAACTTGAGTGCTCAATGACCAAGGTGCAATCCGCCTCAGTGGCTCTAGTACAGCCTGTTTCTGTTGCTAGGGCACAATCTGCTCACGCTGCTGCCCATGCGCAGCCTACTACAATCTTTGCTGCAAAAGCACAGTCAGTTCGAGCTACTGTCGAGGCACAGTCTACCAATGTTGCTGCCAAGGTGCCACCAGTAGTCCGCAGGACTATGGCGCAACCCAAGAAATCGATAACCGAGGCGCAATCTGCTACTCCGGTGCAACTTAAGGGAACTAGTCTTTTGGCTATACCCTTTTCCAATTCTCAAGTTCTGAACTTAGAGAATTCATGTCCTAGTGCTAACACTAGACAGAACAAAAGAAAAAGTCCTATGACATTTCCTCAATTGGCACAACCTATGCCTAAAATGGACGCACAATAGAAGAAAGGGAAACGCTTCTTAGCTAACCCTGTTCAAAATAAAGGAAAGCACCCTTTGGTCTTTCCTCAAACTTTCCTGGTCTATGACTCAGAGGAAGATGTATCAAATTCTATTTCTATAAACAGAGGTCCTCGAATCTCTGATACCGAAAAGAATACTGATCAAAGAGGTATCTTACCTACCCCTATGGGGCCTGGTCAAGATCTTCCTACCTTGCAAATTTCAAGATCCAAGCAAGAAAAATTGAAGGTATCACAAACAGAGACACCTGGAGCAAAATTTTCAGATTTACGCGCTTATCTCAATAGGCGTCAAGCAATGTCAACTTTGGCAAAACGTAAGAACCCTACGCCAAGGGCCAATCTGCATCAAAAGCCAAAGTTTGAAAAGAAAGACCTATCTACCTATGCTAATGAGTTGAGTACATCTTTGTACACTCAAGGAACTAAACACCTGAAGAATAGGAGACATGTTCCTAACATCATTAAGGAATATGTTTCTCTGACTTCTTCTCGTCCTGTGGTTGTAACTGATCTCCGGCAACGTCTTACACAAAGACGGAAGAATACGAAAATGTTTTTCTTACCTCCAAATCGTGCTTCAAATCGCTACTGCCTACACGAAGTTGTCATCAACTGTTGTTGCCAATCGACTCGACGATCTGTCTTCGATCGTCTGAACTATGCTTCAACTCCTGAACATATAATAGAAGACGAAGATGAACTATTATATGCTTCTGTTAACATGACTTCTCAAGGCACTGGGGTAGGAAACGTCTAAGACATAATGCATCCCGTAATTACAGTCAACAATACTTAGACCGGATTCATGCATCCAATGAAGGTGTCTTTCAATATACTAGATCGAGAAATCATCATTTGATCCAAGGTGTCTTTAATCAAGAAGATCTCCCTATCACTCATGTGGGAGAGAAATCTCTTTCGGAGTTTGATGCAGATAGTAAAAGTTCTGAACAAACTATCTCATCAATAGCAGCAAGAGAAGTGACATCATATACCATTACGGAAGATCAAGATGTCTCTAGGTCAACCAGCCAAGAGCAACAAATTGTTGCATTAGAAGACAAATTGAAAACTATGGCAGAAATAGTTGCAAGCATGCACACCATAATGGTAGCTCAACATACAGTGCCTCCGATTATAAACCCTGCTACAAATTCGGAGCTTATAGCATCTTCTGTACCTGTTAGTCTGGGGGTACCAGCCCCTCAGGTTGCTTCTGTGCCAACTCAAGCTGATCCAAGTCAGTCTGGTGCTGGGGGTGGTAATTACCATGCTGTTCCTCCTTCCAATACTTCTAACCAGCCTACCAATTCCCAAACATCAGGGGATGCAAATGAGGCTGTGAAACTTCTACGCACTCAGTTTGAGGCCTTCAAGCAAAAGGATGGCCTACAAAGATTAGGCATAAAGCAACCATATCCTACAGAGTGGAAGGAGGTTCCATTTTCTCCTAAATATAAACTCCAACCATTATGCTGTTTGATGGTAGCACTTCTCCAAGTCAGTACATCAATCATTTTGAGGTGATGACTGATCAATTACAGCCAAATGATGCTCTCCTTACCAGGGTGTTCGTCGATTGTTTAGCCGGTACAACATATGACTGGTATCGTAGCCTATCTGATGGCTGTATCACTTCTTTTGCTGGTTTCAAGCAAATGTTCTTCGAATAATTTTATGAGGGAGTTAACGACATGACAATGTCTGCCCTCATTAAAATTAAACAGAGGCACAATAAATCCACAGAGAAATTTCTTGAAAGATTCCACCGAGAGGCACTCAAAATGCCTTTAGGTACTCCATCCGCTGTAACAATAGACACTTGTAAATCAAACTTGTTGCCTATTATCAGTATGTGGATGGGATCTACACAATTCCAAGATTGGCCTTCTTTTATTGTTAATGCAAAGGCGGCAGAAGTGAGTACCAAAAAGTTCAAGCAGTTAGGAGTCCAGATGACTCATCCTAACCAAGATGAATATTCTACACCTGGAGGTAATAATCGCCAGAATAACCGCAAAAGTAAAAAAAACACTGGCCATTAATCTCAAAGGCAAAGATTCTTTGGCTGTCAATGTTACTCAGACGACATCCACCCCATCAACACCACTGCAAAAGTCAACTCGTCCAAAAGAAGAGTATTCTTTCGACGAAGATGATACTTTAAGCATCTTCGATTGCTTAATCAAAAGCAATAAGCTTCAACTTCCAGAGGCGAAGCGACCAGAAGAAGTTGGTAAAACCGATCACCCTAAATACTGTGTTTATCACAGATTCATAGGACATCCAACCAGAGCATGTTATGTGCTCAAGGGCAAAATCCAGGAGTTGGTCAACTCTGGAGCAATTACTCTATAACAGGACGAGAAAATGGTGACAGCTAATGTAGTTTCTCTCCAATTCGGTGATTTTCTACCACAACTCGTACACGATGGTGCTGTCCCCATTCCAAGGACTACTCTGGAAATTGTGAATATCCCGCCTCCTCAAAATGAAGGTCTTGTTCCGATGTCAACTGACAGAGGAGAGATTATGTGGATTCATCCAGATCTGGTTGCAGAATTTGAAACGCCTTCCTCTTCTAAGCAAAAGAAGTATTCTAAGTCTAAATCCAAGAAATGTAATATGGTATCCTTTGAACCATTAACAGAAGAAGAAATCCTAATAGGCACTAGATCTGGGAAACCCTATCTTCGGGAGTATTCTGAAAATCAAGAGAACCCTGATCCATCCCCGGATGCTCTTCCTCCATCATCTTCCCCTACTAAAGATACACCATCTGCATCCTTACCAGTGGTTGAGCCATCTCCTCCTAAACCAGCATCAACATACAAGGGAAAGCAGCCTGTTCGCTTTGATAAAGCATTGAAGAAGTCCTCATCTCTTGGACTTGAAAAGCCTTACAATTTTGACATATTGGCTCAATTGGCCAATACTCCAGCAAGATTGTCAATCTTTAAACTTTTACGTCTCTCAAAAGAAACTCGTGAGACATTAAGTGAAGCCTTGATGCAGGCTGATACTTGTCTGACTCTTCTCAAGAAGCTCGAAAAGGAGCCAGTCAGCTGTGCATATTGTCATATTATATTTGAATTAATGCTCAATATCACTTTTACACAAGATGACATGTTGTTAGAAGACAATCGTCATGATCTTCCTCTCTATTTCACGGGGTATGTGGACACCATGAAAGTCGACCTTATTCTGATTGATCCTGGGTCGGCACTTAGCATCATGCCAAAGTCTTTACTGGATGCCTTGAAAATTCCAGTACATAATCTTTCTACAACTATCACTACCATCCTGGGATTCAATCAAGGAAGAAGTGAATCTTTGGGGAATATACGCCTAAAACTTCAAATTGGCAATCTTCGTACAAAAGTAACTTAATTTCTATGTTATTGACAATCATGGCTCATACAATGCTTTATTAGGAAGGCCATTCCTCTATGAACACAATATTGTACCCTCTACGCTCCACCAATGTTTCAAATATGTGGATGGTAATGGAGAAGTCCAAAAAGAGGTTGCAGATCTGAATCCTTTCAAGGGAGTTGAAGCATACTGCAACGATTCTCGTATGTACAAGGAGGAATTCATGAAGGTGGTACTAGCAATGGACACAGATGAAGAACATAAGAGTATACCTAATGATACTCTGGTAATTTTAGTCAAAGGACGTACCTCCTGTGCTCAGTCTTCCCAACCACTGACTATCTATCTACCTTCCCATGAGAAGTGACCTAAAGGTGATAGTCAGGAACAAAGGGGGCTCACCTCTTCTGAGCCGCTTGTAATCGACCTTCCTCGCAAGAAGCTCCCTCCTCCTTCTCGTTCTTCTTCTTCCCCTCTTGTCATCAATCTGACTAAGCCTGCTAAGGCTAATGTCACGACCCGCACCCGCTTTTCGGATACGAGACGTGTCCAAGCCAGCCTACGCCGCAGAGTTAGCGGTAGAACGCTGTCAAGCCCGCAAGAAATAAATGCTCAAAATATAACATTTGCTGCTCATTCATATTTCTAAATTTATTATAACATTTACAACATTTATAATTAAAGATAATACAAGATTTTACAATTAATGAAATCGAAACAACTGCTATCTATTTCTAGGTTTCTGTCTGCATGTACACCCGAATCTCCCAAGCTAAGCGAAGCTACAGCTAACCTGAAAAATGTTAGTTTCCAGTCAGGAATTGAACAAGTACACAAACCGACGACAATGCAAAAACACAATAGAATTAACAAGACATGAACATATGAGATATAAAAACTGGAAAGTACTGATGACATGGCACGATAGAGAAGAAAAGGAAAAATAAATAAAAGACATCTACCTATGTGGTGTGAAATATCCATTTCGACATGTGAACGGCTAAGGGGTAAATCAGGCACCCTGCACGTGTCGTGTGCAGCTGCTATTCTCCATAAAAGACACGGAGGATAGTTCTGGGTAGTCCACATGTCTACTAAGATATTTTCCCTCCCGACTACTCCGTGTGACGAGCGTGTCAACAAGCAGCAAGATATATGTCTAGACATGAAATGAAAAGACTACTATAAATTGAAAGCAATCAGAAAGTGCTCTTGCCTGTGGTCCTTTGCTGGTGAAACCGACAATTCCATTGAGTTCAGACTAGTCCGATTAGCCTAGATCGATATGAGAGAGTACGGTTTGCAAGAAAATAGTAAATGTTCGATTAGTCATGATATACAATCTAATCTAATAGAATTTGACTCAAGAATGAGAATTTCTTAGTTTAGAAAATATTTATACTTAATAAGTATTAATCCTTTTAAGATAATATTTATTTTATAATACTTATAAAAAATACGTTTTGATATTGAAACTATTAGTCAAAATGGGTTTAGATACTACTTATATACAAAATCATTTTAGGCCCAAATCGAAATACAGTTTTCAGTAAAAACTATATTTGTTAGTCGTACCGTCATATATAGTTTTAGAAAGTACTTATATATATAACTTAATATATTTTGAACATCAAGCCTAAATAAGATATATGAATATTTACAATGGGCTCAGACCCATCATCATTTAAATAACCAAAAACTATTTATAAACCAATTCTAAATTCAATTAGCCAAATATAATATTAGGGCCCAATGCCCAAACTGTAGGTTTTATAAACGTGATTATTATAGAATATATTTACAATAATACATAGTGGTAAAGTAACACTAATATCAATAATTAATATAATAGTATATTCCCATAAAATAATATACACTGTATATATAACAATACAAAATTTATGTACATATAACAATTTAAATGAAAAAATCAAATCACCCATTAATAAACCTAAAGCCTTAGTCCAACCCATAAAATATTCACTAACACTAATACACATGAAGGAAAGGAGCTGTTGCCTGTTGGTTTCGAAAACCAACAAAATCCCTAATTTTCTAAACCAACTGATCTATTCCATCAATCGAAAGAAAGGGAAAAGGGAAGGTGAGCGGAGGCTTACAGCGGTCGAGTCGGCGGGGCGTGCCATGGCAGACGGAGCGCCGGGAAGATCGGGCTCGCAGGTCGATGAAGATGAAACAGGTGGTGTGCCGGGCGGTGGCGGTTTTGGCGGCTCCAGCGGACTCCGGTGGCGGATCTGGGCTGGGGATGTCCAGATACGGGGGACGAAGGCAGTGGCGGGCTCCGGCGGAGAACGGGTGTGGATTACCAGGGCGTCGGTCTCATGGAAATTCGAGCCGGTGGTCTCATGGAGTCCCGGTGCGGCCGCACCGAGGAGGAGCCCAAAGCGGCACAGCGAGGTCGTTTAGTAGAGCCGGCAAGGGGAGGAGCTCTGTTGGCGGGAGACCAGGTCGCGACGGGCGCCGGTATATGTACGGGTTGAGAAGGACGGTCGGTCGGACTCCGGTGACTTCGCGTCTCGGTCGCGACGATATGGCAGGCGTCGGGGCGCCGGTGGCACCACTGTGCTGGGCCAAAGCTGGCCGGGTCAGCCTCGGCGAGAAGCTGGCGAAGGGGCGCTGCTACGTGCGGTCTTGCTGACTCGTCGTCGGACGGACGGTGCTACCTGCGTGTGGATCCGGTGGTCATGGCGAACACATACGCGATGGAAGGAGTCATCGTCCAGCTCGGAGGAGAAGCCTCTACGGCGGCGCGGGATCAAGTCGACAGCGGCGGAGAAGCTAGGTTCGACGGCCGAACGGAGCAGCTCCGGATCCTCGGTGGTTCGTGATGAGCTCGAAGGTGCGGACTACGATTATAGGTTAGGGTTGTATTTTTGATTCTTGGTGTATTCTAATGGTATGGCGTGTCCAGTGTATCGGACACAAGAGTTTTGTACTCTATGACGGGCTGGAATAGATGTAAACGACACCGATACGACGACACAGGGTGATAGAGGGGTGTTGGTTGTGGACAATGGTGATGATATATGTGTGGGGATGGCCAGGGATTTGGGCTCGGTGGTGTCGGTGATGTGAAGAACAGAGGAGGTGGCGGCCATGGGTGGTCCTGGTAGTTGTGGTGGTGGTGACGGGTCGGGATGGCGAGCGATGAGGAGTCGGGGTATAGCATGGCAGCGCAGCCACGACTACGTGGTCATGGGAAGGAGGGGATGGTCGTATTGGCTTTGGTTACTGGTGTTTCTGTTGGTGTTGGTGGCCTGGGTTGTGGGGTGGGGGATTCGGCCGATGTTGGGTGGTGTTATGGTCCGGCGGGTTTGATGGTGGTGCTGGTTTTGGTGGTGAGGGCAACAAGAGATTAAAGAGACGAGGGGGAGAGGGGAGTTGCATATATGTATATATACTATCGGTAGAGATAAGACTTTCTTTAAAAAGAATTCTATCTAGATTAGAATTTAATGAAAGATAGGGTTTAAACAGTTATAAACTAGAATATTTGTTTAACAATATTCAATCTATAATAATCTTCCCATTATTTAATATTATTCCACAATTGATCAACATATTATTCGTTGATATCAAGTAATTTAAAGCATATAAATTTAAGTCGAAAATCAAATAATCGATTATCATTAAAATTTAAAATAATATTCGTTGTCATCGAAATGTTGTAACGTATATTTTATAAATCAAATCTAAATGATATCCCCTTAATTTAAAACCAAATAAATATTTAAACTAGGTTAACATAATCTCAATACATAAATTTGAATCAAATAATATATATTTTTAAATCAAATTAACTTTAATCGAATCTACTAGTAGATAATACTGCCAATTTAGAATTGATAGCTAATATTGTCAACAGTTTAGATTATATAAATTCAAATAGAATAACTGTTTAAGCCAAAATTAACCTAATCACAATCTTATTAATGATTGCCATAATAATTTAAAATATTGCTCTATATTGATAAATAATTCAAATCGTATGAGTTAAATCAAAATGAAATAGGCGATTGTTAGGGTTATATACTAAAAGCATCACTTTGTAGTAACCTTATTTCCTTAAATTTTGAATGAGAATCATATGGGCAAATGTTTGCATATTGTATTTGTTGCAAGTGTTCATGCAAATGTCTGATATTCTATATTGTAGATAATATGGTGTGTGGTGTCACACAGAATATCAGATTATCAGTTTCCTATGGAGTATATAAATAGTTCACAACCTAGATGGACTTGGACAATCTATTGGAAAGGTTGTAGTGTAATCTGGTATTAGTCTATCTTGACTATAGGTTTACACTAGTACACTTTGTGTGTATTGAACAGGACCACTTGAGGTTGTTCTCTTTGTACTGACTACATAAGAGAACAAACACCTCTGTTATTATGGATGTTTGTGCTCTTAATCCGGATATAATAACGGACATGTATATGCAGTGTGCATAACTTTGACTCATAAAAGAGTGAGATTCATTATGGATCAACAACCTCTATGAATTGGGTAATAACATTGTATGTATGATGGGATGTTGATTATAAATGGAATCCATGTTTCGATACATCGGGTTGATGATGTCCTCTTAAGGAGCTCATAAGGATTGTCATGTAAACCCTGCAGGTGGATTATATCCGACATGACAAATAAAGTTGAGCGGTACTACTTAAGGATAAAAAAGGTCGAATCAATATAGTTGTCAGTAACTTAATTTGATCGACGGACATACGATATCTTAACATGGGGAGCCAAACGAGCATATAATAAAAGAAGCCCACAAACATAATATGGAATTAGGGGGGTAGTGCAACAATAGCTCATTAGTGGACCGAGCTATTGTTAATGGGTCTGGATTGTGTGTTCGGGCTGAACACGGGATATCCAGATCCGTTAGGAGGCCTAACCCTAATTTCTCCTCACGGTCCCTGCCGTAGCCTATATATATCCTCTATTCTCTGGCCGCCAGATTACTGATCAAAAATCTAAATTTTTTTTCTAAATTCATGATTCACGTAAGGAGAGAAAGAGAGGGCTGCCAAGGAGAAGAAAAGGTTGGGAGATCGTCGCCCACACGACGTCCAACTCGAGGAAGGAATACGTGCAGAAGATCTTGGGGTCGTCCGCTCGAGATTGCCAGGAATTACTTGTCGCCTTTCCGCCGCAGGTATAATTCGTGAACCCTAGTTTCCGCCTATGAAGGGTTAGAACACATATTAGATCTGTTTAACTTTCTATCGATCAATACGCACACCAAAGGAAGGGTCCTGGGAATCCCCAGTTCCATCAGCGATCGACATAACTTCAAAAAGAAATTTAATATTTTGTCAAATAACATATTTTCTAAATCAAAATAATATTATTTATTACTATATAATATAGATAATATCCGATGTCATCGAATAATTTGAAACATATTCTAAAATTCTATAAATATTTATAATTTACAATCAAAATTAATGTTCAATAAAATTCAAGGTAGTAACAAAACATCTTTCATAATTCTAACTATATACTTCAATAAAATATTTATTTAAAACAAAATAGCACTCTCAAAGTGTTTAATCTTTAGAACTTGTTTTCAATAGAAATTTATCATAAAGTTATTCGCAAAATCTCGACGAAAACGACCTTCAAGCACAATAAAAGAAAGAAGAAAAATTAATAATTAGGGAAATTCGGAAAGAGGAGTTACAGCTAAAGTCCCTGTTGTAAATGATGATGTAAAAATCAATAAAATATCTCCTTTGCAGTATACTGATATCTTTTACTATGCTCAGTGTTATCTGGATATGCTAAATAGCTTTAAACCACTTACAATAGAAGTCGTATCATCTCGACGAAACATGGTATCACTGGATTCAATACAAGAGTCGTACTTCTTAGTACCGTCTCGAAAGAAAGATGAAAAGCCTATATTCTTCAACAAAAGTGAAGAACCAAAAATCATGCTCTATAATGATAATAGAGATGATATAGGAAGGCTACAATTACGACGATATAGTCCACAATCCAAAGCCATCATCCGTAAAATGGGCTATGATTTCAGAACAGGTCTCACCAATGGCAAAGGAAGGTGAACCCCTCTTCGTATTACTGTTCCAAAAGGAAAATCATAACAATACCACAGTAAAACAAAATGAGGACTAGGTTATATGTCACCACTTCTAACTCCAGAACCTTCTGAATCTGATGAAGAAGAACGTTCAAACTCTTCTGATTCTATCTTATGGGATTCTGATACCAGCATCGGTCATGTTCATAAAGTGATAGTATCTTCTAACATGGTGTCCGTCGAATTCTCAGAAGATGATAAAAGTGACATTGAAGAAGCTACTGAAATGGACCCTTGGGCACAAAAATGGACAATCAGTGGGAACTTCGTTTTGAATAACGAGAACCACCTACTGAAGATCAACTTGTCCAAATCGATATTGGAGAGAAAGGTGTATCACGACCAATCTTCATTAGCAAGAATCTCCCAGAGGATGATAAACAAGAATTAATTCACCTTATTCATGAATACATTGACGTCTTCGCTTGGAGTTACGAAGATATGCCGGAATTAGATCCTCAAATTGTGACTCACAAGCTCAAAATTTTGCCGAATGCCAAGCCGGTCAAACAACAACAACGATGATTCAAGCCTGAAATAATGGATGCAATTGACGATAAAGTCAAAAAGCTTATAGCTTACGGTTTTATCAGAGAAGAACAACATCCTGACTGGGTAGCCAACGCCGTCCCAGTACTGAAGAAGACCGGAAAGGTTCGAGTTTGCATAGACTTTCGGGATCTCAATGATGCTTGCCCTAAAGATGAATTCCCTCTCCCAATTACTGATGTTATGATCGACAATACATGTGGATTCGAACGAATTTCTTTCATGGATGGGTTTTTTGGATATAATCAAATCCGGATGAATCCTGAAGATGAGAAACATACTTCGTTTCGTACTCCTCGGGGTGTGTACTGTTATACGGTCATGCTGTTTGGCCTTAAGAATGCATGTGCAACTTACAAGCGGGCTATGAGTACTATCTTTTGAGATCATTTGCAAAAGACTGTCGAATGCTATGTTGACGATATTACTGTCAAAATTCGTCTCAAAGAAGATCACATTCAAGATTTAAGAACTATCTTCAATCTAATGCGCCAGCATCAACTCAAAATGAACCCCACCAAGTCTTTCTTGGGTGTCTCTAGTGGTAAGTTTCTCGGCTTCCTCATTACCTCTAAGGGTATACACGTTGATCCCGAGAAGATTAAAGCCATTCAAAAGATGTGTCCTCCACGTAACCTAAAAGAGCTACGAAGATCCCAAGGTCGACTTGCGTACATCAGGCAGTTCATTTCGAATTTATCTGGACGTTGCAGACCATTTACTCAATTAATGAAGAAAGGTGTATCTTTCGTTTGGACGGAAGAATGTCAACGAGCATTTGATGACATAAAGCGGTATTTAATGAGCCCACCGGTTCTTGTACCACCGATCTCAGGAATACCCTTTTTAATGTATGTCCGGGCAACGGATCATTCATTGGGAGCCTTGCTGGCCCAGAAGAACAAGGAAGGCCATGAGCAAGCTATCTACTATCTTAGCCGAACGATGATTGGAGCTGAACATTGTTATATTCCGGTAGAAAAGGAATGTTTAGCCTTAATGTTTGCTGTTCAGAAGACAAGACATTACATCATAGGCCAAACTATTCATGTCATATCCCGAGTCAATCCTCTTTGAGTCTTAATGAAGAAGCCAAGTACACTCAATTCTAGGCTTGCTACGTGGGCCATATTATTAGCACAATATGATATGGTTTATGTTCCTCAAAAGTCTGTGAAAGGCCAAGCACTTGCAGATTTTTTAGCAGCTCATCCTGTTCCTGAGACATCTAAACTCTATGATGAGATTCTGGACGAAACATTATAATCAAATATGATTTCAGAAGAATTTCCTACTTAGAGATTATTCTTTGATGGAGCTTCTAGAATTGGACCTGGAGGTACCCTTGTGGCTGGAGTGGAAATTATTCTTGTTTCACCCGAGGGATTAACTATTCAAAGGGCTTATTCTTTAGACGAATCATGCTCTAACAATGTGGCAGAATACAATGCCTTGCTCATTGACTCCAATTGGCTAAACAACTGGATTTTGAATATCTCGAAGTATATGGCGACTCTAAACTGATTGTTAATCAGGTTAGAGGCATATATGAAGTCCGACATCAAGATTTAGTACCATACCATGAAGCAGCAATCAGGATAGCTTCTTCATTCAAGGGGTTCTTTATCGAACATGTACGTCGGGCATGCAATACAGAAGCTGATGCCTTAGCTAACCTAGCGGCGGTATTAGCAGTTCCAGTCAAAAGACAACAGATGGTTGTTATCTCTAATAGAGAGTTATTTTGTGTTGAAAACAACCACAACATTGAATTTAACAACCTAACTGAAGTCAATGTCCTTAGAGAGGATTGGAGAGTAGCTTTCATTGATTTTGCAGTGCATGACATTTTGCCAGAAGATCCTAAAGAAGCTACAAGTATCCGTCGTCGATCACTTCGATTCTATTATAATCATACTACTAAGACACTATATCGAAGAACTTTTGATGGATTACTCTTGAGGTGTCTCGCTGGTGATGAAGCAAAGCAGATATTACGTGAAGCTCATGATGGTATTTGTTGAGCACATCAACCTGATCCTAAACTACAAGATCGTATCCGATGTATGGGCTACTACTGGCCTTCTATGGTATCAGATGCTATTGATTATGCAAGGAAATGTCGTGCATGTCAAATTCATGCAGATTTCATTCACCAACCGTCGAAATTTCTTCATCCAACTGCAGCCTCATGGCCTTTTGAAGTTTGGGACATGGATATAATTGGCCCTATCAATCCTCCTTCATCTAAAGGACATCGGTTTATCTTAGTTATATTCGATTATTTCTCCAAGTGGGCAGAAGCTATACCTTTGGCTGAAGTTAAAACGAGTATTGTCATCAACTTCATCAAACATCATGTGATATATAGATTTGGTGTCCCTCGTCGAATCATCCATGATAATGGGCCGCAATTTATCAGCCAGAAATTTAATAGGTTCTGTGATGACAACAGAATCAATAATATCGCTTCTACAGCCTATAATCCTGCGGCTAACGGGTTGGCTGAAGCGTTCAACAAGACCATTATCAAACTCTTTAAAAAGTTTGTTTCTATTAACAAATACAGTTGGAGTGATAAACTTGGAGAATGTCTGTGGGCATATCGCACTACTGTCCGTAACTCCACATGTTGCATACCTTTTTCTCTGTTATATGGATGTGAAGCTGTTCTACCTTTGGAAATTCAAATTCTATCATTGAGAATCGCCATTGCTAATGAGCTTACTACAGACAATAATGATCGTCTTCGGCTTCAAGAATTGGAGGTGCTTGACGAGAGAAGGTTATTAGCTCAACAACATATCGAACTTTATCAGGCCCAGACTTCAAAATCTTTCAATCGCAAAGTCAGAGTGCAAACATTTCAAGAAGGCGAGTTGGTTCTTTCAGTCAGACGTCCTATGACTATGACACATATGAGCAAAGGCAAGTTCAAGGCAAAATGGGAAGGACCGTATGTGATAAATAAAGTCTTCTCTAATGGAGCCTATTAATTAATAGATATGGACGGCAGAGTTGCTATGATGTCCATCAATGGAAATTTTCTTAAGAAATATTATGTATAAGGACAAAATGTACTTTATTTTTAGAGACATAATGTAAATAAAAGTTTATTTTTATTCAAAAGCAGAATGGAATTACATAATATTAAGGACGGGGAGGAGGCCCTGACCCTTCCTGGTTAAATAAAAAGTTCGCCAACCGTTCAAACATCTCATTGTCTGAATGCACCAAGAATTCACAAACAACCGTCCTCAATGCCTCTTTTTTGGCAGTTTTTCCAGGCTCCACTAACTTGGAGATCAAATTCTGTCATGGTGCAGGAGGAACAGTTGAACCTTCGCCCCTTTCTTTTTGAGAAGGCATTGGAGGCTCAACAGGAGGCGTCTCGGTCTCTCCTTCAATCTTCGGAGCGATCAAGTCTTTAGAAGACATTTTTTTTCTCTTACACAGGAAGAAAAGAGATTGACAATTTATAGGCAGAACAACTAAGTAATCAACCTTGAGAATTGGTGTGACTTTTGGAAAGAGGCACAACTGTTTGTTCATTTCTAACGGTTCATTCATAACCGACTCTTCATCTTCCCTTCTTCGAAACTGACGTGCTTGATTCATTCTCTTTCTTTTTCAAAAGTTTAAATGACCATTCATTCATTCAATTGAAGTGAATGGACATCCATTCATTCATCATAGTGAGAGGTCATGTCTCTTACGAATTTGAATTCTAAATATTCACATCAAAATAATTTGCCGCATTCGTAATCCTCTCTGGATTCTATTATCTATGACAGCATAGCAAAATCAAATTATAAAAAAAAAGAATAATGAAACAATTATTTCTTTATTCCTTCTTTAAAAGCATAGATAAATCTTGATGAAAATCTATTACATCTTGGATTTTTATTCTAATGAAGGTCTATTACATCTTTGGATCTTCTCATCGATAATGAAGGTCTATTACATCTTTGGATCTTCTTATTTGTTGGTGGCAATTCCTTGTCGTCTCGACCTGAAGCAACGAGCCCGACAGTGGAATTAACTCTGGTCTTCTCTCTGAGAAAGACTAGAGGAGAACCAAAGAGCGCAGCAGTCCAAATATGAGCTGCTGTCGATACAACTGGTGGAGAGAAGACAGCCCGCTAGAGGAACTAGGAACGAGATCACCCTTGTGATACAATTCCTAGTTCTGCGTCTTCACTATCCAACTCTCATGTATATAGGCTCTTCCTACCATCTGAGGAAGACCCTTTTTAACATGAAGAGTCCTGAGCTGTCTGATTTGAGTGTCAGAACCACATGAGCTGTCTGATATGGGTGTCAGAAGAGTGTTCTCTGCAATATCCAAATCACCGATGCCAGTTCTGAAGAAGCTCGCTAACCAAGTCCCTGCAAATATCAATGAGACAGGTGAAGTTAGCAGAAATCTATCAGTAATGTGCCTACAAACAGGCGCACAACAGCAATATGCCTACAAACAGGCGCACATCAGCAATGCACCTACAAACAGGCGCACATCAGTAATGTCCTTACAAACAGGTGCACATCAGCACTGAATACTGATCAAACAAGCGTATGACTGCAATACGCGCTGCTGATCAGAGTTAAATGCTGGACCATAGTGTGCGCCTATTCTCATAAATAGTTGGTGCATATCAATAGTGTCTACAGCATACAGATCAATACTTGTCTCCAGAAGTGGTACGAAAGAAGAATACTCACACTATTGATTCTTCGTCAAGACTTACCAATTTTTGAAGACACAATATGCAAGCAAATAATATCAGAATGAAGTGGCGTAAGTGAAACCTTATGAGAAGACATTGGTTTTGAGAGAGTATGAATAGCTCTTTCATTTTTGGATGTCCTTTTTAAAGAGGTTAAAGATGAGGTGGGTGCATCGTTCTAGGATCCTATTTTGGGAAAGAGCTAAAAATGGGCATCTAAAATCATGTAATGACTGCACGTGTTCTTCAGAAGAAACAGTAAAACAAAAAATTAGCTAAAAGAATATGTCCATGTGCACCATTCGAAATCACAACCACACAAAATCAGAAATTCTAGATTTTATTGCATAAAGACGGATAGACCCCTACAGTCAAGGACATAAAAAAATAAAAAATTGTTCTGCCTAGAACATTATTTCTTGTCCTTGCCTTCATCAGTCTGACGAAGGGCGACGTCCAATTCTTGTATGGTGCGGATCCCCGAACGGCGCATCAGGTTAAGAAATCCCTCCGAGTTGACGTGCTCCTCAGAGGATGATCCGCCACTCGATCGATTGAAGACTCACGGGGTTAAACCAAAACAGTTCAGAAAGTTCACTGCCCTCAAAGTTGGCTCAGTCTCCAACAAAAAAGTTATAGGCGCAACATCATGCCCTACTTCAGAAGACTTGATTGTGGTGTCAGAATTAGTCTCCATCTCTTTCTTCCTGGGGGCCATTGAGGAATAGAAGTGAAGAACAAAGCACAGAGATCAACTACGTATATATATATCAACAAACTGACTCTTCGTATTCTTTTTCTTCATGTGAAACTGAAAGAAATCAATGAAACTCCGGAAGACGAAGAGAGGATTGAGTATTTTTGAGAAATGTACTTAATCATGATGACCGAGCACTGACCGACGCAACCTGACTTAGTCAAAACTTTCTAAATTCAAAGTATTCCAAAACTTTGTAATATTTTTAAGTTTTGAAAACTTTGAAGGGGGTCTTGTAGAGCCTAAAAATCAAGTTGCGCCTTCAATATACTGATTAGTGATCAATTTGTGCCCCAAAAATCAAGTTGCGCCACTGATATAAAGCTCAGAGAACAGACTGCGCCGCCGATCAGATTGCGCCCGATACCAGACTGTGCCCAATCTCGTTTGCGCCAAAATCTACGTGGCATATGACACTTAATGGTCATCATTACCTGACAATACTGACGGCTGACACAACAGTGAACGAGAAAAATCTCTTCGAATCCCGTGAATCGTGCCGCTCAAGAGAAGTTGATGGACAACTGTCCTGTACACTTCGAGTTGTGCCCAGGCACAATCCAAAATAAATCCTTAGTTGCGCCTGAGCGCAACCTAAACGACTTTTTATCAGAAGCTGCCACGTGCGTAGGTGCAGCTCAAATCAAGCACAGTTTGACTTGTTGGCTGAAGCTCGTGCAACCTGATAAAGTTGAAGATAACTTACATTCTAAAGCAGGATGATGTGGTGCACATGCCACTAATCTCTCAAGACATGTCTACTATCCTGTGCACGACCACGCGCATCTCAATCATATGATGCCACGCATCTAAATACAGTTAGTATACGATTGACAACTGAATGAAAGTTGGCACAACAGAAGGTTGGCGCAAGCCAGCCTCGCGCACATCAGAATAACTACTAAAACAGTTATTTCCTGAACTCTATAAGTAGAGTTTCCAATCATCATCAAGGACGGAGATCAAGAACTCTTGCAAAATTGCTGTTGCGTTCTCTAGAGGCTACAGTCTTCAAGTTCACATAGTCCAAGGGATAAAGTGATCGTCTTCTGATCAGATTCCTAAAGTTGTACTTTCCTAGAATTCATTGTACTTTGTACTCTTTTACAAGTTTGGAATAAAAACAAATTTTTTATTTTGTTTTTTGCAAACATGCTGTTGTTTACGTGTGTGTGCACTTTTGTTGGTGGGGTGTGTTTGTGTTTGTTCAATTTTGACTTTCTTTTGATTTTGACTTTTTATTTTATTCTTTTCTTTATTACTTAATACATTAATAATTTATATATATATCAATTTATATGCATACATACATACATACATACATACATACATACATACATACATACATACATACATACATACATATATACATACATACATACATATATTTTTATTATATATTTATTTATTATATAAAAACTAACCACTTATACATATTATTTTTATTTAAAAATATATATATATATATATATATATATATATATATATGTCACAAGGGTTTACCACCAAAGAAGACTCTGCGAGAGTCGCTGCTTGGGTGACTCTGCCCAATTTACCCCTCATATGTTTTGTCCCATCAGCACTTAGACACATTGCCAACTCCTTCGGCACATATGTGGCTACGGCCCCCGAGGCCAGCAACCTAACCAAGGCCCACTATGCTAAAATCTGCGTGGAACTCGATCTCACTGTCGAACCACCCAACTTCATCACAATTGAGCTGGGCAACCGGTCCCACACCCAATAAGTCCTCTACGACAACCATATTACGTTCTGCAATCATTGCCACTTAAGAGGCCATCTCACGAAGCACTGCCATCGCCTTCACCCAGAGCTCAAGAAGAAAGCTTTCCGGAGTGACAATGAGCCAGATGATGGAAGGACACCCATGTCACCGATTCTGCCGCGTCCAAACTCGCACATTCGATTCGAATCCAGTGACGGCAAGTCTGACCGAAGTGAGCTTCCTTGCATGACTCTGATCAAAGCTCTGCCCCCCTGCAACACCCGCGACCTTATCCTCTCCAACCCTTTTGATGTCCTAGGATCGGAAGAAGCGGATCCTAGTGAGCCTAGCCACCCACCGGCCGAACTAGATCTCATCGAGACAGCACACAGTCCCCCGAACTTGGAGATTGACGAGGAGATCATCGATACCATCGGCGTCGACCACCAACGCACAATCGTAGAACCTGTTGAAGAAACCCTCGCTATCCTCGGGCCAGAACAAGTTCAGAGAGGCATACAGGTTCAAGCAGCGGGTTACCCTCTCCAGCACGCTATTCTGCTGATTAGGAGCGCCAGCGATTCCCTGGTCATCCCCCCTGAAGACCCCATCTTGGACTCCGCCGAGGAATTGGCATGCATTACCACAGACCCACCAGAGCAATCCTCAAGCGACCCCCCAACCTCGTCTATGGCGGAGGAGTCACTCTCACGCGGGGACAATGACACCTCGTCCTGGGCAGAAGCGTCATCCTCAAGAGGGGACAAGGCCAACAAAGCCACTGTCGACAAAAACCATCCAAACCAGATCCGCCACCAGGCGGAACAAAAAACCTTCCCCCCAACTTTATTAATGCATAACATCCTATCGTGGAACGTCCGTAGACTAGCGAACAAACCCATATTAAGGAGAATTTCTGGCTTGCGGAAAACCCACAAGATCGACATCCTCATTATTATCGAACCTAAAATTCCTTCCAAAAGATTAAAATCTATCCAGTTACAGCTAGGCCTCCCCACAGCCATAGCTGGCAGAAACGACATCTGGATCCTTGGCACGACGGACGTCAGAATCGGGGTCATCCAGGACTCCCAGCAAGCTCTCACTTGCTGGTGGGAACATCCCTCGCTCCTTGAGCATACCATCCTCTCGGCGGTTCACGGCAGCTGTGATATCGTCGAACGAAAACATCTCTGGAGCGACCTCATAAACATCCACCTCCACCACATCAACTCCCCTTGGCTGTGCATCGGGGACTTCAACGCGATCACCTGCAGAGAAGAGAATATTGGAGGGCGACCTCCTCCCACATCGGCCATGCAAGATTTCAACAATTTTATCTTCAATGCTCATCTTACTGCCCTTCAGTTCACCGGCAGCGCCTTCACCTGGTGTAACATGCAGGAAGGCGAGCGGCGACAATACTTCCGATTGGACAGAGCCCTCACGAACGATCGCTGGCACGGTATGGGGATCACCACCTATCTGTCCCATCTCAACTCTACTGAATCTGACCACGCCCCTATGTTGGTCGAAATCAAAAACTACACCAACCCGTCCAAAAAGAACTTCCAATTCCTCAATTTCTGGACTGATCATCCAAAATTTCTAGGCATCGTCGCGGACACTTGGAATCGGAAAGACTCTGCCAACCCCCTATCACGGGTGAGCAACAAGCTCAAAGCGACGAGGAAAGCCCTATCCATTTGGAGCAAACTCGCCTACGGGGACATTTTCTAAGCCGTGCAGGTGGCGGAAGACGATGTCACCCGTGACGAAACCCATTTTGCGTCGGATCGATCTGCGACAGCCAGGTCAGCCCTGAACCTCACCAAGGCTATGCTCAAATTCAGACTTAAAGTGGAAACCAACTTCTGGAAGCAGAAGGCGTGATTGAAATGGGACAACGAGGGGGATAGAAACTCAAAATTCTTCCATGCCTGCGTCAATGGATGCAGACAGAAGTTAGCTATCCACCGTACGAAAGACGACAACGGGAACATCATTACTGACCTCAATAGCATCCATACTGCTACGGCGGAGTTCTACTCCAAACTGTTCACCAAAGAGACAGTCCATAACGACAGACCCTTCTTGGAACAAATCCCCAAACTCATTAATGACAACGATAACAACCAGCTGGAACGTCCACCTACAGTCCAGGAAGTGAAAGACGCGGTGTGGGCCTTGAACGAGCACAGTGCCCCAGGTCCGGACGGTTTTACTGGAGCTTTCTTCCGAAAATACTGGGACATTATCAAGCAAGAGATCACCGAAGCGGCTATCGCCTTCTTCGAGGGAGCTACTTACCCCAAAGCCATATTCAGCGCCAACCTCATCCTTATTCCGAAAAAAGAAAACTCAGAGTCCTTTCGGGATTATCGCCCCATCAGTCTTTGTACTTTCACCAACAAAATCATCTCCAAAATTATCGTCTCTAGGATGGCAGGGATTTTACCTAAGATCATCTCAGAGGAGCAGAGTGGCTTTGTGCAAGGGAGAAACATCCAGGACAATATTATGCTAGCCCAGGAGTTAATCACCTGTATGAAGTTCCTAGCCAGAGGGGGCAACATTGCCGTTAAGATTGACATGGAAAAAGCCTACGACAGACTGGATTGGCAATTTATGATCTGGTTTTTCAGAGCTTTCGGATTCTCGGAAGGTTGGACCAACACAGTGTGGAGATCCATCAACAACTCGTGGTTTTCCACGGTTATCAACGGCCAGGCCGGTGGATTCTTCAAATCCAGTCGTGGTGTTAGACAGGGCGACCCCCTATCATCCACCATCTTTATTATTGCCGCGGACGCCCTGAGTAGAAACCTTAACAATATGGTCAGTACTCCGAATTTCTAACACTATCATACGTCCAGTGGCTGTCCTACCATCACCCATCTGGCTTTCGCGGACGATTTACTCATTTTCTCCTCTGGGGATATCGAAGCGGTGGAAGTGGTCCACAACACTCTGCAGAGGTACTCCAGATGTTCGGGTCAGAAGATCAATCCCTCGAAGAGCATTATCTACGCCCACCATAACATCAAAAGAGAGCAGGCCACCAATCTCTCCAACTTAACATCATTCTCTGTCGCCCAACCACCATTCAACTACCTCGGTTGCCCTCTGGTGTATGGGAAATCTAATACTTGCATCTTTGAGAACCTGATAGCTAGAATCAGAAAGAAACTTGAAGGATGGCATAATGCCACTCGATCCCCGGGAGACAAGATGATCCTTATCAATCATGTGCTCACTTCCATTCCCATCCACACTCTGGCAGCATGCTCCCCGTCCAAGAAGGTTCTTGATTCGATCGAACAGATCTTCTGTAACTTCTTCTGGGACACTGCAACGGTCAAGACAAGCACCACTGGGCTAGCTGGGATACCATGGCTCGTCCTATCGAGGTCGGAGGTCTGGGATTTACCAAGCTAACCCAAATTGTCAATTCCTTCTCTATGAAATTATGGTGGAATCTTCGCACGAGCAAGAACATATGGACCAGATTTATGAAGGCCAGGTACTTCAAACACATTTACCCATCTATGGCCATATCCAACAGCAGATCCTCGGTGGCTTGGCGTCGCATCCTCGTCGGTCGCGACCTCGCCGAGCCCGCAACGAGACTCACATTGGAAGCCGGCGAGTCGGACCCATTCCTGGAGCGATGGACAGGGGAATGCTTAATCCCTTGTATTCAGGAGACCCCAAGAGATAGCAGAATCAGAGACCTGTGGAACTACTCTACTGACGATTGGAACTGGGACAAAATCAGGGATTGGGCTGGTGAGGAGGCGGTCGACTGCATCTGCCAGATCGGTATTACTATCGGTAGCCAAGACGATGCGCTTAGATGGACGCTCGAAGCGTCTGGGGCATTCTCGGTGAGGTCTGCGAGGATAGCTATCCTCGGGATTGGTCTGCAACATCACCCTATTGCGTATTATTGGCAGACCTGTATCCCCAAGAAGTGGTCCATCCTTATGTGGAGAACCATTAACAAGAGACTGCCCACCGACGAGATCCTTAACACCATTGGGATCAGTTTAGCGTCCGCCTGCAATTGCTGCACAGATCGTCAGATGGAGACCTTTGACCACATCTTTTGTCAAGGGACCCTGCCTGACCATTCTTGGAGAACCCTCAATCAGCTATTCAACATTCAGCCGGACGGTGGACGCTTCCACGATTTGGCGGGCGCCTGAGGTTCAGCCTCCCATGGCCACCAGATCGTCGCAGCGGCCGCCACGTGGGTCTTATGGAAAAATTGTAACAAGGCGAGATACGAAGGCCTCCAATACTCAGCCGTTTAGATCATCCGAAAAGTCTTCCGCCAGTGCCGTAAACGGAGCACCCATTGCTCCCACATTCCGAGTACTTTTTGGTCCTCCACCCTTCCTTAACTTTGAGAGTCGTGGTCTCTCCTTCCTCATCCATTCCGTTTTGGTGGTATACTTGTATAGGCTTTGTCATTTTGTGTCTTGTATTCTGGGACAGGCTAGGCTTTTTCAGCCTTATTAATAAAAGGAGGGGTTTTTTTAATATATATATATATATATATAATGAAATAAATACCAAACAATTCTAAAATTATTTCTAAAATTAAAATAAATATTTCGTATCTGTATTTATTTAATATATTAAAAGTTTGATAATAAAACTTATTGAACATATATATATCTATATCAACAAAATACCTATTTAACTAATAATATAAAAACACTAACATTAATAATTTAAATAATATTAAAATAATAAAATAATGTAAATGACTATATTAGCCTTATTCAGGAAAGTGGGGGTGACAAATCTACCCTCCTAAAAAAATTTCGTCCTCGAAATTAGAGCAAACTAGCACAATAACACTAGCAAGAACAAAGAGAAAGAAAAAAATACCTCAAGGCTCGAAGAGATAAGGGTAACGCTCCCGTATCTCGTCCTCTCTCTCCCAGGTAGACTCACCTAGAGAGTGATGCCACCATGCGACACGAACCAAGGAATAACTTGGTTCTGGAGCACCTTCTCCCGATAATCCAGAATCTCCACAGGCTGCTCTGGATAGCGGAGAGTTGGCCCCACCTCTAACTCGGAGTGATCCAATACGTGACTAGGTTCTGCCACGTACCGCCTCAATTATGACACATGGAACACGTTTTGAACTTCCTCGAGCGTAGGCGACAAGTCTAGTTGATAGGCCACTGCACCGACCCTTCCAAGAATAGTGAAAGGTCCGATGAAGCGTGGACTAAGCTTTCTGCCTCGGCCAAAACGAATCGTGCCCCGTGTCAAATAAATCCTTAGAAACACCATATCGCCAACCTAGACACAAGAAAAGACTCAATACAAGACCCTAAAGCAAACAATCACAAGCAAGCACAAAAAAAATGTTATTAACCTCGAACTCTAACGGTCTCCGGTGGCTATCGGTCCAATGCCGCTGCCTATCCTGAGCTACCCAAAGTCTATCCCTGATTTACCTAACCTTCTCTGCTGTATCCACCACCATCTCTGGGCCAAGTAAAACTCTCTCGCCGACATCGTCCTATGACAAAGGAGTGCGACATCTTCGTCCGTATAGAGCCTCAAATGGCGACATCTTTATACTGGCCTGATAGCTGTTGTTGTAAGCAAACTCTACCAAGTGAAGATGGTCCCCCCAAGATCCCCCGAAGTCTAACACAAAAGTATGAAGCATATCCTCGAGTGTCTGGATGGTTCTCTTAGACTGTCCGTCCGTCTGGGGATGATACGCGGTATTGAACTTGAGCTGGGTGCCCAAGCTAGTATGCAAATTCCTCTAGAAGTGGGAAGTGAAACGACTATCCCGATCCGAGGCTATGCTCACCAGATCTTCGTACAATATGACTATCTGTCGCACATACATCTCTGTCAGCTTCTTCGTAGACAATCCTACCTTGAAAGACAAAAAGTGGGCCAATTTGGTCAATCTATCAACGATGACCCAAATCGCGTCTTTCCCTCCCGGAGATCGTGGAAGTCTAGGTACAAAGTCCACAGTGATGTGCTCCCACTTTCACTCTGGAATGGGTAGTGGCTGAAGCAGACCACCTGGCCTCTGTCTCTCGACTTTCACCTGCTGACACACTAAGCATCGAGATACAAACTGAGCTACCTCTCGCTTCATGCCATACCACCATACATGCTCCCTCAGGTCTCTGTACATCTTGTTGGCTCCATGATGCATAGAGTACTGAAAATGCTGCGCTTCCTACAGAATCTCCTCCCGAAGCTCTCCACTCGGAACGCACAATCTAGTATCGTGCCTCAGCGACCTATCTTCGGCTATAGAGAAATCATCTAGCAATCCTGCCTGCACCTGCTTCCTGATGCTCCTCAGGGTTACGTCATCAAACTGTGCTGATCTGACTTTCACCATCAACGTAGACTAAATCTGTAAATCCCACATCTGAACCTCCATGCCCGGAACGATCACCTCGATACCCAAACTATCCAGATCGGCCAATAGATGACGATCTACCGTCAAATACATAGCGACTGGATACCTGCTCAAGGTATTTGCAACTACGTTGGCCTTCCCTGTATGGTACTATAAAGAGATATCGAAGTCCTTCATTAGCTCAAGCTAGCACATCTTCCTCATGTTCAATTCCTTCTGGGTGAACACGTCCTTCAAGCTATTGTGATCTGTAAAGATTTTAACTCTTTTTCTGTACAGGTAGTACTTCCACAGCTTCAAAGCAAAGATAACATCTGCCAACTCCAGATCATGGGTAGGATAGTTCTTCTCATGAGGACGTAACTGCCTGGATGCATAGGTAATCATCTTCCCATGCTGCTGAAGAACGCAACCCAAGCCTTTTCCAGAAGTGTCACTGTAGATAGTGAAACCACCAGTCCCAGATGGTAATGTCAAGATAGGAGCTGTGGTCAACCTTTTCTTTAGCTCATCAAAGGAATCATGACACTCCTCGATCCAGACGAACTGCACGTCTTTCCTGGTGAGTCTATTCATCGGCTCCGCAATCCGAAAGAAATTATGAACGAACTTCCGATACTAGCCTGCCAGACCCAAAAAGCTCCGAATCTCTGCAACTGAGCTCTGTGTGGATCAAGACTCTACCGCTGAAATCTTCTTTGGGTCCACTAAGATCCCATGCTCGGTCACAACATGACCCAAGAACTCTACCTTCTCCAGGAAGAACTCGTACTTCGACAGCTTCCCATACAGCTGCTCCTTCTTGAGAGTCTCTAGCACAATCCGCAAATGCTTCTCGTACTCCTCTGACGTCTCAAACTCTGGCTCTTCTAGCGATTTACCTCTTATAATACTACTAGTACACTATGGTTCCAGGCCACGGGCATACTCAACTCACTGACACACACTATCCAGAATAATATACCACACCTTACAAGGTACTATCTTCTATTGTCTGTCTCAGCTCCTCTACCACCTAACATTGCTTAATCAATCACTCTATTGATACACTTATTTATCTAGAACACTCTCTCTAGGGTGTCTACCCAAGTCTTGACAATGTCTACACAAGGCACTAACTCCTCTGTATGATACTTGAATGGTACCCCAATACTAGGTTACTCATGTCCCTCTTATTCTGTTACCTAGGGCAACTCCTACCTTAACACTTATTAATCACCCTAGGGTTTCTCATCTATATTTAATTATCAACAATCATATACAATACTTCCTAATCATACTATAAACTATTAACATTAATACTCAAGGACACAGACCAATTGCAAGTCACCAAACCATTACACTATGAAGAACCTATAATGAAATGAGACACCTGGACTAAAGAACCGAAGGTATCCTTATTCCTAAGCTAATTGAGGATGGAACAAAATCTATAATAACAGAAGTGAAATGATAGAGATGATATGTTAGGACCCTTCTCAAGATATATTATGATAATCATACGCGTCTGTCCAAAATTATGATACTTAGAATTCTCGCCACGCCAGTAAGCAAGGTTGCGAAAACGGTAGACTCCATAACTGGGTATGCACCTCTATAATTATGTCGTCTGGAATCTTCGCCACGTCGACTAGTATAGCTACAAGGAATCCAAAATCTCATGACCAAGATATGTACATCCAAAGTCAGGACTCTACGTTTTTTCTATGCCAGCAAATATAGCTGCGATAACTTCAGGTTCCATAACCAAGTAGACGTTTTACCTTCTCTATTATTCCCGCCAACATATGTTATCAGAAGATACCGTAACTCAGGCCATAAAATTTATTTTGATATGAAAATCAAAGCAACGATGATCCATCAAATCAAAGTCAATAACAAGGAGCAAGAGTGAACAGAAACAAAAGGAAATGATTTCAAATTGACGTTCAAACAAGATTCTCAATGGTCGTCCCCGGAATCTCTCAAGAAGTCCTAACTGTGATTGAGTAACTCCTATCATAACCTAGAACATACATCCTAATAGCAGGCTCGTAATTAGCACTCTAAGTCGAGCACCATTACGAAATCGTACTAGTTGCGACACTGACCTGCATGGGCCACCATAAAAATGTGTTACGACCCGCACCCTATTTAGGGGCACGAGCACGTGGGTACGTCCAGCCTACGATACATTATCAGCGGTAGAATGCTGTAAAGGTCATCTAGAATATATAGAATTTAAGACACAATAATATAACTTGTCATCTCTGCACGGAGGAATATAATCACCACTCAATCACATAAATCTAAGGAATATAAGCATGATGGTAAAGATAAGAATAAAGATGAAGTAAATAGTCTAAAATAGTGCGGAGCCACAATCACAAGTTTAGAATTTAAAGACATCACAAGATCCCAAATAAATACTACAAGTCTCAAAGTATCAAGCTGGAATATAGTCCAGACAAAATCTAGCTAAACTAAGTCACTACAGGCGGTGCGTCCTGTACGAGCACCGGGTCCACAGGCTGGACCTAGTGGTAGGCTTCATCCATGCCAAACCCGTAGTAGGTCGGGCAATCTGCATCTAAAACCTCTGAAAAACAACGGGAGTTTTCCTGTCAGGATATGAGCAAGTACAAACGCTAACAACAGTTCCATGTGAATTGACAAAATACTATAAGAGACAATTATAATAAAATATAAGATAAAATATCAAGACTGAAAGTAAAACAGTACAAGAGAACTGGATATCATGTCATGTGTGAGATATAAGATAAAACTGGAATATAAACAGTGGAAAGTAATCTGAGGTATGATGTAAACATAAAAAAAAGTGCCATGAGATATTAGAGCGTTATGTGATCGGCTTGGGTCAAGATCAGGCTGTTCCATTTGACCGGCTATGCACATGTAGTATAATAGTATAGGGATCAGGTCGGCCAAAATGGAAAGCTATGCATAAGTAGTATAAGGTCAGGCTACACCCTATGTGTGGTGAGGGTAGAGCTATGTACAAGTAATAAACAAATAGGGGTAATGATCACATGACCTCTAATAACTCCCCCATCCCTGAGTAGTATAATGATTCTAGACATGGCAGGTCATGACACAAAATTTGAAGACCAGGGGGCCAGCCCACTCCCAAATCGGTGTCTATACAAGTACAAGAAATAATATCGAATAATGTACTCATATACCAGGTAAACCAGGAATGACATCTCATGACGAGATTCACGCATACTAGTTCGTGTATCCTCGTGTCGAGAATCAAGTATAACACTACAACTGAATCGAATATAGTAGATATCAAAGCAATGAAAACTATTAGAGAATGTACTTGCCTGCCGTCCTAAGCTGAGAAAATCGAACTACAAACTACTCAATGAGCCACGAACGGTCAACTTGCACAACAGTATCCTAATACTGAAACAGACATTACCAACGTTCACAAAATGGTCAAATTAGCTAGAAATGCCTACCCATAAGTCCAATTCTGGACACAGGGGTAAAATGATAATTTCAGGCCAAAACTATATCTGTCGTTGGACCCGTTTTGCACCGAAAAGCATGCAAGAACCTACGGTCTCTAAAGTCATTAAAGTACATGTCTACAGGTCTGGTTTGATGAGACAAACCCAACCGTATGTCTAAAGTTGGATTTTGGTGGGCCGTGCACAAATTTGTCCGTTGGATCAGGTCGCGGGCCGCGGGCCCGCCAAAATAGCGTTCCGGTCGACCTTCTCGGATTCAGACCAAACTTGGCATACAGGACCAGAAAAATAATACGGTCCTGTTGTGTCACCTTCGAAATCTGTGTTACGTATTTTCGTATACGTGTACATATTTCGGGTCCGTATTTTTATTAGTCATGGTTAGCTAGTCATGATTTTATTTTTAGCATGTTGCATTGGCATGGTTATTTTGGCATTTTATTGGTTATGGCTTAGCTTGGTTCAGTTTAGCTTGGTTTGGTTTGCTTTTGGGTTCATCATGAACCAAAAGAAAACCCCTACCTACTACCACCATTATCATATATAACCCAACTCCTTCTCTCTCTCTTCATTCACTTCTTTATTTATTTTCTTCATCTTCTTCATTTACTCCTCCCACCTATCAAGTCCTAGGCAAGTGCAACATGCTTCATGATGGATCTCAAGTTTTATTGTTCCATTCTCTTTCTTACTTGATTTTAAGATACTTTAGAACTTGGCATTTTTCATTTTGATGAATATTTTCTTGTAGATCTAAGTTTATATTATTTTTGGTTTTTTTGGATTTTTAATCTATGAAACTTCATTATTTTCATGTTTTGATTGTTCCATGTTGTAGAGAATTCGATTTTACCCAAAATAGACTTTTGAAAAGTTGGATTTGGACTTGTTTTGGGGAAGTTATGGCCAAAGCATTTTTGGCCATTTCTATGTTCATCTGTGCTGATTCTGGCAGGGACGATGAATAGTACCGCAGTCGTATGGATAAATAGTGCTGTATGAATAGTGCCGTAGCCGTATGAGATGAATAGTGCTGCAGTCGTAGGAATGAATAGTGCCGCAGCCGCAGGAGATAAATAGTGTCGCAGCCGCAGGAATGAATAGTGCCGCAGCCGCATAAGATGAATAGTGCTGCAGCCGCAGGCATGAATAGTGTCGCAGCCGCATGGATGAATATTACCGCAGCCGTATGGATAAATAGTGCCGTATGAATAGTAACGCAGCCGCATGGATGAATAGTGTCGTATGAATAGTGCCGCAGCCGCATGAGCATAAATAGTGCCGCATTGAATGAATAGTGCCGCAGAATGCCACATAGGGCCTATTTTGGCTGTTTTAAGTCCTATTTGGGCCAATTTGTGGCCAGAATTTCTCCTAACTCCCAACATGAAAGTGGTAGATCTTTTCCATGGCTTCAAGAGCATGTTATTAGCTATTTTATGCAAGTTTCTCTCATTCATGATAATGTAAGAATAGAACTCGATAGTTGCCCGCTGTGGCGCACTCTGACAAGTAAATTGACATGATATATCTCGATATGCTATTACGACAGCTAGCCTGACATGGCAAGTATGAAAGATCTAGACACCGTGGGCGATTGTGTTTGTACAAATAAACTGGTACTGTCTTACATCATGTCTAGGATGGGGATCCCTGAGTACCACGGTCAGGGGTACCTAATGAATTCAACTAAGGCTAATAACTAGAATAATCCAGTAGTCATGAAGAGATTTCCCAGCTACAGGCAATCCCGTTATCTGGGCGCTCAAGAGGACTTGTAGCCTACCGACGAGTAGGGCACATTTCCAGCACACAGTCATGTGTTGCATTCTTCATAAACGGACATTCGACCTGAATAACCGGATAGTCTGCAGGGCTTGTGGCTGTTGGAAGAATCTTATTGTATCTTGCTAGTAACTAGGCTTGTGATAACCCTAGTTAGTTAAAAGTATAAAGCCGTACTCTTGATCAGGCAAAGGATTACAACCCCGGTCCTTGTTTGGTTTAAGAATTGTAACCTGGCTCCCGGAGCAGTTCCGTGTCCTCTCTTCGTTTATTGTCTTATTTCAACCCCATGCCATGTTCGTCATGTTTTACCTTACCTTAATACCATAATTATTTATACTGGTCTTAGCAATAAAGATCAGGGGTCCAGTTCTGTTCAGGCGAAGGATTACAACCCCGGTCCTTGTTTGGTTTAAGGATTGTAACCTGGCTCCCGGAACAGTTCTGTGTCCTCTCTTCGTTTATTGTCTTTACTGTACCAATAGTATTTGAGACGGGTTTCTATTCAGGTGAAGGGCTGCAACCCCGGTCCTTGTTTGGTTTAAGGGTTGTGACCTGGCTACTTGAATGGTTTCTTCGTATTCAGTTTACTGTTATTATCTCTATTATTATTAGTTTTTTATTTATTTATTATCTTTAATATTCTATTGTGATATGCTGGTTTTAGTTCCTAAGTGAAGCCTCCTTTGTGGCACTTGCTCTTTCTGGGGTCTGACCCAGCTGGTTTTGTGTGGCCAGATATCGGAGCAGCACCAGAGTATCCACCTGTCTTCCAGCCAGATGGTGACCACCAGACGTAACCCTGGCAATGAGTGGGTTTCTTTTTGTCCTTCCACTTTATTATAAAATTATTCTTTTGAGGCATTTAGCCGAGGTTGCACCTTTATTTACTGTCTGTCTACGGGCTGTAACATGATTGACAGATCCTAGGATTGATCATGTAAGACTAAACTCTTGCTAGTCTTAATATTTTGTACAATTAGCTTCATGATCATCCAATATGTAATGTATGGGACGCCTTGCTATTATATATTTGGTGCTCTGACATCTTGTAACTCTTATTGCTTGCTTGAGATTGAGACAATAGACTTGTTCATGACCATAGGAGACTGTTGGCTTGTAGTTAAACCCTCATGTATCTAGACAGCCGTGACCGTATAGCGAGGTGGGTTGCACTTCAATATATGTAGCTGGCTATGTACGCCTCCGCTCTCCAGTATTCTGGTTCTGGGACGTTACATGGTTTAAGTGGTGGCCCATGCAGATCTTGTAAATCAAGATATATGAGGGTTTACCGAATAGATGTCTCAATCGGCACTCGCCTTCGATCTCTGCTCGTATCCTCTAAATCTCCGAACTCTTGACCTGGTCACATGCTTGTATCTTTGATCTATCCTGGTCCTTCCTTATTGTTTTCTATGTCGTCTTCTTCAGCGACATTGTTCCTGGACCTGCCGATCAGCAAGGCGGAGCACCTCCCACGGACCAGCCGCAACCTGGAGATCAAGCCCAGCATTCAGGAGTGGCCTCCAGAGTCGTGCCTACCGGAGGAGAACCACCAATTCAGCCCGTCCAGCCTGTAGAGCCTGATGATGGCACTTTGGTGGGTCTCATCAGGTCCCTATTAGCTTCCCAGGATCGTCGCGGAGATGTCTTGCACCAGGCGGTGGCAGATGCTTTGACCAGAGGAGGTCATCAGGGTAATAGCACGGCCAACAGCTTCAAGCGCTTGAACCCTCCCTTCTTTGACGGCAGTAAAGATGCGATCACTGCAGATACATGGCTTCAGAACACAGAGGTGATTCTAGCAGCCAGGACTCCAGAGAACGAGAAGGTGGCCGTGGTGCACTGCAGTTATTGGATCTTGCCCGCAGCTGGTGGGCGGCACAGGCCGTTGGATTAGTGGC
>JANAVB010017567.1:0-43999 GCA_029216955.1 Iris pallida | reverse complement strand
CGACGCAAGGTGAATACGCCGCATTCCTTTCCTGTCATGTTATATGTGCATCTCTAAGCAGGATCTCTATGCGGGATGCATACGCGCCTACACTTTCAACCCATCGTTCCTTAACTATATGAGGGCCGTTGGCGTATCCGCGCCGGAATGGACTAAAGGAGTTCCTTTCTTTTCTCTCATTCTTTTCTCAATATTTGGTCGGGTTGCCCGGACGTTTCACGGGTTGGGTCACATCCCAACAACCGAAACGTTCCCGCTGCATACCATCATTTGCGGCTTTTCCCATCTTGTTTAAGGATGTGCGCCTACAAAGATTATTCGATTCCCTCCTAGGCCAAAGCGGTTCCGGGGCGCTCCGGCATTTAACCGTTTGGGAGAAACACCCGTGCACGGGCGATAT
The DNA here is from genome assembly GCA_029216955.1 of Iris pallida. Lineage (NCBI taxonomy): Eukaryota > Viridiplantae > Streptophyta > Magnoliopsida > Asparagales > Iridaceae > Iris > Iris pallida. Next base: position 43,599 of record JANAVB010017567.1, on the reverse strand, counting down.
CACATTTTATCTCTTGAGCCCATTCCAATCGACCATGCAACGCCCTATCATTCAAGTAATCAAATTCAAACAACCAAGCATAGTCTTGAGTCCGAGACTCGGACTTATCATCTCGTATCTCTTTCGTTAGCTTTCTGTGTTCTTACATTTCATACTTCGTTTTAATAATTCAATGGCATCGTGCTTCAACTCAATGTTCGTCAACCGAACGACCCGAAGGTCTCGAACACCTTTCGAGGCACCATGTCATATCCGACAGTTCCGCCACATTCATGCCACAACTGTATTCTCTCGCAACAAAGCCATCTTTTATTATCCCATACACGTAGGCACGTTTCGACCGTATATCCGTGTTCTATAACTTAGCATTCAATATTCGGGGCTTGCGCGCTAGGGCGCTCGCCTATTGTCTTTCAATGTTCTAGCAGTCTAACTCATGCGCAAAGGCACGGTATGGTTCGTGCACTAAGGCACTCGCCGAGTACAGTTATGCCATGTTCTTGCGGCTTGCACACCGAGGCGCTCGCCTTAGCGATATCCAATGTTCCATAGGGACTCGTGCATATGATGCACGTATCATTTCAATTGTTTTAACTTAGTGTTCGACTCACACTATGATTTATCTCCGATCGGCCACGCCCGTGGCGTCGATAGGTTAACTTTTAGCATACAATGATATATTTGACTTATCGCATGAAGGAGTAAAAGAAGTCAATCCTTCCACCTTGAGTCGATACGCCTTCGTCGTTTCGCCGAGCCGATGTGGCTCGATTTCATAACTTTGTTGCACGGCCGCTCTCCTGACTTAGCCATTCGAGCACTTCGTGCTTCATTGAGTTATACGTCCGATTTGCCTTAGCGTGCCCAAGTCTCGGCCCGTCGCAAGGCGACGATTTCATTTCGCGGACCCCTTACTAAATATTGCAAAAGATCGACCTCTAATATTTTCCCGTTAACGTATAACCTGCACACGAAACCAACTAAAATCAATACTTGCAACGATTCGGACTTGCACTTTGGTCGATTCAATTTCTTAGAATCTTTGAGCCGATTCAACGCACTCATCCTTCGGGGCAACGCGGCGCTTCGCATCGATTCAACCCGATACATTCTTTCGGGGCAAGACAACTCTTCGTATCAACTTAGTTTGATGCATTGCTCGGGACAACATAACTCTCGTATCGTTTTGCATCGATACATTTCCTTGCGTCAACGTGACTCGACGAGTCAACGCTTCAGCGTAATGCGCCGTACGGAGCGGGGCATTACAGCAGACCTCATCCAGCGCATGGACACATTAGAGGGAGGACTCAAAACCCTCTCTGCCTCCATGCAAACACTGACTCAAGCAGTGTTTGAGATACGGTCAGCTTTGGCTAGGACACCTTCTATCGGTCCCGACCCGGGGGCCAATGGAGAATCAAACGTACCCCTTCAACGGGTATCCTTAGATACGGATCGCCGAGAAGCACCTCGGACATCGGAGCCCTCAAATGCTCAACTTCAGGTGGTACCACCTTCCCCGACTCCCAGCTCCACGGAAGACGTGATCGAGATGATCAGGGACTTGCGCGAGCGCTTTGAGTCTAAGACGAGACAAGAGGAGCGCCAAAAGATGGGGATTCCCCAACCTTATCCCCTCGAGTGGAACAAAGTGGTTTATCCTCCTAAGTATAAACCATAAACACTGACGCCGTACAACGGGAAGGACTCTCCACGTCGCTATCTGACGTACTTCCAGTCTCAGACGGGACATCTTCCGAAGGAGGATGCGCTACTTACCAGCATATTTGTCGGAGCACTAAAAGGAGTGGCGTACGACTGGTACTGCAGCCTCCCCGACAATTCCATATCTTCCTTCGATGACCTGACGCACCTTTTTCTCGACCGTTTCTACGACGGCGGAAAGGACATGACAATGGCGTCCCTTATAGAAATACGCCAGAAGGAGAAGGAAACAGTTCGAGTGTTCATCGAACGCTTCCGACAGGCTTGCTTCAGACTGCCCCCGGGCATGCCAGAACATGCACTCCTCTCCTCCTGCAGCATGAACATGCTGCCTGCAGTCAAACTCTAGCTCAACTCTACTCCTCCTCCCGACTGGAGCTCCTTGATCATTGAAGCGGAAGCCGCAGAAAAGAAGGCAGCCAATGCTCGTCTTTTGGGAGTCAGTTTTCCTGCCTTTGAGGACAAGGGGAAACGGCCTGCAGCCAACAACCCCGGACGAGAGACAAAGGGGAAACAGGCATTGACTGTCAATGCCTCAAAAGGTGCATCAGCACCTACTCAGAAGCCTCCACTTGCACCAAGGCCAAAGGAGGTTTATTCGTTCAACGATGAAGACACCCTGCAACTCTTTGAGATACTGAAGCAGGGTGACAATATCAAGCTGCCGGACCCGAAACGTCCCGACGAGGTTGGGAAAGTGGACAACCCGAGGTACTGTCACTACCATCGGTTTGTCGGACACCCAACCAAGGACTGCTATGTCCTGAAGAATTACATCCAGCGCATGATCAATGTGGATGTAATCTCCGTCGACTACTTGGAGAAAATGGTGTCAGCCAACGTGGTGTCACTCCAGTTCGGCACCTTGTCGCCAACTACAACACAGAATGGCGTCGTCCCCATCCCGAAGGCGACAATGGAGGTGGTTAACTTACCACCTACCCGTAACAATGTGAGTGGACTCATCCCACTCACCACATCTCGGGAAGAGATCTTATGGGTTCACCCTGATCTTGTCTCCGAGGTGACTCAACCGGAGGTACGCCCTACCTCCAAATCTAAAGGTAGAAAGATCAAGTCTTGCCGCATGGTCTCTTCTTCAGCGGAAGAGGCACTTCCTGTGCAGACGCGTTCACAACAGAACGTCCAACCCGACGAAGCTGCCGTCGAGGTGGTGCCTCCTTGCACCGTCCCTGCTGCCCAGGAGGAGGGCCCATCTAAGCCCTCAGCAGCCAATAAGCAGAAGCATGTAGAGTCTCGTTTCGACAGACCCCTACGAAAGGAGAATGCTTCGGGGCTAGCCAAGCCCCACAACTTTGACATACTGGCACAACTGGCCAGTACTCCTGCCCGCCTATCTCTGTTTAAGCTCCTTCGTCTTTCCAAAGATACTCGTGAAGCTCTCTGCGAAGCCCTGAAGGATGCTGAGTCCTTCATCAGTCAGGTCAAGCAGCCTAAAGATCTCCCGACTGCATGTGCGCACTGTCATTGTGCGGATGAAGTTATCCCCAACATAACTTTCACCCAACAAGACATGCTGCTCAAGCACAACCGACATAACAGGCCGCTGTACTATACAGGGTATATCGGTTCAGTCAAGGTGAAACGAATTTAGATCGATCCGGGGTCTTCCCTTAGCATCATCCCGAAGACGCTACTCTCAACACTGGGGATCCCAATGTACCGACTGGCGCCCTCCAACACAACAATCAGTGGCTTCAATGCTAGTAAAAGTGAGCCACTAGGCAAAATACGACTAAAGTGCCATATCGGTAACCTCAGAACCGAGGTCACTTGTTATGTCGTGGACGCCGAAGTCAACTACAACCTTCTGTTGGGTCGCCCGTGGCTGCATGAGTACATGGTGGTGCCATCCACGCTCCACCAATATATGAAGTACGTGTCCACCAACAACGTCATCCGGACGGAGTTCGCGGACATCGACCCTTTCAAAGGGATTGAAGCCTACTTCACGGATTCCGACCTATACAAGTCACCTGACGAGGAGGAAGCCAATAATGCTGACGACGAAGCAGAAACGATAGCAGAGCCGGACATGGAGCCTGAGGTCACTTCCGACGCTCCTTTGAAGATCCGACTCAAAGGCAAACCGTCTCAGAAGTTGCCTCCCATGAGCATTAAGCTGCCCGGGAAAGCACCAACTCCTGAAGCTCCCATGAAGATACAGCTCAAGGGAAAGCCGCCGCAAACATCGGCTCCCCTTGTGACAAAACTACAGGGGAAGGCACCAATCACCGGAGGCACAATGGAGGCACCTCTGAAGGTGCGTCTTAAAGGCAAGCCGCCGCCATCCAAGCTGTCGGAGAAGGCCCACGTAGTCCTCTCGGACCCCAAGACCAACGCTGTGGTGGACTCTCCCGATCCTACTCCAGTACTCACAGATGAAGAGCTAGGGGAATATATCTCTGCTGATGTAGATGCACCCTCTCTGGACAATATAATCCCGCAGGATAAAATCTCGTATTTCATCAATAATAGAGTGTCTTTTAATTATTCTAGTCTTCCACATTGGAATGCCATATATACATTAGATAACGCTCTACGGTCGTTACAAACACAAATAACGACCATCTATCATGTAAATCGGGTAGTCCCGTCCCAAGGGGTCTGTTACATAGTCCCGCCACGGAGTCGAGACGAAGGATCCATCATCTTCGGCAAAGTTGAGTGTCATCAAGACCTCCCGCCACTCGAGCCAGAACCAGATACCGGTAGAATGCAAGTCTATCGGTACACAGACATCGCAAAGTACCTCATCCAGAAGATGGGTTACGACCTAAAAAGCTACAAAGGCCTGAACTACGGCAAGGGTCGACGTCTCCCTCTCCGGCTTCCGACGCCTAAAGGAAAGCCGCAGGACTATTACAATAGAACTCGACGGGGGGTAGGCTATGTCACGCTACCGTCAACACCAGAGAGTTCAGACGCGGAAGAAGTAGAGCATTCTCACTCGTCTGAAGCATCAACGTGGGACTCCGATACCAGCATCGGATCAGTCTTCAAGAAAGTGCTGTCAGCCAACATGACATCAGCACAACCTCAAGAAGATGAAGACGAAGACCAAACGCCAGAATTCTTCGAAGAAGAACCTTGGGCTCAACGCCTGGAAGAACAGTGGGAGTCTCGTTTTGAACTACGTGAACCTCCCACCGAAGACGAGGTCGAGCATATCGACCTTGGGGATGGATCTTCTTCCAAACCCATCTTCGTCAGCAAAAGCTTAAAAGGAGAAGACCGAGAATCTTTAATCCAGCTGGCTAAAGAGTATATCGACGTCTTCGCTTGGAGCTACGAAGATATGCCGGGACTTGATCCCCAGATCACGATGCATAGGCTGAACATCTTACCTGATGCCAAGCCTATCAAACAACAACAGCGACGCTTCCGTCCGGACATCATGAATGCCATCGATCAGGAGGTGGACAAACTCTTGACCAGCGGCTTCATCCGTGAAGAACAATATCCAGATTGGGTAGCCAACGTCGTCCCTGTTACCAAGAAAAATGGGAAGATACGAGTTTGTATCGACTTCAGGGATCTCAACTCTGCTTGCCCGAAGGACAAATTTGTGCTTCCAATCACCGACATGATGATCGATAACACATGTGGCTTCGAGCGCATGTCTTTCATGGACGGGTATTCGGGCTACAACCAGATCAAGATGTTCCTCGAGGACGTAAAACACACGTCATTCAGGACTCCAAAGGGCATTTTCTGCTACACAGTGATGCCTTTCGTCTTGAAGAACGCTGGTGCGACATACCAACGAGCTATGAGCACCATTTTCCGTCAGCATCTTCGCAAGACAGTCGAATGCTATGTTGACGACATCGCAGTCAAGAGCCGTCTCAAAGGAGATCACCTACAAGACCTCAAGACAGTCTTCGATCTCATGTGGGCGCACCAACTCAAGATGAACCCCGCTAAATCCTTCCTAGGGATTTCTAGCGGAAAGTTCTTGGGCTTCATCATCACGGCGAAAGGCATTCATGTTGATCCCGAGAAGACCAAAGCCATCCTCGATATGGACCCTCCGAAGAACCTTCGAGAACTTCGAGGCCTACAGGGATGTCTGGCATACATCCGGAGGTTCATAGCAAACCTTTCTGGCAAATGTCAACCCTTCACTCAGCTCATGAAGAAGGGGGTCTCTTACGTCTGGACAGAGGAGTGCCAAAAAGCTTTCGATGACATCAAAGCTTATCTGACGAGCCCGCCAGTCCTGGTGGCACCCGTCGCTGGCAAACCATTTATCCTCTACGTCCGTGCCATGGATCATTCCCTCGGTGCTCTGCTAGCTCAGAACAGCGATACAGGCTATGAGCAAGCAATCTACTACCTCAGTCGAACTCTGATCGGGGCCGAACACCGGTACAACCCCGTTGAAAAGGAGTGCTTGGCTTTGGTATTTGCCGTCCAAAAGACTCGTCATTATGTCTCGGGCCAGACAATTCATGTCATTTCCCGAGTCAATCCGCTCAGAGTCCTCATGACGAAGCCAGGATCATTAAACTCCCGGCTTACCACATGGGCGATCTTGCTAACGCCATACAACATGGTGTTCGTTCCACAAAAAGTTGTTAAGGGTCAAGCTCTGGCCGACTTTTTAGCTGTACATCCCATCCCAGAGTCCTCAAGACTCTATGAAGACATCCCGGATGAGGTCCAAGAATCAAACGTCACAGAAGAAGGCTCCGTCTGGCGAATATTTTTCGATGGTGCTTCGAGAACAGGCCCCAAAGGCCAAATCATCGTAGGAGTGGAGGTGGTATTAGTCTCCCCCGATCAGCTGGTCATCTAACGTGCTTACTCCCTTTCGAAGCCGTGCTCCAACAATGTTGCCGAGTACAACGCGCTCATTATGGGACTCCAGCTGGCGCAAGAGCTGGGGGTGAATCACCTGGAAGCCTATATCGACTCAAAACTCGTCGTAAACCAGATCAGAGGGCAATACGAGGTTCGCTATGAAGACCTGATCCCCTACCATGAAGTTACGTTGAACATCATTTCAACCTTCACCGGGTTCTTCATCAAACACGTACCTCGTCTACAAAATCTGGAGGCTGATGCTCTGGCTGGCCTTGCAGCCTCATTGGCAGCACCCCTCGGGACTCAACACTACATCACGGTAGTTGGTCGAGACTTGGTCTGTCCTAAAAACAACCTATGCTTGCACATGGCCCACACCATGCCGACAAGTACTGGTGTTAATGTCCGAGACTGGAGATTCCCGTTCATCGATTTTGCTGTCTACAGAATTCTCCCCGAGGACCCGAAAGAAGCCGTCTCAGTCAGGAGATGTTCCCTTTGATTCTATTATGATACAGCCACTAAAATGCTGTACCGACGCTCCTACGATGGGCTTCTCCTTCGATGCCTGTCCAACGAAGAAGCAGCCGAAGCCCTTCGAGAAGCTCATGACAGAACTTGCGGAGCGCATCAACCTGGGCCTAAGTTGCAGGATCGACTGCGACGCATGGGCTACTACTGGTCTACCATGGCCGCTGATACTGTCGACTATGCTAAGAAGTACCATGCGTGCCAGCTTCACGCAGACTTCATTCATACACCGTCAGAACCACTACATCCTACAGTCACCTCCTGGCCCTTTGAAGCTTGGGATATGGACATTGTGGGACCGATCACCCCTCCTTCATCAAGAGGACACCGCTTCATCCTAGCCATCACTGACTACTTCTCCAAATGGACAGAAGCAGTTCCACTGGCAGAAGTAAAAAGCTCCAGGGTGATCAGCTTCATCAAACACCACGTCATCTACCGTTTCGGAGTACCCCGGAGGATCATCTACGATAATGGTCCTCAGTTCATCAGCCATGTTTTCAGCAGATTCTGTGACAAGAATCGCATTCAAAACGTGGCCTCAACCGCCTATAATCCGGCAGCAAACGGATTGGCCGAGGCGTTCAACAAGACTATCGTCAGGCTACTCAAAAAGGTCGTGTCATCCAACAAACGCGACTGGAACGAAAAGCTCGGCGAATGCCTCTGGGCCTACCGCATAACGGTACAGTCCCCGACAGACAACACACCATTCTCCTTGGTCTACGGGAGCGAAGCGGTACTGCCTCTCGAGATCCAGATACCCTCACTCCGCGTAGCAATCACAAACCAACTCACAGAAGAGGACAATCAACGTCGTCGTCTGCTGGAACTGGAGGCACTTGACGAGCCTAGCTCAACAACGCATCGAACTCTACCAAGCCCGTATATCACAGGCTTTCAACAAGAAGGTCAAGCAGAGGACTTTCCAAGTAGGCGACCTAGTTCTGGCAGTCAGGAGGCCGATGGTGTTGACTCATAAGACACCAGAAAAGTTCGAGCCCAAGTGGGAAGGACCTTTCATCATAGAGACGGTATACTCAAACGGTGCTTACCACCTCGCCAAACCTAATGGGGATTTGTTCATGATGCCCATCAACGGCAAGTTCTTGAGGAAGTACTACTCTTGACATCTTTCAGACATGTACTTCCACAAGGGGATCTATAGACCCAATCATCAGGGCTCGCATACAACTCCCCTCCATAAAATCAGACGCCTTCGGAACCCAGCTGTTCCGGGGCATTCTATTCTCCAGTAGAAGAACAACCACGTCCACATCACCTCTGAGTTATTTCCCTACGCCCTACAAAGCGGATTCTTACACCCTGTAAGACTACGCTATCCTTCATGTTTACCACGTCCACATTACCTCTGAGTAAACATCCCGTACAGACAACCCCTGTATTGTCGTACTTTGATCGCAGAACTTCCACGTCCACATTACCTCTGAGTAGTTCCGCGTATCCCCCAAGATCATTCCTACCACATCCATAACACCTCTGAGTAGAGAGATTCCACCACTTGAATCCCATATTTGCCATGTCCACATCACCTCTGAGCAAACATGTGGGTTCTCTCAAACTTATTATCTGTACCTAAAAATCAAGGTGCGCAAAAGATAATAGGTCCACACGAATCATCAAGTTCATGACAGAACATACCACAAAAACTTTGTATTCTTTATTTTCAAATAGAGAGTAAAAGTTTACATCCCCAGCAAGAGTTGCAAAAATATAAAAAGAAGAGACTACAATCCCTAAACATCTCCAGGGTTGGCCGAAAGCTCTTCAATCCGACGCCTCAAGTCTGCCGCCCGAGTCTCCACAGTCGCCAAGACTCGACGTTCAGCTTCTTGACGCATCGCTTCAATAGCCTCAGCAGAAGTATCATTCTCATGCTTCTCATCCAGCTGCTGCCGCTGCTGAGCCAGGGCAAGAGCCCGGTGGGTAAAAGCTACCTCCTCCTTCTTGAATGCTACGTGTTCAGCCTGGACACGTTCGACATCTAATAGGAGTCTGGACCGCTGGTCCTCAAGACGGCGGATCTGGGCATCAATCTCCGCGATACTAGCGTCCAACGCAGCTCGCGCCTCCACTGTCTCCCGCGTAGACTGAGATAACCGCTCTACTGCAGCTTCAGTCTCAGCCACTTCGCGTTCCCAGACACTCACAGTGGCCTGGTAAGAAGACTCAGTCTCGGCGATCAGCTTCTCCTTCTTCGCATCTATCAGGACGGAGAGGTCATTTCGCTGGATGCACTGTAATTCGGAAAGCCGCTGGTCCAACTCAACCACTAAGGCTTCTAGAATGTCGGCCATATGATCATGGCCCTGGTGAAGACGGATCAGGTTGATATGAGGCATTGCCAGAGTTTTTACCGTCGCAAAACTTCTATTGGCGTCCATCACGGCCGATACACCCCTCTGCAGCATTTTATACACTGCCTCGATGATGAATTTTACGTATTCATCTGCATCCGCCAGCACCTGCGGCGTCATAGCAGGAGTCGGAGGAGCTGCTTTAGCAGGCGGACTGCAGGATGGCCCGCCTACCTCAATCTGCGAGGCTGGACCCTCGGTATCGACAGGCTCTTCATCAGCAGGGGCTTGACTACTAGCCTGAGGAGCCAAGGGAACAGAAGAAGCCGAAACAGGCGTCGAAATAGTACCCCAAGTGGAAGGAGCAACAGAGGGTTCCATCAAACCTTTACCCTTCCCAAGTTCGGAGGGACCACCAACGTCAGCGGCTACCTCATCAGCCTCCAACGTGCTATCAGCAGCCAGTACGGGACATTCCCTCTCTGGTAGAACGGAGAGATCAACACTTATCTTCTAGCCCGCCCCGGGAGTCAGGACCGCCAAACGAGTCTCATTCTCCTCATCAAATCCCTCTAAAGGGACAGGATCTGTCGCTAGCTCCTGATCGGTAGCCACCTCAGCCTCCGCTGCTGAGTCTGGGGTAGGGCTCGGCAATGCTGCAGCCGACCTCCCATCATCATGACAAGGAGGGGAATCAACCCTCTCCTCTGTTCCAACCATATCTGTTGCCCCCGCAACAGACTCTTGCAACTCTGGTGCGACGCCATCTGAAGACGACGAACTCCACTCTACTTTATCATCACGAAGCCCCGTGTCCGCTGGACCCTCAACGTCTAAGGCCCCCACGACAGCTGGCACCATCCCGAAAGTTGCTGCAACCTCCGCGTCTCTTTCAACAAAGTCTGGAGATACTAAAACCTCCGCAGGAACATCTTCAGGACTCTCCTCCATTGGAGACATTACCATCGGAGGAATGCGCTCGTCAGAAGAGCTTGCCATCTCCTTCGGTTTACTGACACCCGGTTTCGAAACACGGGTCTTCTTCTTCGACGATCCCTACAAGAAGAAAAGTACAAGTCACCAAAATGACAAGATGAGCCAAAATTACGTAAGACTCCTTACCTCAGCAGGAACTGATTCTACTGGCATTACAGGCGGCATTCCCGTAGCCTTTGGAGTCGTCGTTTTTCTCGGCCTTTTTGTTACAGACGAACCGGCTTTCGTGTCAGCCCGTCTCTTCCCAATAGAAGGATCCCTCACTGATGCTGCAGTAGCAGCCCGATATCCCGCCAATTCTGGTGGACGATATGACCGAGCCGCTATCAACATATTCGCCGTGGCCTCCAACTGAGTTCCAATGATGAAACTAGTCTCCCTATCATAACCAAGAGACACAGTATTCATTGTGCAATACAGTTTAACGGTCGAATACAGTATCTGTGGCCGAGGGTTGCGAACTGGAGCAGTAAAATGAATACCAGTGCACCCGACATTGTAATATTGCCATCTCCGAGCTCCATCCAGCAAACTCCCGATAAACCCCAGACTGTTACTGGGATTCCGTAACATTAGCTGGGTATAGCCAAACTGGCGAGCGAACCGGTTGGACAGATATGGCTCCAGATAACACCTATTTTGGTTGCGGTAGACCAAGTGAGAAGGTCGAATACTTTGCAACCAACAAAAACCCTATTTCGGTAGAGTAATCACATCTTCACCAGAGTCGTCTAAATCTTGGTCAGCCTCAAAATCTTTAAAGATGGGGCCGACCTTGACAATCTCCCACCCATGAAGATAGGACAAAACTCTCCTGCAAACGGGGATGCCAGTGTGTAACCACTTCCTCTTGTAGAAGCGGCGGATAAAGGCATCACCTTCAACATGATCCTCCTCCAGACCTGGACTCATTACATTCGGATGATGCAGAATCAACCATCCCGTAAGATAATGGAATGGTAGTTCGGCTCGGGGAAAGTTGTCGTTTCTACCTCTCCCATGGATCACATCATCAGCAAAGGTCCTCAAACCCCGCAACAGGTTACACACCATCACGGGGAGGAGAGCTAAAGGACGACCAAAGACCAATTTCACGGCGGGCAAAATGAGGTTCCGGTGTACCCTTTCTACGGCACCAGATCCGCCCGCAAACACACAATCCCGGAGCCATATCATCAAGTATGTTGTTAACACCGCCTTAGATGACAGCCGGTGCGCACAGTGCCAGAAGCAGTGATACGCGTTCTTGCCACTCTCATTTGAACGGGGGGTCCTCTCATCTAGCCGGCTCATTTCGGAAGTTACTTCCGCAGGTTTCAGCCCTTGCGGAGTCGTAAATTGGATCTTCGAGGAATTCGCCAAATCCTGCTTGAAGACGTAATCCCTCCAAGCGGTCACATGAGGCTGAGTCCTGCCTTTGTCCTTCCGATGCATCAGATAATGATGGCTCGCCACCTGTTTGAAAACAGCCATCATCTCCGGGTCCTTATTTTCCAGAACCTGGATCTCTTCATTCGACGGAAAATATTCCTCGTACGGTTTCGAGCCCCAAGTAAGCTTGGACACTTCATACATCTCATGGAGAGCCAACCCCAACTCCCCCACCGGAGTAAAGAAGGTGCCAGTCTGGGAATTGAACAATTCCAAGAGTACAAGGAACATAGGCTTATTGAGATCCACGCCAGCCTGTGTGGCACGGATAGCGGCCGTCAGCCCAATCTCCTTAAGCTCAGCCTTAAACTTCGAAAGCACCCAAATGGTCAACTCGTCCCACTTCGGCATGTGGTGACACCAACCTTCAACCCTAAAGCCACCTTTCGGATACGTGACCCTCGATGTTAGCATCCGATTTGCAAAGGTCGAAACACTGAAGGCAAACGTGTCACTAGGGACTTCACTGTAGAGGCTCCCAGGACGCAAAGTTCGGCAACTAAACGAGGGACCGGCTCGCGAAGCGGCTAAGGTATCCCTCTGATTCGAGGTAGCATCAATTGAAAGAGTACCTCCCAAGGCCCCTCCTTGAGAAGGAGTAAGTTCCCAGGGCATCCTTCTCTTGGAAGCCAAACGGTAGAAGGCCGTCAGTGGCAACTAGCGGTCAAGTTGTCGCATGTACAGAACCATGCCTTTTGCAGAAAAGAACCAGTCTTCTTTGATCTTCAGTATCTTCGCTTTGGAAGAGATCAGTCGATCACCAAACAAAAAGGCAGGTTTTAAGAAAGTCACATCCTCGAATTCAGCAGATTTCAGTTTACCGCTCTTCATCATACTCTGGAGGAAAATCGACATCTGGTTCTGGATCTGCAGCACTCTCTCAGGAGGTTAGTTCTGTAAGATAGCATCCTTCGCAGGGTTGATAACCGCCTCGTCAAAATCAACTCCCATTTGACAAAGAGAAGCATCCAGAAGGACCTCATTCAGCAAAGGGATTGTCATCAATACTGACACAACAAAAACAAAAGTCAGACAAAAAGACAAAGTGTGTCAAGAAACCTGGCACATCATCAGGGTGTAAACCCATATGCGTCAGCAAAAGCTTCGGCGCATCATCAGGGTGTGAACCCATGCGCTTCAGCAGAGAGGCTTCGGTGCATCATCAGGGTGTGAACCCATGCGCGTCAGCAGAGGCTTCGGCGCATCATCAGGGCGTACACCCATGCGCGTCAGCAGTGGCTTCGGCACATCATCAGGGTGTAAACCCATGCGCGTCAGCAGTTAAACCTCGGTACATAATAAAGGCCTAAACCTATGCACGTCGGCGGGATAAAACCTCGACGCATCATCAGGACAGAAGTCCATGCACGTCGGCAGCAGAGAATTAGGGCACACCAACTCAGCCGTATGACCCAAAGCTCGTCTGAACAAAGAAAATAGTGGAAGAGACGACACCCACCCGTCACCGCGGGTCGAACATCGGCCGGAGTCACAATGGTGACAGGAGCATCCTCTTCGACAGACTCCGCCGGCTCCTTCCCCTTGTCAGCACCGCCGCGAGGAATCTTGGGAGCCATTCCTTTTGAAGTAGAAAGTTAGGGTTTTTTGTAGAAGAACTCTAAAAGGCAAAAACAAGGAGAAGAAGAACTCTCTCTCGCTCTCCATCTCATGCCTATTTATAGGCTTGGTCACACGCGTGAAACGATGAAGTGTGACCTCAGCCGTCGCCTCGGGTTCTGTGAGGAGATAACCACAAATAAAACCAAAAAGATCATTATTAATCTTTTTTGGTTATCGAGGCGTTATCATTTGTATTAACTGAGCGGAGCATGCGCCCCATCACTGATGCGCGGAGCATCTATGCGCCCCGACAGTCATGCGTCTCTACCACCATGCTTCTTATTCAAAGTATTCCAAAACTTATCCAAAAGTTTTGAAAACTTTGAAGGGGGTCTTGTAGAAGCATGTAATTTCAGAACCAGAAAGCCTATGCGCCAGACACTATATGCGCCAGAGCTCGGACAAAGTACTTCACAGCAAAAACAACAAATATAGACATTGAAAGAGAACTTTTTATTTTACATATAAAAGTCTATTACATGTCTAGAAAAGATTGTACAAAGGAGAATTTCTACAAAGAAAAGATCCTAAGTCTACAGCCAGCAGCACCATGCGCCCTCAAATAGGTGCAGCAATCACCATGCGCCCTCAGTCAGGCGCATCCCACCATGCGCCCTCAGCAGGGCGCATCCTTTTTAGCAGCTCAGTTATGTGCATCCTCAGTTATGTGCATCCCTTCAGCAGCCCAGTTATGTGCCACTATTCTAGCCAGGCTCACCGCCGTCTGAATGCTTAGACTAATGAAGCATTTATTGAACAGAACGAGGGTGGCAATCAACCCTCTACCTGGAGAAAGAACTCCCCGAACCGAGGAAGAGAAGAGCTCCGCAAGCCAACCTGTGGCCAGGGGAGGCTTTGAAAGAGCCTCCAAAGACCAAGGAAGACCGCAATCGAAACCGCGGCTAAAGGAGCAACTTTCAACACAACCAAAGTGGGCAACACCCACTTTGAAGGAAGAAAAAGCCCCCAAAACCGCAGCACCGTCATTCCGATCTGCGGCTCTTCCAGAATAACGAAGACGAGGCTCGAGCATCCCGATCTTTGGATGCAACATGCACTTTCCACCTGCCTCAGAAGCCCTCGACTCCGACTTTTGGATGTAACAGTCACCTTCAAGTGCATCAATGAAGACATGGCGTCGCATCTTCACCCTCGGAAGAATCTCATCAACAGAATGCATCCGAGTAAACAAATTCATATCGGAAGAACGTGAGAGAACGAGAAGCAAACTCTCTCCATGCCACTATTTATAGGCCGGGCAAATCAAACCCATGCGCCAAGTGGATGGCTCTCCGAATTCCGTACAATGAATTTGTATTAAATGGATGAACCGGACGCTTCAAATTCAGCCAAGTCAAAACGGCTATTTAAAGCACTCGAAGATCGTAACAATCGCACCATTAAAGACGTGTCACGAAGCGGATGCGCCGGCCAGACCGTGCATCACACAGACGCACCCTTCAATATCAGGCGTCTCACACAGACGCGCCCTTCAACATCAAGCGCATCACACAGACGCGTCCTTCAGCACCAAGCGCATCACAGGGGATGCGCCCCCATGCGTCCCCATATGCCTAGTGGAACGCCGATCGATGCGCCCACTCAGCTGTCCATCGAATGTCAAAAACATTAAATGCTGAACTGACAGAGTTGGCAGCACGCCTTCCGAAGTCTGAACAGTTGACAGCTTTTTCAGAAGACGAAGCGTCGCCAATGTCAGCATCATCATTACTTTCCTCCAACGGCTACTGCCACGTGGCCACCCAATCATCTTGCATGCGCCTCCGCAGCTATGCGCCCAAATCTGCATGCGCCTAAAAAGCCATATGCCCTATACTTCTCTCTGATCCCAAAAGACAGGAGTAAAGTCATTACCGAAGCCTCGCATGCGCCTCAAAAGCCATGCGCCCTGAATGGTTCGTGACTCCTAAAGGTTACGAGCCAAAGTCTCCCCATGCGCCTAATCCCAGGCACATCCTACCAGATCATTCCCCATCAAATCTGAGATCTTCGAGCCATGGGTCGAAGACACGTGTCCTTTGACTCAACTCACCCAAGATCTCAGCAACAGAAATATCTTCTCCTCTGCTACGTGCCGGCTCACAACAGCAGCATGAAGAATTCAACCCCTCGATCAGGGTGCATCGTCCATGCGCCTCCATCGGCAATCACCATGTGGCGTCCCCACGTCCAGGCGCATCCTATATATACGCGCATGAGCAGCCAGCCTACAAAGCTATAAATAGAGTGATCATTTCCTTCTCACCCACGAACAAACGAACGAACACACATAGAGGCAAACATACATCGACAGACAGAGACTTCGCACCACCAGAGAGGCAGATACAGACACTCAACGTCTTCCTCCTCTCAGCAAGCTCCAGCACCCAGAGCAATCCAAACCTTCAGAGAATCGATAACCGTCGTCAGATCGTCAACGGAGTCAACGCATTACCACTCGCTCCATTGGCACAAGGAACCCAGATAAACAAAAGTGTACTCCTAGGACTACATCTAAGTCCTATATTATAACACTATTCTGTTTGTATTGAAATTTGCAATCAAAAGATTTTAATGGCAAACAATCATCTCTTCTCTATTTTCCTCCTTCATATTAAAATCTGTCTATTTGGCTTTTTGTATCATCGTAGATCTTGAGTTTGATCACTGCAAAATTTTTGTATGACTCTCAGATCTCGATTGCATCAGTTTTTTCCATCTTTAGACAAGCCCCAGGAATAACAATCTCAAAGCAAGATCCTTGTAGATGGAAAACATTAATGCTTCGCTCGTCCAATCGGACTACTGCAAGTTGGAAAAGTTTGATGGAGAGCATTATCAAGTCTGGAAGAGGAAGGTTTATCTAACTCTTCAACTCAAAGACGTTGATCATGTACTGTTGGAGGAAGAACCTTATGTTCCAGACACTGGGTTTACTGTCGCAATTAATGCGGCTACCAAACTCCAGGCCAAATAGAGAAGGAAAAATAGCATCTGTAGGCTTCTCATCCTGAATGCGATGGAGGATTCCCTGGCAGAATCCTACTCGAAGAAGGAATTTGCCAGAGACATATGAGAGACTTTGGAAAAACTGTATGAAGAAGACAGAAACAGGAGCAAGATATTTGTGGTTGAAAAATATCACAAATTGCTCTTTGAGGACGAGAAGTCCATGTTGCCACAGGTGAAGGAATTTCTGAAGCTGCGTCAGAAACTGGAAGACGAAGAGATGCCCCTTCCCGACAAGTTTGTCGTTAGAGGGATCGTCTCAAAACTTCCTGCTGGATGGAGTACCTTCTATGCAAGGATGCTCAGAAAGAAGCTAGACATTAGCTTGGAAGATCTACTTCAAGAGATCCATGTTGAGGACGAGATGCATTTCCAACAGAAGATGGATACTTTGTCCAAACAGTTGGCTAAGGTCAATCTAGTGCAGACGAGAGATCCCAAGGGGAAGCAGGCGGCTTCTCATCACAAGAAGAAGGACTTCATTAATCTAAAAGTGAAGGGTCCTTCATTCAAGCAACAGAAGTCCAAGTCCCACGTGACTTGTTCCAATTATGGCAAGAAAGGCCACTACAAGAGTGAATGTAGATCCAAGCCTAAACAATCAGAGAAAGGTGAGCCTAGTAAGGTTTTATTGGTTTCTAACATTGTTGCTATGATCGCACAGGTCACAACTGTGGGGGTTGACTCTGACTGGTGGATAGACACTGGTGCGACTTGTCATGTCTGTTCTGGCAAGGAATGGTTTGTCACGTACCAGCCGATATCTGAGAAGGTTGTCATGGCAAATCAGGCCCAAGCTGAAGTTCTGGGGATCGGGACTGTGGAGCTAAAACTCACTTCTGGGAATACTCTGACTCTTCAAGGTGTGAAGCATGTTCCGGTGATTGCCAAGAACCTGATCTCTGGGAGCCTGCTCTGCAACGCAGGCTTGAGGATGGATATCAATGCTGGTCATATGGTGATGTCCAAGAAGGGAACATACTTCGGAAAGGCTTATCAAACCGAAGGAATGTTTAAAATTTAGCTTGTCAACCAGTTTAATGACATTAATGCAGTTGTATTTTCTGATTATTCTCTTGAGTTGTGGCATAATAGACTAGGACATGTTTATTGTAAAAGAATTAACGAAATGTTTAGTTTAGGACTTATCTTCAAATGTGGGGGTAAGGTGAAGAAGTGTGAAGTGTGTGCTCAGACGAAGATCACAAGGAAATCCTTTCATCGGGTCAATCGAAGCACAGATCTTCTGGAGTTGGTACACTCTGATATCTGTGACTTCAAACATTTCTCCACGAAGGCCGGGATGAAGTATTTCATAACCTTCATCGACGACTTCTCAAAATACGCGTTCGTCTACTTGCTCAAGACTAAAGACAAAGCTTTCGAGAAGTTCAGAGAGTTCAGGGCCGAAGCTGAACGGCAGACTGGACAACAACTCAAGAGGTTGAGAAGTGATCGAGGAGGGGAGTACATGTCTCATGACTTCGCATCGTTCTGCAAAGAACATGGAATCATATGCGAGACTACTGCTCCATATTCTCCTCAATCCAACGGAGTAGCAGAAAGGAAGAACCGAATATTAACAGAAATGATGAATTCAATGCTGCTTACTGTAGGTCTTCCACAATGCTGCTGGGGAGAAGTTGCACTAACGGCCACTTTCATTCTGAATAGGGTGTCATATGCAACTTCGGACGTAACTCCTCATGAACTCTGGTTCAAAGTCAGATCAAACTTGAATGTCATTCGAGTGTGGGGGTGTCTGGCATATATGAAGCTCCCAGATCTGAAGATTCAGAAGCTGGGGACAAGGACTATGAAGGCGATCTTCTTGGGGTATGTCGAGACGAGCGATGTTTGAAGATTTCTTGATATTGAGTCAAATCATATCATCGAATCTCGCGATGCTGAATACTTTGAAGACAAGTTTGCAAAAGACAAAAACATTGTTCTTTCGGACGTTCCAAAAAATGATGTAGGTGTAAATGAGACTGAAATCTCATATGGGCCAGTAGTCCAAGAAGAAGCTGTTGTTGATGAAACAACTCTTGTACCGGAACTCGCAGAGCCGTCAGCAAAGCGAACGAGGAGACCTAAAGACTTCGGAGATGACTTTGTCACCTATTATGTGGAAGCAGATTCGCTTACCTATGATGAGGCGATGAAGACCAGAGATGCTATCTTCTGGAAGGAGGCAGTGAATGACGGGTTTGACTCTATCACCTCCAATAACACATGGGTTTTGGTATATCTACTTGAAGGAGAAAAGCCCATCGGATGTAAATGGATCTTCAAGAAGAAGATGAAGGCAGATGGAACTATTGACAAGTTCAAGGCCAGGCTGGTAGCCAAGGGATTTTCTCAGAAACAGGGGATAGACTACTTTGACAAGTACGCTCCAGTAGCTCGGATGACCACCATCAGAATATTAATCGCTCTAACAGCTATACATAAGTTCGTAATACATCAGATGGATGTAAAGACAACATTCCTGAATGGGGAGCTGACCGAAGAGATTTATATGCAACAGCCAGACGGATTTGTCGTCAAAGGTCTTGAAGACAAAGTCTACAAGTTGGTAAAATTATTGTATGGTTTGAAGCAAGCTCCCAAGATGTGGCATGAGAAGTTTGACAAAGTTATTAGGGAAAACGGCTACAGAGTCAGCGAGACGGACAAATGTGTTTACACAAAGTTCGTTGATGGAAGAGGAGTCATCGTTTGTCTGTACGTGGACGACATGCTAATCCTAGGAACGGATATAGGCTGTCACGGAGACAAAGAAGTTCCTCTCAACCAAGTTCAGTATGAAGGACTTGGGGGATGCAGATGTCATCTTGGGCATAAAGATCATCCGGACAGACACTGGAGTAGCGCTGTCACAATCTCACTACATTGAGAAGATGCTCACATGCTATGGGTATAAGGATCTTCCAGGGATCGATACGCCATACAGGGGTGATCAAAAGCTGAAGCCAAACTCGAGGGAAAGCGTAAGGCAGCTGAAATATTCTAGCATTATCGGAAGTTTGATGTACGCAATCATTGCCACAAGGCCTGACATAGCTTTCGTCGTGGGAATGCTGAGTCGGTTCACAAGCAACCCAGGGATTGAGCACTGGAAAGCTGTGAAGCGGGTGATGAGATATCTCAAGAAGACTCAGACATGTGCACTACACTACAACGGGTATCCGACAGTAGTGGAAGGCTTCAGTGATGCTAGCAGGTGTTCAGAGGTGGAAAGCGAGAGATCCACATGAGGATATGTCTTTTTCTTGGATGGAGCTGCTATATCGTAGAAGTCGAAGAAGCAGACTATACTCTCTCATTCCTCCATGGAATCTGAATTCTATGCACTTGAAACTGTAGCAGATGAAGCAGAATGGCTTCGGGAGCTCATGTATGATCTTCCAGTGGTTGGGGCTCAGATACCGGCGATACTGATATACTGTGACAACCAGGTGACTGCGGCGGTGGTATCAAATGACCTCTTCAACGGGAAGAAGAGGACTGTGCGGTTGAAGCACAAGGCAGTACACGATCTTATCAAAAGAGGTGTAATTACAGTGACTGATGTTCGGAGTCAGAAGAACCTGGCAGATCCGTTCACAAAGGGCCTCAAGTGCCAGTTGGTCGATGACACAGCTTGTAAAATAGGTTTGAAAGTATTCTGATAGTGTGTCTTTGTAATCCTACCATAAAGTTTTATGCTATTAGTTCAAAGAGAAATCTACTAGGCATCTAACTTTTGGTTCAAAGGAGGATCACTGACTGGGAAACTATCAGGTAACAGTGGGTACTTGTTCTCTGGAACATGGAAGAGATACGGATCCATAACCACTGTTGTCTACTATGTATTTTCTGCAAAAAAATAGATCCTGTGGAAGGTTGGCTTAAACACCTTAATGAGTTCTCAGGCAGAGTGAATGCCTGGTGTGCTTTACAGGAAGCACGGTAGAGCAGCACTACAAGGAGTGAAACTCCATGCTACAGCGGGATGACTCCACCATGAGGTTCCTCGGTCTGGGGTAATGCCTCGGCTTTGTAAGCCAAGTCATAGCGACGTAGCACCGCAAATAGGCAGGTAGCCT
Organism: Iris pallida; assembly: GCA_029216955.1. NCBI lineage: Eukaryota > Viridiplantae > Streptophyta > Magnoliopsida > Asparagales > Iridaceae > Iris > Iris pallida. Next base: position 23,045 of record JANAVB010017567.1, on the reverse strand, counting down.
ACTGCTGTATGACGTAATTAAAGAGTTGTAGACAGCACTACAAAGGGAAGGATGGTCCCATGTTACAGTGGCACGACACCACGATGAGGTACCCAGGTAGGGGTAAAGCCTCGGCCTTGCAAGCTATGTCATTGCGGCGTAACACCGCAAGGAAGCCTTAGGCTTCATGCTGAGTAGATTGGCACTGCAAAGAGGCTGAGACCTCATGCTACAGTAGTATGACACTACGATGAGGTTTCCAGGTAGGGGTAATGCCTCGGCTTCAGGCCATGTCATAGCGGCGTAGCACCGCAAGGAAGCACAAGGCTTCATGCCGTATCTCTTTAATAAAGAACTCACCTATAGTGTATGAAAAGAGATATCAGGCCGTCTCTTGAGGGTAAACTTGTAGATGCCCAAAATTATACACTGAAACCAGGCTAGTACGGGGCCTTTTATGTGCAGTCAGAAGCACACGTAACTACACTTTGTGAGTGAAAAGAATTACAATTGTGGTACAGAATTCAAGGCGTAGTCCATTCTTGTATCACATTGTTATTTAACCCATGCGGGAAGATTCAAGTCATCAGTGACATCTATCCTAATGTAAAATGGACAGTTACTGTGGGGAACGCTCAACCCTGGACACATATATATGTTGTGATATGTGGGAGATTGTTGGTGCTTTCTTTACATGGAGAGAGCTTGCTCTCAACATGCCTTGTAAAAGTTTAGTCCCACATCGAAAATGCACCATGAGTTATCTCAACATATATACTTGGTTGTGTTGTTGAGAGATACACATGGGATGGTGACCCTAAGGAGGAAACCATGTGGGTGATTTTACTAGGAGGTAAGAATAAGGCTCCAAGGATTAAGCATTAATGCTTTTGTCATTCTCTTGGATTAATTCCATTTGGAGCTAAGCCCCAAAGGGGCTTAGCGACTCAGACTCGGACTCGAACTCGGACTTGGGCTCGGGCTCATGGGCTCATGAGGCGTAATGTGGCATTTTGCTGGCGCACTTTATACTTAGCATGTCAGCAGTCATGCGGCTCATATACGGCCATGCGGTCTTATGCGGCATACGGCTTATATGCAGCCACATGCGGCCTCATGCGGTCTCATGCAGTCCATGCGGCTCATGCGGCCTCATGCGATCCATGCGGCACTTGCGGCCATGAGACCATGTGGCTCATGCGGCCAGGCTGCTGCTGCTGTCGCATGGAGGACTCCGCTGACTGTACAGGCTACAAGTCAGTTATGGAAAGACTGATTCAATGCGATTAATTCAGATCCATTTTTTGTGGGATTTGAATTAATTCCGTTGCTATCTTTGTGGGATTTGAATTAATTTCGTTGCTATCTTTGTGGGATTTGAATTAATTTCGTTGCTATCTTTGTGGGATTTGATTCAATCTTTCCATAACTGAAGAGGCGGCTAGGGTTTCCACACTCTCTCTATATATACTCTCTTCTGGCCTCCTTTGTGAAGAACTACGAATTTTATAAGTCAGAAAAGAGAGAGAGAGAGAGAGAGAGGGAGCTGCTGCCGCCATTGCAAGTCCATCCGAGGAGTCAGAACAGAGGTGACTTCGAGCGTTCCACAAGTTCTTCAACTTGCTGGTTCCTGGAAGCAATTCGTGTGGGGCGAATCTTGCTTTAAGCAACAGTGTTTTGACACCCCAGCAACTTTTTTTCATTTCATCTTTTCCTAGATTATTGTAACTCGTTCTGTCCCAATTGCAACACGTTTGCAAGGAAGAACAAGATATCTTCTCTTCTCTATTTTCCTCCTTCATATTGAAATCTGGCTATTTGGCTTTTTGTATCATCGTAGATCTTGAGTTTGATCACTGCAAGTTTTGTGTGACTCTTGGATCTCGATTGCATCAGTTGTTTTCATCTTTGGACAAGCCCCGGGAATAACAATTACGTCCCGCTACCTTGGATGCTGGAGTCTCCTGTAGAAAAAGGTGTGGGAACAGAAAAAGAAAAAGAACATGCAAACATGTTTAGATAAGGAGTTAAACGATGGAAAACAATTAGAAATCAGATGCATAGTACGTGCGTGTTGTTTCTTACAAAATTTAATGGAAAGATCATCTATAGCAGGAACATCCATCAGTAGGGGCAGACAGTCCTGTAGTATCCTGGCAAATTTTTGTATACGACTACAGGTAGGTGGTGGTGGTGGTGCAGTAGAGGTTGTATGTGGTGGTGGAGATGAGCTATCAACATGAACATATAGACGTAGAGGCTTTGGTGGAGGCGGAGGGGTAGTAGGTGGAAGAAAGAATAATTCTAAAAAAAAGTGAAATTAAAAAGTTTTCTATCGGAGGAGCATGATATACATTTCCTTTCTAAGTATAAGAAATAGCCAACACAAAGATACTTGACTATATATGAAGAGCCGATCTATCAACAGATGGAACAAAAATAATGAACAAAGCAAGTACACCAAAAAATGTGAAGAATTATTCAGTGGTAGTAAAGGAAGGTGCTCGAAGAAAGCGCTAGTGATTCTCGCTAAAAGGAAGAAAGGCTCATAAAGAACTTCGTATAAAATACCTATACAAGCATCCAAACTCGCATTTTAATATGCTAGAGAGATAAAGGTGAGTGCAGTTTGGGATTCATCAGCCGGTTCCTGATCCCCCACCCTAATCCTTCCATATATCGCTTATAGGTGGAGTTGCTAGATATAGCTTATATAGATCGGATTAGGCACTTTAATATTGGAGGAGAATCGAGATACATTTGATAGAAACTAGTTGTAAGGAAAGATAATGAAATAATAAAATTTGTAGTTGAGAATTATGGAGTGCATGAGGTTAAAATGAGGTAACAAGCATTGGTAATGACAGTTCCAAAATAGAGTTTGGGAACATTCATCTGAATCATTAACGAATGTGTAAGCTCGAGAAGATGACGATTTTTTACGTTCAACTACACAATTTTGTTGTGGAGTATATGAGCATGAAGTCCGATGAGTGATACCATGGGAAGGATACTTATCCTGAAAATTGCTACAATGTACTCACAAGTATTATTAGTACGAACGATCTCAATGGTGGTAGAAAATTAAGTAAGGATCTCAACAATAAAGGAATGGAAAATATGCAAAATCTCGGAACGATCACGAAGAAAATAAAACAATTCATGCGAGAATGAGAATAATCATCAATAAAAGTAGCAAGAAATTGGAAGTCAAATAAACTTGTAGTTTTATAAGGCACCAAAATATTTGAGAGCACTACAGAAAATGGAGAATTGCTTCTAGAGAAATGATGACAAAATGTAGAGCAATTTTGTTTTCCGAAAATAAATGTTTCACAAGAAAATTCAGAAAAAGAAAAAAAATATGGAAGTGCCTTTTATAGGATAGGAGCATGCCCTAAGCGTTGATGTCAATTAACAAAAGAAGTAGTCGCTGTAAGTGATTAGATTTCCATCCTTTATGAATAATTGCATACGTCGGAAATCCTGCATCACAAAAGAGGAAGAGAAAAAAGTTGTGGGTTATGATCTCGAGTAAGTCGACTAACAAAAAACAAGATTAATATATGATCTAAGAACATTAAGCACAAAACGAAGATGAAGAGTGGGGTGAGGCACTACTCCAGATCCATAAACTTGGATAGTCTCCTGCTATCATAATGAACTTAAGTACCATCCTTACATCTAACTGGCTGAGGAGTAATATGATTGGTAGCACCCAAATCAACAATCTAAGAAGAACAATTGGTAATGTACGATATATCTTTATTCGATTTAGAGGAAATATGACAAAAAAAACTGAGTGTTAAAGCCACTAAGACTTTGTATCTGATCTCGTAAACTATGCATTTAATCTGCAGCAAAGCGAGCAGTAGGTAGACGGAGCATCAATAGTTGGCACAAATAATGAACATAGAGTAGATGGCTATAATGCAGAAGACGACGCAGATAATGAACGTGGGGTAGACGACATTGATGCAGAAGATTGATGTTGCACCTGAGGGTATCCGTGCTGCTTATAGGATGTGGCCTCAACATTGTTCGGGCGACCACAATAAGAGTAAATGCAAAGAGTACTCCAACCATGGTCACGTCCCTCTCGACCTCCTCCTCGAGGAAATCCGGTACGAACCCCTCCACAACCATAAATAGGAGGACGAGATCCTAGAGTGTTGGAGTAGGTGAGGTAGCCAGGGAAGCCATGTCCGAAGGAGTAACTAGTATCACAAACGAGAAGACACTAGTAAGAGAGGAAGTGTTGTTGGAAGATATAATGTTGGCACGCACGCCAAGAAGATAATGTGGAACACATGCCAAGAGCATATAACTAGGGCCTCTCGTTGGAATCGCTGAAGAGATACACCCGTAGGGTGGGCCATAGCTGATGATGAAGCACTCGAAGAGGGCCTTGTAGCCGGGCCACACAAGAAGTTATGTTTTCTTCTACGACTTGTACTGAGTTGAACTCTCGAAAAATATCATAAACGTGCTGAAGATTATCCTCAGAAGAGTAGATGAATTTGAGCTCCTGCTACATTTTCCTTGGCAGTAGAGATATATATTATGATATAGTAACATGGAGTCTCGATAGAGTCGAGCATCAAAGATTTAACCGAACCATTATCATGTAGCCAAGTTTCATAAGGAAAGTTAAGTAATGTAGTAATTCTTAGCCCCTAGGTCACGTTGAATAGAATGAGCCTATTCCAAGTAGTTTTTATGCCCGCTACGGGTAATAGTTCGAAGACGAAGCTCGTTCCGAGGCTCATAGTAGGACGACACAGTAGATAAAGTTGTCCCTGATGTAGAAGACGAGAATGCCTGAGAAGTAGAGAACACAGATCCGAATTAGTCACCATAATGACAAGAAAACCAAATCACCAAATAAAAAATCACTAAAGCTGAAGATCACCAAACAATAATATCCAAGATCTTGCAAATCACCGAAATGGAAGAAATCAACAAAGTGCCAAAACGAGAACAAACCCTACCAACACAATTACCAAACTATAAGTGCCAAGTCTAAGCGACAACATAGGAACAATCCTATGATAACATAAGCCCATAACATCCTCTCACAACCCAAACCAACATTATTGCATCAAACAACATCAACCATCAAACACCCCAAACCACCAGACACCAAGCACATATATCAAAATACCACAAGAAATAAGAAATATCTTATTTCTTTTTTACCCAGCTTGAATGCGGCTTGGCTTGTCTCGACTAAAGTCAGCTCGGTTTGGCTGGGCTGAGGGCAAAAATGAACTTTACTCAAATAAGACGGAGACGTCCGAGTGAGGCGGAGACGTTACTAATCTCTTCGGAGATCGTCGACGAGGAAGTTGGAGGAGAGGCGACTCAGGTCGAGGAGTCTAGAACCTCATGGAGAGCTCGTGGTTCGCCATCGAGATGCTGCAGGATTCGTTGAGGACCGACGATTATTGGGGAGGAGTGGTGAGGCCTCGACAAGAGATTTGATGCGAGAGGGTTGATGGCTATTGAAGGGAATCAGGCTGGGGTTAAGGTTATGGTACGGGATGGCGGCCGAAGAAGACGACCTCGTTAGGGTTAGAGTTATGGTATGAGTGTTGACGAGAAAAGACGACCAAATTTAGGGGGTAGGGTTCCGGTGGTTGCCTAGGGTTAGAGTGATACTATCATAGATTATAACTTTCTATGTCATATTAATTACGGATTTTGGCAAAAGAGCTATCCCAAAAGGACTTACTTTGATACCATGTTGAGAAGTTGGCTCAATTTAATGGACTTAATTCATTAATATAGTGGAGAATACATATATATATATATATATATATATATATATATATATATATATATATATATATGCAAAAGTGTGCTCCCCTTGTGTTTTTTTGATGTGGGACTAAAGCTATAGCAAAACTGGACAGGCTTCGGCCATACACGAAATAGGACTAAGTAACTTCTACACATATACCTTGAAGTCAAGGGAAGAGGTGACTGTATGTTGATTACTATTAATACATTGCTGCATTTTATATACTTAACTAACATCTTATACACTTTGGTACATTGGATACTATGTGCACCTCATTTTCTTCAAGTCATGACTTTAGTTTTATACACAACTAACATTTTATACACTTTGGTACATTGGATACTATGTGCACCTCATTTTCTTCGAGTGATGACCGATCGACTATGATGTGGCCACTGATTCATATACTTGTCACACCCTATCCCATGGAACTGCCAGGACTGTCCCATGCATGGGTCCCTTGTGGATCATCACTTATCACTTGCCAAAATGGTTAATGTTGATATATTTAGTATGAGAATATGTTATATTTAGTATGTGAATATCCTGAAATATGTTATATTTAGTATAGGAATATCTTGAGGACATATTTGGGATGCCATAATATACCACAGGATATTCCATTGGATATTCTATCATGTAAAGGCTATATAAAGCCTATGAGATTATCAATGTAATTCATCAATCAATCTCAACATGGTATCAGAGCCACCTTTCCACAAATCCTAACCCTAGCCGCCACCAAAACTTCTAAATCGGTTACCCCTCTCTCTCCGTACGTAGGAGAGGACGACGAGGACGAAGGAGACGCCGATGCCTAGATCTGATAAAATTAGACATGTTCGGATCTAGGAGAGGACGAGAACGAGCATGAATCATAGAACAAGCGTGATGTGATCGGAGAAGAAGCATTGTTGGAGGCAATTCTCAAGAAGCTGGATGCTACAGATGTTGCAACGTTGATAAAGTCGATGAAGATGTCGGCTGGTGAGAGCACAACACGAACGTCGCCAAAGTTGGAACTTTTCTCCATTTATCTGAAGCTGGACGGACCAGCCACCTATCTGAGTTGGTCACGGCGGGTGAGAAGAATCCTTGCAGGAAAGAACCTGGAGGGATTTTTGACGGGCGAGAAGACAGAGCCGGACGAGGGCTCGAAAGGACGCGACGAGTGGAAATCCACTCATATGGTGATTTACATCTGGCTTCTCAATTCCTTAGTCCAGTCTATTGCCTCTACAGTAGATGGCATTGAGATGGTGAAAGACGTATGGAAGAAGTTGAGGAGAACCTATGATGGTGTAGAAAACAACTTACGAATCTTCCAGATAAAAGGGGAGATCGACGTCACCATATAGGAAGAGAAGACGGTGCAGGAGTACGCCACAGAGTTGGAGCGTCTCTGGCTGAATTATGATCACTCCTCAAAACGGGCAAGCTGCGGGGACCCAAAGTGTAAGGAGAGACATGTGTGTCTGCAGGAGAGGATGATGAAATTCTTCAAAGGACTAACTACAGCATTCGCACAGAGGACAGCCTTACTCCTCGCCCAACCCGAGATTCCTAGTCTCGAGGAGGCTATCTCAGCCATGATCCAGGAGGAGACGCACATCAGACTATAGGCGGGGACAGGTGGTCCCCCCGAAGCAAAGTCAGCACTCGCGGTTACTAGATCGGGCACACAGGATCCAAGGGAGAGCTCTGGCAACACAATTGTCAGTGCTACAACTGCGGGAAGATGGGCCATCATCGGTATGCTTGTACCAAACTACTTAAGGAGGAAGACTCAGGTAGAGGACGAGGACGAGGATATATTGGACGTGGTCGTGGTCGAGTGGGTCGACGAGGCGGCCGAGGAGGGTATCGGGCAAACCTGCTAGTAGCAGAAGGGAATGGAGGAGCTGCTGGCACCTTTTCTGAGGAGGATCAGGCACTGCTGGACATGCTAGAGAGAAAGCAGAGAGCATCAGCCGAGGGAGACAGGAGGAGTGGAACAGGGGAGGCATCCACCCCATTCTTCGTTGGAGGCAGCGTTGCTATGTATGCCCACCCATCAGAAGGTACTGACGAGTCACTTGCTCTTGCATTTATGTCTTCCCTTAAAACGTCAGACTTGATTATCGACTCAGGAGCATCTCGGCATGTGACCGGAAATGCTGGTGAGTTTTCTTCATATTCTCACCTAGCATCAGCAGATACCATTCCGACTGCAGACGACACTTTCCAGCCAGTGGTCGGTAAGGGTACTGTTAATTATACAATATTTTACATGCTCCATCCTTTCCAGTCAGTCTTCTGTCTATTAGTTCTATAATTCTTCAACTTAAATGCATTATTTCTTTTGATATTCCTAAGGTGATCTTCCAGAAGAAAAGGACGAGAAGAAGACTTAGGACTGGCACGTGGCATGAGGAACTGTGGTACCTAGATCGAGAAGGACTGGACTCAGCATTGGTATCTATGGCAGAGAAGGCTGGAATGGGAGAGCTACAGTAGAGGACTGAAGATACTTTGATACTTCATCATAAGAGGATGGGACATTCTTCCTTTGATACTCTAAGTAAGTTATATCCAGAGATTTATGCAAAAACAAATAAACAGAAATTAGAATGTGATGCATGCGAGTTAGGAAAACTTATTAGAAGCTCATATGTTGGTACTGGTCATAAGAGCTCTTTTGCTTTTGAGGTAGTACATTCTGATGTTTGGGGTCCATGTGCTACTAACACTATAAATGGGTATAAGTACTTTGTTTCCTTTATTGATTGTGCATCTCGTGTCACATGACTGTATCTGATGAAAAATAAGAGTGATGTATCTGTCTGTTTTTGGGATTTTCATAAGTATGTCCATACTCAGTACAATGCAGTGGTGAAGGTACTAAGGTCTGACAATGGAATGGAGTATACTAACAAGACGCTTGTAGAGTACTTGTCAGCACACAGAATACAGCATCAGACCACTTGTACATACACACCAGCACAAAATAGAGTAGCAGAAAGGAAGAACCGACACCTTCTGGAGACCGCAAGAAGTATGATGATCGACATGAATGTCCCACAAAATCTATGGGAGCATGTAGTGTTGACAGTAGCTCAACTTATCAACAGGATGCCTTCAAAAATCCTGGGATGGAAGTCCCCATGTGAAGTATTGCGAGGCAATAATAGTGGGATACTTCTACTGAAGATGTTCGAATGTGTGTGTTTTGTGAAAGATAACAGACCATCAGTTGGAAAACTTGACCCTAGAGCGGTCAAGTGCATCTTTGTGGGCTACTCAACAACTCAAAAAGGGTATGTATGCTGGAGCCCAGTAGAGAAGAAGAAGTTTGTTAGTATGGATGTTCACTTCCGGAAGCATGAGCCATATTACCGCCAGGAGGAAACTTCACACAACACGCCTAATACTACCGGTATAAGGCGAGAGGGGGAGATGGAGAACTTGGTGGTAACCGATTTAGAAGTTTGGCACAGAGGCACGGTTGAGGAGGAACATGAAGGTGAAGCAAAACAGGGGGAGGAGATGAGAAGTGTTAGGCCTACGGCTCAGGAGGAGTTACTTACCTATAGCAGAAGAGAAGATCCTTGCAGGACCAGTACCTACAGTACCAGTGCTAAGTCCCCTGCCTGCGTCTATCCCAACTCCTGAGACACCTACACCGCCGTCCTCCTCATCTACACCACCATCCTCCTCAGGTGATATCATTCCTCCTACATCTTCCACACCTCTATCTACACGAAGGATTACTCGCAGTAATGCAAGAAATCTTCCAGACAGATATGGTTGGAATTTTGCTAAGTTTGTTTCTTATGACCATATCTCTTCTTCTCATGGAGCATTTATAGCATCTTTGGATAGTATTACTGTACCTAACAATTGGTAGGTTGCCAAGAACGATTCAAAGTGGAAAGTGGCGATGCACGAGGAGTTGGGAGCTCTTGAGAAGAACCACACTTGGGAGATGGTGAGATTGCCAGAAGGGAAGAGAGCAGTCGAATGCAAATGGGTTTTCACGGTGAAGCAGAACCCAGATGGACAGGTTGAGCCTACAAAGCTCGACTGGTGGCAAAAAGATACAGTCAGACATACGATATTGACTATGACAAGACCTTTAGACCAGTGGCAAAGATGAGCACTGTCAGGACCTTGATCTCTCTGACAGCCAATGGAGGATGGAAGCTACACCAACTGGATGTGAATAATACATTTCTTCATGGGGATATAGTGGAGGAGGTGTACATGGAGATACCACCAGGATTCGGCACCAATCAGACAGAAGGCAAGGTCTGCAGACTGAAGAAGTCCCTCTATGGACTGAAGCAGTCTCCTCGAGCATGGTTTAACAGGTTCAGGAGAGCAATGACAGGGATGGAATATCAGCAGATCAATGCTGATCATACTGTCTTCTTCAGACGAAGTGGAGGACACATCACCATGCTTGCGGTGTATGTAGATGATATGATTATTACAGGCGATGATGAGCAGGAGATCGCCCAACTTAAAGGGAAGCTTGGCAAGGAGTTCGAGGTGAAGGATCTTGGCCCTCTTCGATACTTCCTTGGGATTGAGATTGCTCGAGATACAGAGGGAATTGTTCTTTCTCAGAGGAAGTACGTACTGGACCTGCTTACGGAAACATGGATGATGGGATACAAACCAGCTACGACACCGATAGACCAAAAGTTCAAACTGGATGCTGAAGCTGGAGAACCAGTTGACCGGGATAGATATCAGAGATTGTTGGGCAAGTTGATCTACTTGAGCCACACTCGACCTGATATCAGCTTTGCGGTCAGTGTAGTGAGCCGTTATATGCATGACCCCCGGAAGGATCATATGGACGCAGTGTATCAGATTCTGAGGTACTTGAAGGGAGCCCCCGGAAAGAGATTATTTTTTAGAAGAAATAATCATGTGAGCATCGAGGGCTATTGTGATTCTGACTGGGCTAGCTGTGCTGACGACAGGAGATCTACATCGAGATACTGCATATTTGTAGGAGGCAACTTGGTCTCTTGGAGGAGTAAGAAGCAGTCAGTGGTTGCCAGATCAACAGCTGAAGCAGAGTATAGAGCTATGGCCTTGGGAGTCACAGAGCTATTATGGTTGAAGAATATGCTGATGGAGCTGAAGCTGGACCAGGGAGCCAAGATGAAGCTATGGTGTGACAACCAGTCAGCTATTAGTATTGCCAACAATCCAGTACAGCATGACATGACCAAGCATATCGAGATTGACAGATTCTTCATCAAAGAAAAATTGGATGGTGGACTACTAGAGCTGGGCTATATTCCAACCAAATATCAGGTAGCAGACGGATTGACCAAGGGGCTTAACTCTATCAGCATGATGAGAGGATGTGACAAGATGAGCTTAGTGAATATCTTTCGTCCATCTTGATGGGGAGTGTTGATATATTTAGTTTGAGAATATGTTATATTTAGTATGGAAATATCCTAGAATATGTTATATTTAGTATGGGAATATCCTGAGGACATATTTGGGATGCCAGAATATGTCACAGGATATTTCATTGGATATTCTATCATGTAAAGGCTATATCAATATAATTCATCAATCAATCTCAACAGTTAACCAACCAAACTCTCATATCACATCTGATGTGGACTAAGTCTTCGGATTTTGCACTCTCCCCCACTCAAAGACGCAGCATCTTATCGCATCCCGTGCAAATGGTCCAGTCTCACACTAGTTGAAAACGAATCCACTATGTAGCTTTGATACTATTTGTCACACCCCGGTCCATGGGTTTGACAGGACATGTTCCATGTGTATCATACTTGATCCCCTTACAAAATGATTAACATGATGTACAAGTACAATTGAGACCCAAACACTCAAATATAAACCAATGAAGCTCTCATCCCACAATCCGATGTGGGATTAATTCTTGGATTTCAAAATGCCACTTTCAAAAAACTTAAACGAGCAATCAAAGCCGTTTAGCTTAATGGAGATGCCAATAGTATGATCGATTTTTTGGTATCATTCTGTCATACTTGGTCTTCGAGTACTTTTGTTTGGTCTGGTTTGTTATACCGAGTTCTGATTTGCTAGTATTCTATAAGTGGAAGATGGAGAAGAGCAGGAGCCTTAAAAAGAAATGCGACATATAATCACCCTAAACCTACACCATGAACAGTTAATATGAATGTCAATGCTAACTACAATGACAAACTTTAACCACCAAAAATATAAAGATAAATGGGCAGTTGACTCGAGTGAGGATATTGTTAAATAGCGGTCTAGGATCTAAGATGGTCAAGATTTATGTCACTTCACCCACATAAAAATGCGTCCTTCAAGGATGCAGGCACCAAGTGTGACCATCATGCCAAGCAATGTCCTTCAATTTGAAGCCAAATCTGCTATGAAGTCAATCTACACTTGGAAGAAGTCAGCATGCTTATGGACAGCTGCATAGCAATCAAATTTAGCTACTTGTAAGTTTTTGTCACCATATATTAAACCCAAATGTTAAAGGTGAACTTTAATTCTTATGTCTTTCAGCATATATTTAGCTACTTATGAAGTCAGCATGTTTTTGATACTTCTATTTGAAACCACAGGGAGTTTGTGAATCTCTAGCAGCTTAAATGATCTCTTTGTCAACGTATAATCAAACCTATAGTATACTGGTATGACACTGTTTTTCATGCATTAATAATTTTCTACAGCATGGAAATCTTGCGACCACAGAATATAAATGGTTCCTCACAATCCTTGAAAGGAAAAATAAGAATTACCACTCGTTGTCTATGGCTTGACAAAGGAAAGCTGCTAGATGCACTTTATAAAGCTGCACATGCTACACTTTCAAGCTGTCCTATAAATTGTCCACTGGCTCACATGGAACGAATTGTCTCTGAAGTATTGCGGAAGATGGTCAGGAAATACAGCAGTAGAAGACCTGAAGTTATTACAGTTGCAGTAGAGATCACTGTTGGAGTACTCTCAGAAGAATTGAAGACAAGGTTATCTGGAAATTCGCATGGTAGTTTTGAGCTACCTTCATTTAATCAACGATATGAAGGTTTAAGAAAGGTTTCAAGCTCTCAATCTGATGAAGTCACTGAAGCTACCAACGTCATAGAAAAACTAATTGAAGAGGATGAAGGTACCTGATTTTATTTGTATATTTTGTTTTTTATTTCGCACAAATGCTTTAAACATTTTATGTGATATAAATATGAATTGACTTTTGCAATGACCAATGAGCATGTGAAGGCACATGAATAAGTATTCAAAAGGTTTGGATGCTTCAGAAGTGTCTGATCTTATAGACACCTTATCTTGTTGTTTAGTAACAGAATAACTGTTCATTCACATTGAATGCATATGCAAGAAGTCTCCTGAAGATATCTCAATAACACTTGGGCAAAGTCCCTTCATGGCTCTTCAAGAACCTGGAATAAGCCTACTCACATGTTACAACTAAATGCTATATCTCAAAATAATTTAAATAACCTGACATTTATCGCTTTTCTTTTTTTTTTCTTCTTCCCAGCACGTGCAAGCTCAGTTAAATCGTGTCTCCCCGCACCCGATTTTTAGCCGGTCATCATGTCGCTTCGGACTCTTCGTGCGGATCCTGTCCGCACTGGCTTTTTCATCATTGCTCGGCACGTACGCCTCGCACACTCTGCGCGCTCCAGAGCCTCACAGGACGGCCGACGACTTTCGACGCCAGCAACCCAACGCCTCGTTTAGCCCACGACGCCGAAAGCGCCCCCGACGTCTTCACGACGCCTACGACAGCTGGTTCCGCCCAGCCACCCGTTCTATGCGCACGATGTCCTTACGATGTCTTCCCGACGTCCATTGGGCGCCGTACGACGGGCCGCGTGGTCAGCCGTCGTTTATACCCGTGGTAGAATGGTGCCGGTCCTCGACCGCCCGCGCGACGCCCTTGTCGATGAGTTTTCATGCACGGGGCGCCCCATTCTGTCCCACGCCAGCTCAGATCGTGGCTATTTTTCGTCAGTCCTCCGACGTTGTGGATGCCCCGTATCGCACAGGCCAGGCTCATCATAATTTCTTGAATATGAGTTAGCTATCTGTGAAGTAGATTGAGACGACAGGTAGAAGTCTTTTGAGCTGTCATTTTCAAATCACAATCTAGGCTGGATAGTTTATACCTCAAACTTGTTTATGAGTCATTCAGAAGCACATGAATGTTCATTGAGTCAATATTGAGATTAAGTAATGTTGCATTTTGCTAAATATAGCTTTTACAGTTGCTTTATTGTAGGAGAAAGTTCCTTATCAGTACCTACAACAGATTCAATTGCTTCTCTAGACCAAGCAGTATCTTCGGTTGTATCTACAGATTTAGAAACTGTCATGGAAGAATTCGAAGGGCCCTCGGTATCTCGACTATTAAAGGTTGATCATGTCTCTGTTTTGGAGGAGCATCTGAATCTAAGCGAAAATCGAAATGCGTTCAGCAATGAGTCAATCAAGTCAACAGAGTCCAAGACAATGTCTCGTAAGTCTGCGGAAGGGAACAAATGGAAGCCTGAAGAGATTGAGAGATTAATTAAAAAACGTGCTAAACTTGATGAGAGATTCCAGGCAGTTAAAGGGCGCATGATACTATGGGAAGAGGTATCAGCTAGCCTACTGGTTCATGAGATATATCGGACTCCAGCGCAGTGTAAGTCTCTTTGGGCATCATTGGTTAAGAAATACGAGGTATTTCAACTTCTCATGGTTTTTATTCATTATGCCTATTTGTGTTTGATAGAATGAGAGATTGAGTGAAATAGTAAGTATGCATGAGGCTCTCAAGCCAAGGGTATATATACTAGAATGTCGGCGACAATATTGCCGTCCGACTTTTGTGGGACTATATAATAGTGTCTCTAGGATCCTCTTCAAACTCACGATGGTAGGACAATACAATCAAGGTTTTCAATATCGATATCGGAATCGGTATCAGAACATTCCTATGAGTATCGGGATCAGCGGTATCACGGTATCGGTGTTATCGGTGGTTTCGGATCGGATTATCGAATTTTTGGTATCGGAAAACAAATAATTATTAACATTTTAGAAAGTATATTTTTATATTTAGGCATAATTTTAAGTATTTCCAGTGTTGTTTCTTAGCAATTTTGAAATTGAATGAAATATTAGTCACTCTTGCCAATTGGTTTATGTACGATAGATAACTTTTCTTATTTTACATGTTTTTACAACTTTACCATGTTCTTACACCTTTGCTTATTGTTTTTTTTTCATTCAATTTTCTTTGTCGAATTGACCAGAAAAGTGACCCCAAATGTTGGTATCGGTCAGTATCAGGTATCAGTCGGTATCGGATCGGGACATGCCAAACCGTATCGGTATCAGCCGTATCGGATCGGTATCTGCCGATACTGCAAACTATGAATACAATGTTGGCAAGAGGGATATGCAAACAAAAGAACAACACCAACTAATTGACCCCCCCCACCCCCACTCTCTTCAAACTTATGAGGATCAACCATCGAGAGTTTGTCCAGCAAGAAGGAGTATCTCTGAATTGTATGGGTCGTGTGAAGAATTCTACAATCTGCATCTAAGAAGTAATAAGTGGTAGCAAGACGGTCCCAAGAAGATGTTGTTGTCTAACATAGAATCAACATCCATGTGTTTCATGAAATACAAGGTTGCAAACATCTAAACAACACTAGTATTGTCACAATGTAGAGAAGTAAGACCAAAAATAGTAAGACACATTTTAGTAACGAGCCAACGGAAGCCAAGTGATCTTAAGAGTAGTAGTGGATGTAGTCCTATACTAAGTCTCATCACTAGATCTTGAAATCACATCCTTCCATGTCTCAACACTACATCTTGAAACCATATTATGCTATAGTGTAGCGAATAATTGTTGTATATTTTATTGATTGGCTACTCCACTACTTATAGGGAGTCTAGCTCCTCTTCATATTACATTTTTTAATGTGGGACTAAATCCCTTATTAGTTCTCAACACTCTCCCTCAAGATGGATGATAGATATTAATCATTCCCATCTTGTTACATAGCTTCGACAGACTTAATGAACTAAGACCCTTAGTCAGACAGTCTGCCACTTGTTCTTCTGAACGAACATGATCAATCTTCAGTATCCTTTGTTCCAACTTCTCTTTGATGAAGAATCGATCGATCTCGATGTGCTTCGTTCTGTCGTGCTGAACTGGATTGTTAGCTATACTTATTGCAGCTTGACTATCGCTCAGAAGACATAACGGTGCTCCCTTGTCCAGCTTGAACTCTGTCAACAACGCTTTCACCCACAGCAACTCCGACACTCCTAAAGCCATTGCTCTGTATTCTGCTTCAGCTGTAGACCGTGCTACCACAGACTATTTCTTGCTTCTCCATGAGACCAAGTTTCCTCCTACAAAGACACAATATCCCGTGGTAGACCTTCTATCGTCTATGCAGCTTGCCCAGTCTGCATCGCAGTATCCCTCAACTTCTATACATCCATTCTTCTTGAACCATAGCCCTTTCCCCGGCGTCCCTTTCAGATATCTCAAGATCTGAAATACTACATCCATATGACCCGTTCTTGGATCATGCTTGTAGCGACTTACTACACTCACCGCAAATGAGATATCAGGGCGAGTGTGCCCCAGATAAATCAATCTTCCTACAAGTCATTGATATCTTTCACGATCAACTGGCTCTCCTGCTTCTGCTTCCAACTTGCACTTCTGGTCAATTGGAGTGACTGCTGCTTTGCATCCCAGTATCCCTGTCTCCTTCAGCAGATCTAGTGCGTATTTTCTCTGTGAGAGAACAATTTTTTGTTCGCCTTCTCACACCTCGATACCTAGAAAGTACCTCATCGCTCCTAAATCCTTCACCTCAAACGCCTTCGCGAGTTTTGACTTCAGCTTAGCGATCTCGACTTCATCATTACCTGTGATTACTATATCATCCACGTATACAGCAAGTATAGTGATGTGGCCTCTTGTATGCTGAAGAAAGACCGTATGATCTGTATTTGCTTGATGATATTCCATGCTTGTAACAGCCTTTCTAAATCTGTCAAACCAGGCTCGAGGAGATTGCTTGAGTCCATATTGCGACTTCTTTAGTTTGCATACTTTTCCATGCGATTTCCCTCCGTCTGATTCTGTAGCGTAGCACCCTGACGGGAGTTCCATGTACACTTCTTCTTGTAGGTCCCCATGGAGAAAGGCATTCTTCACATCTAACTGGTATAGCTTCCATCCATAGTTTGCTGCAATGGAGACCAGAGTTCTTACGGTGCTCATTTTCGCTACTGGAGCAAACGTCTCATCATAGTCGATGCCATATGATTGTGTGTATCCTTTTGCAACCAACCTTGCCTTGTATCGTTCCACTTTTCCTTCTAACGTCTTCTTTACTGTGTACACCTATTTGCATCCTACAGTTTTCTTCCCTTTGGGTAATGGGACCAGCTCCCACGTCTTATTTTTCTCCAGTGCCCCAAGTTCTTCCATCATTGCAGCTTTCCACCTTGGATCTTTCTTTGCTTCCTGCCAGCTTTTGGACAATGAAGTAGAGTCTAATGATGCAATGAAGGCTCGATAATTCAAAAAAATGTTAGAATAAGACAGGTAGTTGGCAATATCATGTTCATAATCATGAAAACGACTAGGAGCCTTACCCGCATTGATACGAGAAGATCTACTTAAGGGAGCAATAGGTGGTGGAGAGATCATACCATCAGAGTCAGGAAGATCTGCATCAGAATCAGATTGATTCAGTACGGGGGCAACATCTTCAAGAGTTGGAGCAGGAGTAGACGAGGGACTTGGTACAGTAGGCACGGGGCACGGTACAGGCACAGTACTGGACTTCTGCTGTCTCCTTCTGTAGACTTGGAGCTCCCTTTCCATTGTCTGCACTTGGAGCTCCTTTTTCATTGTCTGCTGCTCCCCCTATTTAACATATGTATCTTCTTCATCTTCTGTATCGGAGTCACTGGTTTCTTTCCCTTTCGTCCAGTTTTTCACGACCGGGCATGGGACCGATCCGACCACCACAGATGGGCTTATTTTCTCCCCCTCACATCTAACACCCTCTGTGTTAGGTATGTCACCAAATGCTGAACCGTCATCCGAACCATAATATGGTTCCAGTTCTCTGAATGTAACGTCCATGCTTACAAACATCTTCCGTTCAACTGGGCTCCAACATGCGTATCCCTTCTGAGTTGCCGTTGTACCCGACAAAGACACATTTAACCGCTCTAGGAACCAGTTTACCAACTCCTGGCCTATTATCTTGGATAAAATATACACACCCAAATACTTTCGGTGGAACAGTGTACGTGGTTGCACCAGTAAGCATCTCCAACGGTATCATCCAGTCCAATATCTGAGATGGCATTCTGTTGATGAGATAAGATACCGTTAACATCGCCTTCCCCCATAAGTGTTTCGGAACATTCATAGCCAGCATCATCGTCCGTGCGACCTCCAGCAGTTGTCTGTCCTTCCGTTCGGCCACACCATTTTGTGTCGGTGTATAGGCACAGGAAGTTTGGTGTAGTATTCCATGAGTGGATAAATACTCAGCAACCTTCTTATTTGTATACTCCGTCCCATTGTCAGACCGTAAGCACTTAATTTTAGTGCCATATTGAGTTTCTACCCGGCGATGAAAGTCTCGAAACGCCTCAAAGACGTCACTTTTATTCTTCATAAGGTAGACCCATGTCACGCGAGTATGACAATCAATAAAAGTGACGAACCATCGAAAATCGTTAATACCGATTATAGGACAAGGGCCCCATGCATCCGAATGTATTATATCAAATGCAGCAGAACTTCTACTTCCTGAACTCACATACGTGCTTCTGGTATGTTTATCCAACTCACAAGCATTTCAAAATAACATCTCTTTATTAGCCCTTTGGTATAAGGACGGATACATTCGACTAATAATTTTAAAAGAAGAATGACCGACACGCTGGTGGTGGAGTAGCAATTCATCTTCTACACTACGTCGTGAATCTTCCGGTGGTGTGTCTGCTCCCAGAGATGCCAATGCTTTGTCCAGTCCAGTCTTGTCCAAGTACCACAACCCCTTATGCCATGTGCCAGTCCCTAGTCGTCGTCCTGTCCCCTTCTCCTGAAAAGTCACCGTAGGAATGTCAAAGGAAACAATACAGTTAAGATCAAGAATAATGACACTAATAGAAAGAAGATTGACAGGAAAAGACAGAGCATGTAAGACATTGGTGAGAGTGAGAGAAGGGGTGCATGCGACAGTGCCTTTACCCATGACAGGTGTCACCTCCATTTCCTGTATTTCGTATTTGTACTCGTAATTTGATTTTTGGCACGTATTTTATTTTCTCGACTTGTGGATTCGGGTTCTCGTAAATGGGTTTTGGACCATAACTTGGTTTTATTTTGTGGAGTTGATTTGGTTTGGTTTGGTTCATCATGAGTGGAACACCTTAACCTATTCTCTACCTCCATTCCATCACAACCACCCTCATTAAAACCTACCAACCTTTTCTCTCTCCTCCATAACTCTATTAATTTCTTTCAACTTCTTCTTCTTCCTTCTTCCACACAACTCCCCAACCCATAGGCAAGTGCACCTTTCCATCAAATAAGTACCACTTTTTATTTGTCCATTAACTAGATTAGGCCATGGAGAACAACTTTAGAACTTGACATTTTGTGATTTGGAGCTTTTATTCTTCTAGATCTAGGTTTTAACCATTTTTGAAAATCCTTGGTTTTGATCTATTAAACTTCAATTTTTGCATGTTTTGATGCTTCCATGTGGAAGAGAATTCGATTTTACTCAAGTTAGAACTTTGAAAATCTAGATTTGGTTTTGATTTGACAAAGTTACGAAGAATTGAAGTTCTTGGTGTTCTTGGACCTGCTCTCGGCCAGGAAGAACATCCCTCTGCCTTGCGCTCTTTAGCGCATGGCCGGTTGCGCACCCCCGGCCTGTGCTCTTTAGCGCAGGGCCGATTGCGCATGACCTCAGCCAGTGCTTTGCGCTGCGCTGGATTGCGCTGGCGCAAGCCATCCATGCGCAAGCCAGCCAATGCGCAAGCCGACCTATGCGCAATCCACCTCTGCGCAATCCACCCTTGCGTAATTCACCTCTGCGCAAGCCAGCCTCTGCACAATCCACCCTTGCGCAATCCACCCCTGCGCAGTTCACTTCTGCGTAGTCTGTTCATGCGCCCTGTGCCCCTGCGCACTTGGCACCCTGCGCAGCTGACACCTGCGCAATCCAACTCCCTGACCCCTTGCGCAATCCATTGGCTCTTGGAGTTTTGGTTTTATTTCTCTAAGCTTGGCTCTTCCATAGCCCTGTATATTGATATTTTATTAGATATTTTACGCCCATTTTATATCCTTACGCCTTTTGTCATGAACTTGATTTTACTTAATATGTTTGGAATGACTATTGTACATGGCATGGCATGACAAGGAACTAGTATAATACGACAGTGACCCATAGTGGTGCACTCCTGACATGACCAACCTGACTTGATAGTGGCCCGTCGTGGCGCACTCCTAACAAGCACCCTGACATGAATTATCTTGATAACTTGATAGTGGCCTGTGGCGGCGCACTCCTGCGCAATCCACCTAAGGGTACATTTGTCTCTCGGGTAATGTACCCACCTATAACTCTTAACCCGCGGAAGGATAACTGGATGGTCTGCAGGGCTTGGGACTGGGAGTTTCTCACTTGCATCTTGTTAGTAATTAGGCTTGTGATAACCCTAGTTAGTTAAAGTAGTAAGCCGTAGTACTTGCTTGGCCGATTGTGAATGAATGGTGTCCAGCTCTGTCTAAGTCTTGTCTAGCCCTTGTACCTGGAACTCTTGATCATGATTGTTTTACTTATCTCTAACAATAAATGGGTAGAGACAGTGAGCTATTCAGGCGAAGGGGTACAATCTCGGTCCTTATTTGGTTTAAGGATTGTAACCTGGCTCCCGGAATGGTTCCACGTCCCTAGTCGTTTATCGCCCTATGTACTTTACTACTTGTACTTTCTTTTATTCTTTATGTTCTGATATGCTGGCTTTTGTTCTTATTTGTGGCCTCCTTGTGGCACTTGCTCTTTCTGGGGTTGACCCAGCTGGTTTTGTGTGGCCAGATTTCGGAGCAGCTCCCGAGGATCTACCAAGCTTCCAGTCCAATGGTGACAACTAGACGGAACCCGGACCAAGAGTGGGTTTTCCTTTTTGTTTATCCACTTATATGTAAATTTATTCTTTTGAGGCGTTTAGCCGACGAGCACCTGTTAGCTCGATGCACATTTACTTACTGTCTACCCACGGGCTATAAACATGATTAACAAATCCTAGGGCTGATCATGTATGACTGAACTCTTGCTAGTCCCATCATTTTGTACGACTAGCTTCATGATCATCCAATATGTAATATTTGGGACGCCTTATATATATATTGATGCTCTAATATCTTGTAACTTTGTTAATTGCTTGAGATTGAGACAATAGGCTTGACCTTAAGAGACTGCTGGCTTGTAGTAAACCCTCATATCTAGACAGCCATGACCGTATAGTTGAGATGTATCCTATTTCAATATACGTAGCTGGCTATGTCTGCCCCCGCTCTCCAGTATTCTGGTTCTGGGGCATGATATGGTTTAAGTGGTGGCCCATGCAGGTCTTGGCATTCAAGAAATGTGAGGGTTTACCGAATAGATGTCTCAATCAATATTCGTCCTTGATCTCTGCTCGTATCTTCAAATCCCTGAGAATCTCGACCTGATCACATTGCTTGTATCATTGATCTGTCCTGGTCCTTTCTTTATTGTTCCCTATGTCGTCTTCTTCAGCGGCATTACTCCCGGACCTGCCAACCAGCCAGAGGAAGCTCGACAAGCACCCCAGTATCAGGAAGATCAAGCTCAGCACTCTGGAGTAGCCTCCCGAGTTATGCTTTCCGGAGGCTCGGAACCTCCAGTTCAGGCAGCTCCGCCCGTTCAACCAGCTAGACAGGATGAGGGACCTTTGGTAGGGCTTATCAGAGAACTGCTTGCATCCCAAGATCGTCGAGGCGACGCCTTGCACCAGGAAGTTCATGATGCACTAAACCGAGGAGGTCCCCAAGGGAATCAGGCGGCCAACAGTTTCAAGCGCTTGAACCCTCCCTTCTTTGACGGCAGTAAGATGCGATTGCCGCGGACGCTTGGCTTCAGGATACCGAGGTGGTTCTAGAAGCAGCTAGGACACCTGAGAATGAGAAGGTGGCGGTGGTACGCCTACAGTTGTTAGACTTGGCTCGCGATTGGTGGGCAGCTCAGGCCATGGGATTAGCAGCACCAGTCACTTGGACGACGTTCAGAGAGAGGTTCTAGAAGAAGTACTTCGATGCGGTGGCACGGTACGACCTGCAGACCAGATTCACTAACTTGAAGCAAGGAGGCAGAACGGTCGATGGCTATGCATCTGAGTTTTCTAGACTCAGTAGGTTTGCCCCCACCTTGGTGGCGACCAAGTTCGATAGGGCTCAGCGGTTCCAGCAAGGGCTGCACTTAGAGATATTATTGGCTGTGGAGCAGTTCGAGCACCAGACGTTCGATGCAGTGTTGAAGGCAGCAAGGAGGCATGAGTATACCTCCCGGAGAATTGTGGACAGGACCGGAGGCAGGAAGTGGTCCCACAGTCAGATGCACCAATCATCAGCTCCAGCCCCGGCAGCTAGGGGATTGACCATTGGAACTCCGAGGCGGGGCCTCAGTGACGTCGGTTCAGCATTCAACCCCGACGTATCCGCAGCAGCAGAAGCAGAAGCAGTCTTCCACGATGGGATGTTCGCATTGCGGGAAGCCGGGCCATGTAGTGGCAGAGTGTCGTAGGGCACAGGGATTGCCTGGCTTGTGGAGGAGTAGACCACCAGATAGGGACCTGCCCGAATAGGGGAGGTCCATCATCATCCAACCTTTCTAGTTCTTCGGTGAGAGGACCAGCCCCAGTTCTAGTCCAGCAGCAGCAGCAACAGCAGTACCCGAGGCCATTATTGCCCGGCCCAGGCCTTCCAGCAGCAGTTCACCCAGGCTCCAGCACAGAACCGACAGAGGGGTTTCCAGCAGAGGGGACCCGCAGCTAGAGTCAGGCTATGATGATGACTATGGAAGAAGAAGTTGCACCAGGTGAGGTAGTGGCAGGTACTATTCTCGTCACACCTTTCCAGCATCTGTATTATTTGATTCTGGTGCATCGCATTCATTCATGTCTG
>JANAVB010017566.1:0-48757 GCA_029216955.1 Iris pallida | reverse complement strand
CTCTTAGTGCCATTACATTTTGTGAACTTGCATTACCTGCAAGGCCACTTTCTTTTTTGGATTGAGTAGAGACTGGAACATGGATGTTCCTAATCTTCCTTCTTGTGCTCATTCCCCTGTGAAAAATGAAATGGTCCTAAGCATGAATCATCAACCACAACATTCTAGAAGGTCCTTGAGTTGGAGGTGGGTTGCTGGTCATTGCTATGGCATATTAGGGTGAACAGGTCCTGGTACCACCGGTACACTGACTGAACATTAAGTTGTGGGTGACCGGTTACTTTAGCATAAGAGGTGTACAAGACTTGATGGCATATATTGGTATAACTCTCTAGATAGTCTGTCTATCCAAGAGTCTGCAAAACTAGAAATGATTACCAGTTTACTCATGACTTTGCACCCCTTGGCAATTCATTTCAGTATGCACTTGACTGGGCATTCCTTGGGCAGTCATGCCAGGATATGCAGAACATGCTATCCCTGATAATTCACTCCAAGATACCTGAAACTTACAATCCTTAGTGGTTCATTTCATTATACCAATGACTTAGCATTCCTTGAAAACTCATATCAACTGAACTTGACCCAAAATCTTGTCGTTGAACATAGTGTTGTGCAAAGGCACTTGCCCCATACTGAGGAACCACTGGTGGTGCCATCCTAAATTGTGCAGGGGTGTGCTGCTAATCAAGCATACAGGACCCTGTGTCAAACCTGGGTAGGCAGGGTTGCTGCTATTTTGCTGGTATTAGATAATGAAACTGGATAGGGATTGTCATTGTTGCATTATGTTGTGCAATCTAGGGGTTGATACTAGTATAGTATTATGGAAAAACTAGCAGATATGGGACATGTCACCATGAAAGGAGAATTTATTGGAGAACACATAGCATGAACATTTGACATGTTCATTTGGCTAGGGTTTTGAAATGAAGATCTTAATGTTGTCTTGGACTATATCCAAGGGAAAACATATTGAGGTTATAAGGGTTTGGATACTGTTGGTGAGGGTTGGAAGTGGAAATTACTATCAAGAACATTAGAAATGCTTATTGGATTAGGGTTTCGATCAACCCTATAATTTAGAGTGGGAATCATGGTGTTAGGGTTTTGATTAACCAAAATATTTGGACCGGAACATCCTACAATGCTGAAACTCTCTTTCTTCCCTTTCCCTAACCAGTTGCTCCAAGAATTGATCAATTTTGATATCGAGTTGATGCATTTTACCTTCCCAAAGTTGGGGTTCCTCTCCTCTGCCGAGATCAGGGGTTATTGTGGTGGCTCCGGTGGAGATCCTTGCCAAGAACCCGATCCGCCGTGGACGTTATGGCTTTGCCATCCAGCGATTTGATCGTATGAGCTTTGATACCAATTGTTAGATCCTCGATCTAACTATCCACCATTTAGAAGCTCAAGATAATTTTCCATTAATGAGAATTCGACAGGAAGAAGAAGAAGTATACATGAATTTTGATTGGGAAATAGGGTTTGCTTTATTGTTGGAGATGGAAGAAGAAGAAATTACAATCTAAAGAGGAATGCAGGGAAGAATAGCTAAATTACAACTAATCAACTAAGAAAACTTATAACATTCTTTACCCCTACTCTGCTCCTCTCCTCTCTATTTATAGTCTAACGCTATTCTAACTACTCTGCTAAATGCCTTTGTTGATGTGGCTAATTGGGCAATCAGCTGAGCTGAGATGAGAAATTAGCAGAGGTGGACTTGAGTCTTCTACTGAATCAGAAAGTGAAAATTGGAGGAAAACTTTCAGCCATCCAATCTGTACTGAGATTATGATTGAGTATGATATTTCTGACAATACATTTCCCTCTTGAGTGATACTTTGACAGTCCTTTGCAATATGAAATGCATTGGAAATCCTTATATATTGAATTCACTGTTGCATTAGGAGCACTACTGTATTAGGAACACTGAGCCATGTCACACACTAATAAGCTCTCATCTTAACCTATAGTAAGACTTCCACAATGAGCGAGTTCAGCTTAGATTTGGTTCGTATTACCCTCTCTGGCTATATGTACGAAGGTTTCATTGTTAAGCATAGGAGGAAGGTAAATGGAAAATTTTAAATAAATAGTAAAAGTCCAGAGTCTAAACTTTCTAGTTGGATAAGTCAGATGGTATAAAATCTAATGTCTAAACTCTAATTAGCCCTAATTTATATGATTTCGCTCTAACAATAAAAAGGACGTTTAAATTTCTAAGATTTTATTTGATTATTGTATATTTACTAGTATCACGTATTATTAGATTATTTCCTTTTTATCAATTTATTTGTTATTCCCTCTTTTTTTGTACACTAATTTTTATGCCCTGAAGACCTTTTTGTTTCAGTAACAAATATGTATCCTATAATTAGTGCCATATTTGATCTAATAATTGCATTATGTTTTTAATGCCATGGTTGTGATCTAATAATTGCATTCTGATTTTTCAATTCCTAGAATTTTATCGTTTATTTCTATACTATTTTATTGGTTCCGACTCTCATCTGCGATGACTTTTTTTATTATAGCTAATATATTCGGTCAATCTAAATTATATTTTAAATAATAGGTTTAATTAAATTCTATTAAACTATGTCTAGCATGAAGAGTTAGATCTAAATTAAGTTCTAAATATATTTAAATTTGAATATATTTACAAAATATATTACACATAGTTTGAAATCAAAATCAAATTTAAAAATAGAATATTACTTATAGGTTTAATTAAATATATGAAGAGAATAGATGTAAAATAAGTTTTAAATATATTTAAATATACTTATAATTAAAACATAATTTAAATAAGCTAAGTTGATAAGAGAGCATCAATTAATTTATTATACTTTAGCTTATGAATTGAATTTTAAATTTAAAAAGGTAAAATAAATTATATTAATGATGAGATTACATTTTTGAACTTAATTCTTTAAGAAAAAACATATACCTATGTTTAAAACCTATTTAAATAATTAATATGTTTAAAAGAGTATATAAACTAATTGATTATAGTTTGCTTATGAATTGGATTTTAAATTTGAAAAGTTTATATTTGAATATGGAAAAATTTAAAAAAATATTATATTAATGACAGAAGAGTATTTTGAACTTCCATATCCTCAAGATTCAACATGTGTAATAATACAATTGTAATAAAAAGAATTGCACACGCAACGTGTGTGCCGGAAATAAATAAATAAATATATATATATAATATATATATATATATATATATATATATATATATATATATATATAATATATTTTCTAATATATATAATATATATTTTCTAATATATATATATATACATAGATATATATATATTAAAAATATATATATATATATATATAATATATTAATATATATATATATATATATATATATATATAGATATATATATATATTAAGAAAACATATTTTTTGAATAAAAAGGTGGCTCTTACGAGCATTACGGTTGCCAGGGACTGAAAACACAAAAGAGTCCTGAAAAATGATAATATATATATATATATAGATATATATATATATTAATATATTATATTTAGAATATAAAAAAAAAAAAAAAAAAATATATATATATCTATATAGATATATATATATATAATATATATATATATATATATATATTATGAAGAGGATAGATATATAAAATATAATATATATATATATATATATATATATATATATATATATATATAATATATATAAATATATATAATATATATCTATATATATATATGAAAGAAAAAATATATATATATATATGAAAGAGGATACGAAAAATACCTTCTTTCTTTCTCCAGTACTACAAATGAAATAAGAAAATTATTTTATGTATTTCAGAATAAACACTACCAAAATAGTCATATCAGCGACGTATTTAGCGACTCCAAGATAGAACGTCGCTAATTTTTGGGGGTTTAGCGACGTTTATCTAAGACGTCGCTGTTTGTCGCCAACAGCGACTAATAGCGACGTCTAGCGGCTACAATTTGTTAAATGAGAATCTGCGTTGCAAGTTCGTCGGTACACGTCGCTGATATAGCGACGTGTAGTGACGCATTTTAAGCAGCGTCGCCGTTTATTAAATATCAGCGACGTTTAACGATGGCCAAAAAGGACGTCGCTAAATGTTTCATATAGGCTGCGAGGGTTTCCTTTTCGATCATTCACAAATTCCCCCCCCCAATTTTTCGCGCGCTCCTCCCCGCGAGCTCCTCCAGCGATTTTCCTCCTCCGGCCTCCTCCTCCGCGCGCTCCTCCGGCGATCTCCCTCCTCCGGCCTCCTCCTTCTCCTCCTCCTCCTCCTTCCTCCTTCCTCAGGTAGCTCCTCCTTCCCAGTTTCTCCTCGTCTTCTAGCTCTCTCTCTCGCTTCTAGTTCGTGTCCACGAGAGCGTGGACTCGCTGCGGGGGACACGAGACTCACAGTGGACTCGCTGCGGGGGACACGAGAGCGTGGACTCGGTGACACCTATTTTGTTGGTTTGGACACGTCGTGTCCCACTGTGTGGACATGAAACTCACAGTGTGACACCTATATACTGATACTGGGAGTTTTTTGGGCATATCAACTGTCAATTTGATGTTTTGCTTGGATTCGAATTCTAATTTAGGGTTCGAGCCCTATTTACTGATACTGTGAGTTTTTTGGGCATTTTCTGGGTTTTGAAATGATGAATAAATTGACTAATAATTATTATCGAGCCCTATAAAATTTTAGCTATGTCACGAAGGATGGATACTAATCCTGTGAATGAGTTTTCTCCTAAGTATTCTCGACAGTTGAGTATGATTTAGCTCACTGACATTACTGAAATATGGAATGATTAGTGTAGGGTATGTTGGTCAGGTTTTGGCAGAGTTGGGATATGATAGTATGCATGTTACAATTAACAAGGAATGCTGTTGACACCAAATGTTGCATGACAGGTTACTTGAGTAACCTGGAATGTTTTACCCACTGAAACAAATGGTTTGGGCAAGGGTGTGTATAGGTTTGTCAACAGATGGTATGGGATTTTGCCTGCCAGTATTTAAGTGGTTTCAGGCAGTTGGTACCAGTATTTAAGACTAGTTTGATTTGTATAATTTAATGTTAAAGGCAGATAGGTAGGTCCTGTATGAGAGACTGGATACCTAGGTATGATGGCTTGGCTAGTTCATGATACCCACAGGAAATTTGTCTATTGATATGGACTTAGATAAATTCCTATTGGGAAATGATATTGGAATAAGGATTTACCTGAGAATAGGCTTATCTGAACAGTGATATCAGTTAGCAACTGTTTTCTGAGTTTGAATGTCAGGCATTTTGGAAAAATGGTGAGATACACCAAGTCAGACACTGTCCCTACAGCCATTCGACTGGCGAGGTAGAAATCTATGTACGACATTTGCTATAAGGACTTTGCATTAATCTATGGTACGACATCTGATCAGGACATAGTCCCTGCAGCCATTCGACTGGCGAGGCAGAAACTATGTAGCCGTAGATAAAGTTGACTGTCCTCCGACCCCCATCCCTCGGCAATGATAATACGACAACCTATCACTACATCTTTTAGTAGTAGATAATGTCTTAGTATTACATTTTGTGTGTTCATCTTATTGATTCTGTTACATCCTTCAGATACTATATTCGATAAGAACATATACTACACCATATGTACAGAACATAGATGATTCACACTAATGTATGCTGGAATGAATTTTGGGTTGTGTTCTGAGCCATCCGTTCTCACACTTGACAAAAAATAGAATATAACCTTTTTATCTGCCATTCGACTGGCGAGACAGAAATCTATGTACGACATTTGCTATAAGGAATTTGTATTAATCTACGGTACGACATCGTGATCAGGACATAGTCCCTGCAGCCATTCGACTGGCAAGGCAGAAACTATGTAGCCGTAGATAAAATTGACTGTCCTCCGACCCCCATCCCTCGGCAATGATGATACGACAACCTATCACTACATCTTTTAGTAGTAGATAATGTCTTAGTATTATATTATGTGGGTTCATCTTGATTCTGTTACATCCTTCAGATACTAGATTCGATAAGAACATATACTACACCATATGTACAGAACATAGATGATTCAAACTAATGTATGCTAAAATGAATTTTGGGTTGTGTTATGAGCCATTCGTCCCCACACTTAGCAATTATGCATGTGAAATATATCGTTGAAGAACATAAAACTTGTGGTCGTACAATCGTCACTTTCGTGCGTCAGTTCATGTCGGTCTTCACTTTCTGCAGTAATTATCTTAAAATGGATATGAATTACTATCTGCAGAACCGTTTGTGGATATGTACAATCGTCATTCTGATGAATTATTATCTGTGTCAATCTTTGCAGAATTATCTTAAAATGGATATGAATTACTATCTGTGGAACCGTTTGTGGATGTACAATCGTCATCCTGATGACATGTGCGGTGTGCAGGATGAATTTATACAGGGTGTGCAACAGTTCCTGCAGTTTGCCAAGGCGTTCCCTCAGTACATGAACCGTACAAAAATTAAGTGTCCATGTATGAGATGTCGCAACTTAAAATATCATTCGGAAGTGAATGTGACATATCATTTGTATTCGAGGGATTTCATGCCAAATTATTATCAGTGGACCGCACATGGAGAACTTGTGCCTTTAGCCTCCGAGCCGGAGCCTTATGTGGAGCCTTATGTAGATGTCCCCGAGCATGCTGATTACGACCAAGGGTGGACGAACATGGTTTTCGATGCTGCGGGGCCTAGTTTCGATCCGAACAATCAATATGCAGCTGAGGAGGCACCAAATGCCAATGCTGCAAAGTTCATGGAGTTGCTGGAGAATGCAAGGACTCCTTTATATCCTGGTTGTGATGACCATTCACCGTTGGAGGTGATTACAAGATTGTTGAGCATAAAATCAGATTTTAACATGTCTCAAGAATGCTACAACCGAATCCTGGAGTTAATTAAAGATATATTGCCGGAGGGTGGCAAGTTACCTAAAGACTTCTACCGATCCAAGAGGATGGTGAGATCGCTCTGGATGGGGTATGAAAAAATTGATGCATGTCACAACGGATGCATGTTGTACTATAAGGACGACAAGGATGAAGACGCCTGCAGATTTTGTGGTGCCGATCGCTTCAAGGCAACTAGTAAAATAAGGATTTCTGGTGCACGCAAACCAACAGATTCGATGCACTATTTGCCTTTGACGTCGCGGTTGCAGAGGTTGTTTATGGCAAAGGAGACAACTGATAATATGAGTTGGCACAAGCGGAAACAAATAGATGGAGTACTGGATCATCCATCCGACTTGGAAGCATGGAAGCACTTTGATCGAGTGTATCCCGATTTTGCTTCGGAGCTGCGTAATGTCAGATTGAGGCTTTCCTCCGATGGTTTTACCCCATTTGGACTTTCGGGCTCACAATATTCTTGTTGGCCTGTGATTGTTACTCCGTACAACTTGCTGCCTTGGATGTGTATGAAGACTCCTTACATGTTCCTAACTGTTATTATTCCAGGTCCGAAGAACCCGAAGAGGAACATCGATGTGTACTTACAGCCCTTGGTAGATGAGCTGAATCAGTTGTGGGAAGTAGGTGCAACCACATATGATGTTTCCAGAAAGCAGAACTTTCAGATGAGGGCCGCACTAATGTGGACCATCAATGATTTCCCGGCCTATGGAATGTTATCGGGTTGGAGCACCCATGGTCGTGTCGCATGTCCGTATTGCATGGATCGCACTAAGGCTTTCCGTTTGAAACACGGAGGAAAACCGTGCTTCTTTGATTGTCATCGACAATTCTTGCCAAAGGATCATCCGTACCGGAGGAACAGGAATGCTTTTCATGCTGGCGTGGTAAAGAAGTCTAGTCCACCGCCACGGTGGTCCGAGGACACGATATGGGAAGAAGTTAAAGAATTGTCAAGTGCTATTGAAGAGCCTACAACGGGGTACAAATGTGATGGATTTGGACGCGCTCACAACTGGACGAAGAGGAGTATATTCTGGGACCTACCATATTGGAGTGACCATCTGCTCAGACATAACCTGGATGTCATGCATATCGAGAAGAATGTATTTGACAATATAATAAATACTGTGATGGACGTAAAGGGGAAGACGAAAGACAATCCCAAGGCCAGGTTGGACTTAGAAGAAATATGCAGACGTCCAGAGTTGCATTTGATAAAGGAAGGCAGTGGGAAGTATAAGCAGCCCAGGGCTATTTTCTCACTGGATAAGGAGGACAAAGGTAAACTTTGTAGGTGGATCCAGGACCTAAAATTTCCAGACGGGTACGTATCGAAATTTGAGAAGATGTGTTGACCCGAAGGAGAACAAACTACAGGGTATGAAGAGCCACGACTGTCACATTTTTATGGAGAGGTTAATCCCGATTGTATTTCAAAAATTCTTACCTCATGTCATTTGGGATCCACTGACAGAGCTTAGCATATTCTTCAGAGATCTTTGTTCTACTAAGTTGCTCGTCGATCGACTTGAAAAGCAGGAGAAGGATATTGCAGTAACATTGTGTAAGCTTGAGAGGGTGTTTCCTCCTGGATTCTTCGACTCTATGGAGCATTTGCCAATTCATCTTTCATATGAGGCACGTATTGGTGGGCCCGTCGGTTATCGGTAGATGTACCCATTCGAGCGCCATCTAAACCACCTGAAGAGGAAGGTAAAAAATAAGGCACGGGTCGAGGGTTCTATTTATGAAGCCTATGTCCTTGAGGAGATTACAAACTTTTGTTCAATATATTTCAAGCCTCATATTGCTACAAATAGAACAAGAGCTCCGAGGAACGACGATGGAGATATAGAATATAATGATGCATTATTGAAAGTCTTTAATGCTCTTGGAAAGCCTTCTGGAAAACTGAAAAAGAGATATTTGAATGATGAGTAACTAAAGGCTGCCTAGTTATATATATTACTCAACTGCGAGGAGGATGAAATAGAAAAGCTAGAGTGGTAAGTGAAAATCTTCAACGTTCAAGTCATCTATTTGTTGATTACGTTATTATAATTTAACGAGTATATCCCGATATTTATTGGTTTTCAGCAAATTTAATGATGAGGTGAGGTCAAGTAGACCATACATTGCAGATGAAGAAGTAGAAGAAGAAATGAGACTCCATTTCCCGTCTTGGTTGACTGCATATGTACGTAAGAAGCTAGTTAGAATCTTCCTCCATTCACAACTGCACAAGAAATAACTTAACATTAAACTTAATTTTGTATCTTTTAGTGTTTAGGTCGATCGTCCGGACGTCATCCTTGAGAATGAATCTATTAGAACTCTTGCCAAGGGACCAATTTATGTCGTCAAAATATGGCCAAGTTATTGCGTGAATGGGTTTAAGTTCAAGTCAACAAATGCTCTCATCAGAGATAGCTTCCTGGATCTTGATTCCACAAAAAACAGTTGCTTGTGTATCAAATCTACAAACTACAAAGAAGTCACTCCAGGCAATGATTTCTATGGCGTCTTACGGGAGATCGTGGAATTGACGTACAACTATGGCATAGAGCTTGCCAAGATCGTGTTGTTCAAAGTTGATTGGTTCGATCCCATACAAGATCAAGGATGGAAAATTGACAAGCATGGTCTTGTGGATATTAACTACCGTCGTCGATACCAAGGATACGAACCTTTTATCCTAGCAAGTCAAGCTCAACTCGTATATTTTACAACATATCCTAGACGGGGAACAACGAGGTACGACTGGTGGGCAGTATGCAAGACTAAAGCCAGAAATACCTACGACGTCGACGAAGTGGCTTATCAGGAGGATGAGCTGCCTCTTGTACCAAATACAGTTGATGTCGACTCAGCAGAAGTTCTCCATTCAATATCTACTTGTATAGAAGAGGTACAAGTATCCGAAGGGGAAGACGAAGGAGATGCTAGTGACGATGAGGAGGAAGAGGAAGAGGATGAGGAGGAGGAGGAGGAGGCAAACGAAGAATATGAATTTTCAGAGGATGATTGAGAAACTGTGATTTTGATGTATTCATATTTCTGTAATCTTAAATTATGAACTATGATCATTTCTATTAGTATTCAGATTTTTGAAAACTTAAATTATGAATTCCAATGTATGCAGATATTTCTAAACTGTCATTGTATTTATTTATATTTTCAATCATAAACTGTGATTTTGATGTATTCATATTTCTGTAATCTTAAATTATGAACTCCAATATTATTATCAGCATGGCAGGACGACGCGGAGGCACCTCAGGACGACGCGGAGATAGGCCAGGACGAGCCATGTTCTTAGATGGGCAGAGAGCTCCGTTACCAGAGGATGGCTCCGGACCATCGTCTGACCCGAGCACTCCATTGTACCATACGGTCGCAGGTCCGGGTGGCAGTACACCTGCGACGAGCAGTTCCAGGCTTGCTGATCATACTCCTTCCCCTAGCCTTCCTACCGCTGACAGCAGCATGGCGGGTAGGGAGCAGGTGGAGGAGGTAGTCCCTACTCCCGCCCGGGCGGATCGATACCAGAGCGACCCTCCATGCGCACCTCAAGACGAGACGAGGATGGAGATTTGGGCCGACGGTCCTACGAAGTAAGTTAAATGAATATATATATATATATATATATATATATATATATATATATATATATATATATATATTATGAATGTCTGTATATCTATATATATTCATTAATACGTCGGTTATCGTTGTATACAGATATCGTCCCTCGTCGGTACAGAGAGCGTTGGGCTCCTTTCTAAGGTCCAACTATGGGGGTCCGTGGATCAACTACTCGGATGCCTCGGAAGAGAGGAAGGCATTCTGGGTTGCCCACTTCAAGGTAACTAAAGATAGTTAATTTAGTATGATTAATATAATTTTAAGCATTTTTTAGAACTTATTATTTTAATTTGTAATTCTTGTAGAGGACTTATTTTTATCCACCACACCAGGCCGAGCAGATTAAGAGGCAGTTTCCGACCGTCGCCGCCAAGTTGATCCGTGATGCAATTGACGATCAGAAAGCTCGTCAGCGCTCCGGAAAGCCGATTGCTGGTTGGATCACACCTGACCAGTGGACCACGATGAGGGCTCGATTTGAGGAGCCCCGGTACAGAGAGCGGTCAGAGAAGGCGAAGGTGGCTAGAACGAGGGCCGAAAAGTGGTGTAGTGGATCGATTCCTATGATGGAGCATTTCCGTCGTCTGGTATGTAATTTATTGCAGTATATAAGATTTTATTGATAGTAGGAGTATATAATTTTCTATTTTACTAAAGAATAAAATATAACAAACACGCAGGTACAGAGGGGTGAGGACGCAAACATGGTGACCATCTTCCTGGCCACCCATCGGAAGGACGGGAAGCTCATCGACGACCGAGCTACTCAGAGCTATGTAAGTACTAATTTAGATTTCGTTAATTTTTAACACAACTTGAAGAATATACAGATAACCATATACTTAATAATAATTAAATAT
This sequence comes from Iris pallida, assembly GCA_029216955.1. NCBI lineage: Eukaryota > Viridiplantae > Streptophyta > Magnoliopsida > Asparagales > Iridaceae > Iris > Iris pallida. The sequence goes on along the minus strand of JANAVB010017566.1, from coordinate 37,255 downwards.
TTTAGACGTTTATTAGGCTAATTTAGGTAAGTACTGATGTATAGAGATGCACAATGATTTCTAGGACGAGTATGTTAGGCTACGTGATGAGCGTGCGAGTGCTAGTGCACCGGCAGAGGGAGGGGTTGGTACATCGCAGCCCTCTCCGCCTCAGTCGGAGGACGAGCTCTGGAAGACCGCTGTTGGTGGTCTTCAGAGGGGTACGTACTACGGTACGGGGTCCTACGGCGCATTTGTTACGATGCAGGCATCCAGGACTCCCTCTGCCAGTGTGCATTCACAGCCGTCATAGGCCGAGTCATCCCGAGTCGAGGAGACCATTGCCCGCCAGATTGCTGAGCTGTGCGACGATATGCTGAGAAGGATTGCTGAGCAGCCAGGGTCTCAGGCGCAAGGGGACGCTGCGTCGGTCACCGCACGCTTTGACGAGCTCGAGCGCACCGTGCAGCACGTACAGGGGACACAGGAGTCCATTCACGACACCGTTACTAGGATATCGGCTTGCATGGAGCAATACAGCGCCAGACTGCTAGCCCTAGAGGAGACGCGGACGCACCCATCTCCAGCAGTTATACTGCCTCCTTCTCCAGCGGTTTCATTGCCTCCTCCTTTATCGTCGTCGGTGGTTCTTACACCGGAGCAGTATGCTTACCTTTTTTCCATGAGAGGTGATGCTCCACCTGATCAGCCGTAGTCGACATATATATTGTTGTATGATGGCCTATTGTTAGGTCTTTTATATGGTTATACATACATTATTCTTATGTGGACCATTATGTTTGACATTATTTTTACAAATTTCCATATATCTGTGTTGATTGATGAGATTGTGTTTCAAACGTGTTCGTGATTGTGTGTATCTGTGTTGTTTGATACTGTGTTCGTGATACACACCGTCGTTGTTGTAACAAATGGAGTAGGGGATGCTGCAAATGCTGCAGGGGGTGTCACGACCCGGTCCCAATTGCTTGGGTCGAATCGGATCATGCCCAGCCTGCACCGTTGTTGAGACGGCGGCAGTAAGCTGTTCAGTAGCAGGTAACCATACAACAACACTATATTTGTCACAACTCAACATTCGAAAATTTAAAACTTTATTAAACTTTTACATGAAATAAAAGATACAACTTAAACCATTTTTTTTATACATCATGAATAAAAGAAAACTCTAGGCAAACAGCTCAGCAATCTCGAATTCCTCGTCTTGGGATCGCGTAACAAAGCCTCATCATTGATACCTAAAATGTTGGGTCTCCAGTCAGGAGGGAGCAAAGTACAATTACGAATATCCAATAATTCAAATAATAATTTGAAATTTGCAATGTTAAACTATTTGAAATACTTTAACAATATTTTTCACAATTCTATAATTGAAAACAGTGTGATTTGAGTAGGTAACGAACTATGACCGGCTTGGGATGATTCAATTATATCCTAATGATACGGTCCGGCCTATCCCCGTGTATATGAGGAATCAGCTCGCACAATCAATGATGCAATATAGGGGTATTGGTCATAGACGCTACACTACTCCCCCAATATCCCGAGTCAATCAGATTCAATCAATGAGTCAATATTCGAACTCTAGGAGAGAGTTCCGTGTAACAATGTGGTTTAAAATTGCAATAAAACAATTACTAGATAAATTATCAAATAGACATAACTGCACTTGCCTTTGTTTTAGAATGACTGGATAGACGAGTCGGTACCGAAGAGGAACGTCAGTTGTACTTCGAGTTCCTACAGTTGAGAACTCGACTTAGATCCTTGAATAACCAGACTAAGTGTGCTAGTTGCAATCTCTAGTAGACCTGTCCTAGTCAGATTTTAAGTTGTATTTATTTACAGCTAACGATTACGTCGCAACTACGTGCGTTGATTAAGCCGGTTAATTGGTTTATTTGGAAAATCACGAGAATCGATTACAATTTGGAAAATCGCAAGAATCAATTACAATTTGGAAAACTTTGTGTTTTCATAATATGTATATAAAATACAGTTTTCTTTTAGTGACAAACAGCGAATTAATAATATTTTATTTATTTTAGCTAAACTCGTAATTAAGCCGTAAATTACGTCCTATCTACGAATATGAAATCAATCCAAAATCCACCCAAATCACATCCACCAGAAAAAGAAAAGAAAATAACTACACTACACAAATACATGGGCACAGCTACTGGTCCTAGGGTGGGCTTACGCCCGATACATCTTTCTTTTACATTAAATAAGAAAATGACTGAATTATTAAATAAAATGCAGAATTTAAATGACTATAATATTTAGCCTAAAAATAAAATAATAAATAAAAGAAAACTAGGAGTCTCAGACTCGGTCCAATCGTCATATACAGCTACTCTGCCTCAACGTCCGGACAAACCGGTGCGTTTGCATTTCCCTGGTGTCCATTGACCAATAAGATCTTCGCCCTAAAATAATGTTTAAAATAATATTATTTTCCGAAAATCTTTTTTATATTTTATAAAAATTCCGGCAGTATTTCCTCTGTTTTCGGTCAACCCAAAAACTGGGAAACGCTCCGATTTTCCTGCAAAATAATTCCCAAACCAGGGATATCCCATAATATATATAAAAACAACCACATAATACATTTCCCGAAACAATTTCGGAAACCCAAAAATGAAAACAGAATTCCCGAAAATATCGGAAAACCCGAAACCATATCGGAAACCCGAAATAATATCAGAAAATTTCACAGACCTAATCTTCCCAAAAGGAAATAAATCACAGAATATATTTTTTTCAAAAGCCAACAGTACCAAAAACTCACAGAAGCTAATTCCGAAAACCTAAAGCCAACAGAGACAAATTCTCTAACCAAGTGAATATTATAAATTTCTAATCTCATAATTATTCCCGAAAATTCTCGGAAATCTCGAGAATTTCCACAGAACTAAGTTCTGACCAAAGAAATCCAATTTTAATCACAGAACCAAACCAACAGCAACCATTTTCGAAGAATTTCGGAAAATCCGAAATGTTACGTAACCGAAAACCCGAATTCCCGAATGAATCGGTTGGACCAGAAATCATCATAGACTAAAATTCAAATTAACTATGGGATCCAGAGTTTACCCAAAATTTGACGGAATCCGAAGTGATGCCTCGGACTCGAAACACGCGGAACCGCGAAAATCCTCAGAACTTCGGAACATGGGACACGGAACACGTGTCCAACAGGGATCGGGCAACCGGGCGAATGGGAGCAGTCGTCGGGGCGAATGGGGGCGAGCGGGGCGGTCGCCGGCGGTCGGGTCGGATCGGGCCGGAAACGGGCGGCGCCGGTCGGGAAATTACGCCGGGAAGGTGCGGCCCGGGGTGCGCCGGTCCGGGATGGCGCCGGGGTCGGCCACGAAAACTCCGGGAAGGGGTGGTGGAAGAGGGTTTTGAAGAAGAAGAAGAAGAAGTTGTGATGGGAAAAAAATGGTTGGTAAGGATGGCTATATATAGGAACTCTAGGTTTGGGGTTACCAACCTTGGAAGGGGAAAAGCCACTCCTAGCCATGAATTTCGGCTAGACATGGGGAGGGGAAAGGCCGACGGTGGCGTCGATTTGGGAAAAATGAAGCCAGAGAAGCTTCGGGTTGGAAAGGAATCATTCAGAGCTTTTAAGCTCTTAGCTAAGGAAATTAATTCCTTACCCAAGCTTTCCTTAAAGCTTTCTATAGCAAGCTAAGCTACAATTTCTTTAATGGGTTTTGTACCCATTACTTAAGGGTTAATAGTTTAGGTTTTGGGCCAAAAATAAATCAAAGTGTTTTATTTAAATATTTTGGCTTAGGGATGGGTGTGGACTTGGGCCTAAAAATTGGTTTGGTTATTGGCCTACAGGCTTGGGCCAAAAATATTTTAGGCTAAAAGAAATAATTTCCTATTAAAAATATTTAACTAATATTTTTAAAATCAAATAATAATTTTTTTTAGTCTCAACTAGGTCGAATCGGGTTCGGGTCTGGGTCTAGACTGTCAACCAAAAATCCATGTTATTATTTTGAAAAATAATTTTACATTTAATATTTAAACTAACAATTAAAAATGATAACATTATTCTAATAAATTTTTTTTTTTAAATTAACATGCAAATTAAAAGTACGGGTTCAGCGTCGCTAAGTGTTGTCGCAATAGCGACGTATTGCGACATTTTGTTGTATAACGACTAGGTTAATTGCGACTACGTGCAAATGTCGCTAAATACGTCGCTAATCGATATTAGCGACGTATTTTCCCTATTTAGCGACGTCCTGAGGCGTCGCTAATTTGACAGATTTTAGTAGTGAAATAATAGTTGAAATAAGAAAACTATTGTATATATAGCAAGAGAAAAGTACAAAAAGTGAGGAAGATGGAAAGACAAATAAATTTCGAGACTAGCAAAGAATCTACTAGCCGTTTGAAGGATAATCATGAAAGGTTATCATGATTAACAATTTGAGGAGGTACTCCTCGTTATAAATTTTGAGACTAGCAAAGAATCTATAAGAGGTTTAATTCTGCTGGTACTCCTCGTTGTTCGAGGAGGGCTCGACGAAGTCCGCTGCGAACCGGAACTTTTTCTTTTCTTCTTCATCTCCGTTTCTCCTTCCACCACTACCACCATGGCCTGTAGCTTTATAACCAAAATATTAATTTATTAGATGAAACAAAAAGTTAAATTACAGAAAGATTACTAAATCAAAATCAAACAGAACACATATTCATAGAAAATATGAGACTAAAGATGAAAATGTTACAGAAGCAACACCACAATTTTACAACAACTAAGCAGACTCTGCTAAGCAATAACTAAAGATGAAAATGTTACAGAAGCAACACCACAATTTTACAACAACTAACCAGACTCTGCTAAGCAATAACTAAAATTTAGGATTGTGTCCTCCTTGGATTTAATTTACACAAAGAAGAGATTTGCGAGAACGAGCTTTTATCGGCTTCCTACCCCTCTTCTTCCTCTGAATTCTTTCCTTACTATTATCCACATTGGCTACAGGATCTTCGTCCATGTCATCGTCGGTGTCATCATCTAGACCGCCAGCAGCTATCGGAGCATCGATGGTGTCGTCGTCTACATCGCCTACAGACCTGGACACAATATATCCTTCTTTTTCGGCCGACACACAATTATTGTTATATACGCAGTTGCACAAAATATTAAATTACATGGACGAAAGAAAAAGTAAATATGAGTTAATTTAGGGTGTTCATTGAAAAAATTATATTGAAGAATAACCTGCTATAGCAAGTTGACAAGAGGTCAAAAGTCAAAAACATTATTAAATGATGTCTTCTGCATTATTTAATCTGAACCATTGGATGAACATCCAATGGTTCAGATTTGGAATGTATCGATACATCCCAAAAGGGTGGATGTATTGTAGAATTTTTCTATATATATATATATATATATATATATATATATTGAAAGAAGGTATATATAAAAAAAAATATATATATATAATGAAAGAAGGTAATTATGGCGAACGCTCCCACTGGGAATCGATCTCCTGACCACTCGGGCCGTATGCCTCACCACTACCACTAGGCTAGAGGGTCATTGGAATATATATATATATATATATATATATATATATATATATATATATATATATATATATATATATATGAATTGAATTCGGATCAAAAGCCCCCAGCAGGAGTCCCCCAAAAGCCCCCCCCCCCCCCCCGCCCTAGTGCACCGTTGGATCAAGCGGGCTGTGTGGGGCCCGCTGGCGCATCCCCTCGATCCAACGGTGCAGTAAGAGGGGGCTTTTGGGGGGATCCCGCTAGGGGGCTCTCGATCCGGACTATATATATATATATATATATATATAATTTTTTTATTTTATATATATATATTTATATATTTATATATATATATATATATATATATATATATATATATATATATATATATATATGTGTGTAGTAATGCTCCAAAACTAGGCGGCTTATTTTGTATTATAGAACCACCTTATGTTTTATGAATTTGATTGGAATTTAGTGGTTAAGATTAAAAGGTGTAGACCCCACCACCTTTTAAAGTTATTTAATCTCAACCATGCAATTCCAATCCAATTTGTATAACATAGGTTGGTTCCATAATACAAGATTAGTCGATTGGTTCTAGAGCACTCCTCTCTCTCTCTCTCTCTCCCTTTATATATATATATATATATATATATATATATATATATATATATATATATATATATATATATATATATATATATATATAGAAAACTTTGATACTTCCTATACAACATTGAGGGAATGGGTAATTGTGGCGAACTCGCCTCCAATTGGGCCCGAACTCCCGACCACTTGGGCTGCATGCATCTCTCTTAACCACTGAGCTATAGGTCATTTGCAATATATAATTTTTTTTAATATATTGTGAATTCAGTCCCAATACGTCCTAAAATATGACGTATATTGTATTTTGGTGATTTATGCCCTAAAATAAAGCATCAATTGTATTATTTTTATTTTTGTTCTCTTCTTCCCTTGGTTAAGGTTTACTTAATAGTAAACCGATTGTATTATAATTTTACGCCTTAATTAGGGCGTAAAATGCTTGTGCGTATGATTTACGCCCTTCTTTTGGGCATAAAGTGATAATTACTTTTGTTAGTCTTCGACCAGAACGTGTTCTACACAAAAATATATGTGGCTGTCTTACACTTATATAGGTATATTTGAAATTGATTTTCTTCATATACAGCTATAAATGTCAGACAATTAATATCTTTTTCGTTGTTTTTTATTTGCAGCTATGGTCCTACGAACATTTTACTGTCGGTAGACCAATTAGCCGATATAGTGCTGATTAGCGGGTCAAGCCGGCAGGAGTAGGGTAGAATTCGGATAATGTAGATATAGCTCACGGTCTTTATAGTGGTCTCGATTTATCAGAACCTATTTGACACACTGCTTGTACGTTGGTAAGATATCCGGCACATCCAAAAGCGACGTTATCATTATGGAGAGCTTCGGTTCCTTCATCGAGCTCTGGATGATGCTAGTTTGCGTGTGAGGAATATACAAGTAAATATAATAATATGTGTCTAAATTTCATTTAGTTAAACTATGATATGTATGTGTATCATTGAGTATGGATATAATTATAGTTACAAATTTTGGAAGAGATGTTCCAGGACCCAAGTGTAGATCCATGTGAGTTGATAGGAGCATCTACATAATATCTCCAATCCATGTGAGTTGATAGGAGCATCTACATAATATCTCCAACATGCCCCTATGCTACTATTAGTGATTTCTGAGGATCATCCTGTAGGCATTGTCAGGCAAAGACGTACACGTCCCCATAGGCCACGCCAACGACATACTGACGGACAGGCAAGGAAGAGGATGTCATAAGACATGCCATATTATGCTGGATCACAGATGGATCGAGAGGCAGACGAGGGCACATCACATCATGGTGGTTCACAGTCTGTCACGGGTGACTTTGATTGGGATTCTTACATGCAGAGTGTCATTTGTTATTTGGCACGCCACATTCTTATTCATCTACTCATGTACGTATGACTCCAACAATGCCAATTTCTACATAAGAGTATGAGGATTATGACTTTCAGCTATTGCCAGGGGAGACATCGGAGGAAACGAGAGCTACGAGAACGAGACTAGGTCTTAGGCCAGTTCTCGTAGGCATTATGATAGAATGTATATAGGTGAACGATGAAAGGCTTGTACTTTTCATTTTTGGGGATGTAACATGTTTTGGACATGTTAATTATTAAGTTTATTTCTCTTTATATTTCAACAATCTCAATTACAATAACAAATTACAATACGAAGTACAAAATTACAAAAAAATTACACAATAAAGTTACAAATAAATACAAAAATACAACAACACTTATTGTGTCGGTTGTGTTGTACATTTTCTCCTGTTGTGTACAAGCATGTTACAATTACTACAATGAAGACCTTTGGTCACCAGCTTCCTAGTGATAAAATGATTCTTTCTTAGGTCTGTCAGCTCTACGTCCAACATTTGGTACTCCAATTCCACCTCTTACCTATTCACCTTAAGGAGCGCATGGGAATGGATTTGTGACACCCTGGTTCTGCAGAACCGATCGTGCTCGCTTGGACGTGATGCCACGCGAGCCTAGGTTGTGCCTGCGAAAGGTAATGTTCATAACGACCGATTTTAGGATAAGCGACAGGATTGTCGCACAAAAGTCCCAACCAGAAGCATTAAATAATCAAATGAAACACAAGTATTCAAACAAATCAAAGTCTTTAATTGATAATTTAAATAAGATTACAAAGGTACGAAGCCAAGATTACAATCACTCATACTCACTTTCACTACCAAAATACAGTAAATTAGCGACGGATAATTTTCGTCGGCGTTAGCGACGGATTTGCGGCAAATAACCGACGGAATACCGACGACAAGCCGATACATTTTTTATTTTATTTTAAGGGAGAAAAAAGGTCGCTCATCTGTCGCTAGGACGTCGGAGACATAGCGACGGATAAGCAGCCGTCGCTATGCAGTCGATTATTTGGCAGGAATTATTGGGAGAAATGGCAGGACAATTCTTCGACTACGTAGCGACGGATATTCCGTCAGCAAATATCAAAAAGAGCGACGGACTAGCGACGGATTTTATTCGTCGCTAGTCCGTCGCTAAATATACGTTTCAGACTTAAATTGAAACGACGGGGAGAACTTTTCATTCCTTCCAAATTTCACTCTCTCTCCTCTCTTTCTCTCCCGCGGCGGTGATCGATCGACGACCTCCCTCTCTTCTCTCTCTCTCTCCCGCGGCGGTGATCGGTGACCTCTCCTCTCTCTCCCAAAGGTAATCCCCTATCCCTCTCTCTCTCTCTCTCTCTCTCTCTCTCTCGCGCGCGCGCGCGGTGGTCATGGGTCCAGCGGGCCGGGGGCATCGGGAGCTGCGGGGGCGGCATCGACTGCGGGGGCGGCGGGGGCTAGGGGTTTGGCGGGGGTTAGGGGTTTGGCGGGGGAGGCGGGGGGTGGGGGGGGCGGCGGGGGGTGGGAGGGGCGGCAGTGGCGTCGGTGGCGACGGTGGCGGGAGGGAGGGGTGGGGGAGGGGGGCGGGGGTGAAACCATCGAGTGGTGAAACCCCCCCATGTGGGCATACATTTCCCCTAGGACACGAGTGTTTTGTTTGGCTTTCATTCGTTTCTTTTGGGTTCGATTTCATGTTTTCTTTTGATACACTGATATAGGCAGTTTACTGTTTTTTTTAAATGTTCAATTTGAAATCCAGGTTTTAAATGAGTCTTTGAAGGCCTATATACATGTATTTGAGGGTATATCTATGTAAGAGAGATTGTGTATTGTGAGTGTTATGTATTTCCTGTGTATTAATAGAGTGTTAGTGAGAGAGTCGTTTGGGTAGTATTGAGTGCAAGTGTCTGATACTAGGAAGTATCAGGGAGCATTGAGTCAGAGAGCATATGTCTCATTTGTGTGTCTTGGGATAATCAATAGGAGAGTAGAGTGTATCAGTTGTGTGCTTCTATATAGATGTATATATCTATACATCTAACTGTGATATACATATGTGTATGTGTGCTTTAGAGAGTGAGGAATGAAGGCAGGCCTACCATGCCTATTAGCATGCAGGACGGCTTGGGGTGTAATGTATGAGTGTAGGCATGGTAGGAAATATAGGTAATGCTAGTGTAACTAGACTAAGGTAGTGCTTGCTAGATAGTAAGGACACTCTAGTATCCTAACCAAGTTAATTTTATCCTAGATATTTAGGATATAGCTCCCATACCCTAGAAGTGGACTCTTGCAATTTAGAAATAGATAGATTGACTCAGTTTGATTAATTGACCTATAATGACTCTAAAACTTGATTTGCTGCTGCAAGCATAAACACCACAAAAATATTTACTGACTCGTCAAGTTGAACCGTGTATAACATGCTCGACGCTTAAGAGGAATCATTTGGACTTAGTGGACTATCGAACTATCGGTATCGGTATCGAACTATCGGAGTATCGGTATCGGTATCGAACTATCGGTATCGCTAGCGAACTATCGGACTATCGGTATCGAACTATCGGTATCGCACTATCGGTATCGATACCGTACTATCGGTATCGTACTATCGGTATCGGTATCGCACTATCGGTATCAGTATCGAACTATCGGTATCGGTATCGAACTATCGGTATCGATATCGATATCCGTATGTACTTAGTATCGATCGTAGCAGATTAGTATCGGTATATCGGTTTGGTATAGGTCATATCGGATGGTATTGACCTTAGCGAATTGGTATCGTCCTATCCGATATGTATCGGCCGTATAGCTAGGATTCGTACCGGCCTTATCGATTCGGTATCGGCCATATCCGATAGGTATCGGCCGTATCGGATATGTATCGGCCGTATCAGATTAGCATGGTGGAAGGTTTAGTAACAACTGTACTTAGATTTTTCTCTTCTCGAGCTAGAATACCATTACAAGAGAGTCACGAGAGAGTAAAAAAAATCTCCTACATAATGATGTTTACGAGAGTGATTGACCAATTACAGTAACACACATGCTATATTTTCCATCAGGGAAGGAGAGATTGAAGGCAATAACATATAGAGTTATATTTCAAAAGAAGATGAACTCCTATAAACTCTTTGTTCACAAAGAGTTTGTACGAGTTCTTCTCCCGAAATACAACTCTATATGTTATTGCTTTCAATCTCTCATTCCCTGATGGAAAATGCAGCATGTGTGTTACTATAATTGGCCAATCACTCTCGTAAACATCATTATGTAGGAGATTTTTTTACTCTCTCGTGACTCTCTTGCAATGGTATTCTAGCTCAAGAAGAGAAAAGTCTAAGTACAGTTGTTACTAAACCTTCCACCATGCTAATCTGATACGGCCGATACATATCCGATACGGCCGATACATATCGGATATGGCCAATACCGAATCGATAAGGCCGGTACGAATCCTAGCTATACGGTCGATACATATCGGATAGGACGATACCAATTCGCTAAGGTCAATACCAATTTGATACGGCCTATACCAAACCTATAGACCAATACTAGTCTGATGCGGTCGATACTAAGTACATCCGGCCTATATACCAGCGGATCCACCAATTACATGATTATATACTAATTTTGTTTAGTTTGTCTTACTATACAGATTTTCACATCCAATCTATGATGGATCGTTATTTCGTTGATCGTACATGGATGTACAAACGACAATACGACAGCAGAATAGGTGTGAGTGACGATTTTCAGGCAGGCGTGGAAGTGTTTCTTAAGTATGCCATGAGCAAAGCTCAGTATATGGACGGTAACAAAATCAAGTGTCCATGTCCTAATTGTTGCAATAGACGTTACGAAGAAGTGGTGAGTGTAAGAGTTCATTTGACCCGTAAGGGTTTCGTACGTGATTACGGCCTGTGGTCATCGCAAGGTGAACTATATGCGGAAAGACAGGTTACGAATGCTGCTACTTATGCTTTTGATGATAATGCTGTAACGGATTTTGTCGTCGAAGACGACGAATGCTCTGTTGATTATGGAGACATGCAGAACCTTGCACGAGATATGGTGTACGACGCGGTAGGGCCTAATTTTGATCCGGAGGATCCTAATCCCGAGGCGAAGGAGTTCTATGATATGTTTCAGGATGCTGAAACTTCTTTATATCCTGGTTGTGAGCCACATTCCGTACTGTCAGTGACGATGCGGTTGTTGAACATAAAGTCCGATTTTAACTTGCCACAAACTTGCTATGATCGAATTATACAACTAATCAAGGAGGTGTAACCGAAGGAATCAAAAGAGCTTCCAAAAAACTTCTACAAGTCGAAGATGATGGTCCGACAACTGGAACTGGGGTACGATAAGATAGATTGTTGTCGCAATGGATGCATGTTGTACTACAAGGAGAACGAGGATATAGAAAGTTGCAGCTTCTGTAATACGGATCGTTACAAGCCAGTCAGGGGAAAAGGAAAGTCAACTAGAAAATGACGTATTTACAAGTATATGCATTACTTGTCGATCACGAAGCGCTTGCAGAGGATGTATATGTCTCAGAATACAGCAGAACACATGACGTGGCACAACGAAGAACGCACAAAGGACGATAGAGAATTGTCACATCCTTCGGATGGAGAGGCATAGAAATATTTTGATTTTCGTCATCCAGATTTTGCTGCAGAGCCTAGAAATGTACGCATGGGGCTATGTTCTGATGGCTTCGCCCCTTTCGGGCAGTCGGAATCTCAATACTCCTGCTGGCCGGTCATTCTGACCCCTTACAATCTGCCACCATGGATGTGCATGAAAACTCCTTATATGTTCTTGACAGCTATCATACCGGGTCCCAAAAATCTGACGAAGAATATCGATATATATTTACAGCCGTTGGTGGATGAGCTGAAACAGCTGTGGGAGATCGGCGTCGCGACCTATGATATTTCCAGGAAACAAAACTTTCAGATGAGGGCTTTACTGATGTGGACAATCAATGATTTTCTCGCATACGGTATGCTGTCGGGATGGAGTACTCACGGCACCATGTCTTGTCCGATATGCATGCAAAATAGTAAGGCGTTCCGTCTTAAGCATGGAAGAAAAACTTCTTTCTTTGATTGTCATCGTTAATTTCTGACCGCGAGTCATCCTTGGAGAAAGAACAAGAACGCGTTCAGAGCTGGAAAACAAGAATTTTCTCATCCGCCTGCCAGATTGTCCGGATACGATATTTGGAAAGATGTAAAGGACTTGCCCACTGTAATGGAAGATCCATCGAACAATCGTGTCGATGGGTTCGGACAAACCCATAACTGGACCAAACGGAGTATCTTCTGGGACTTGCCTTATTGGAAAGATAATCTTATAAGGCATAATCTTGATGTTATGTATATCGAAAAGAATGTGTTCGATAATGTCTTCAATACCGTCATGGATATTAAAGGAAAGACGAAGGACAATCCAAAAGCAAGACAAGACATTACCGAGATATGCAAGCGTCCTTATCTGAACTTGATACAAAGGGGAGCTGGTGGACAAATAACTAAGCCGATAGCACAATACACATTGAGCAAGGAAGATAGATTAATAATCTGCAAGTGGGTATCTACTTTAAGATTTCCCGACGGCTATGTGTCGAATTTGTCTAGATGCGTTGATCTCAATGAACGCAAGCTAACGGGAATGAAGAGTCATGACTGCCACGTGTTTATGGAAAGATTACTGCCCATTGCTTTGAAAGAGTTGTTGCCTTCTGTTGTATAGGTTCCGTTGGCCGAACTATCTATATTCTTTAGGGATATTTGTTCAACTAAGTTGACTGTGCAACACATGGTTGAACTTGAGGAGAAGATTATCTTAACAATTTGCAAGTTGGAGAAAATATTTCCTCCTGGCTTCTTCGACAGCATGGAGCATCTACCGATTCATCTAGCATACGAAGTCCGTGTTGGTGCATCTGTTCATTATCGATGGATGTACCCATTTGAAAGGTACATACAAATCGATATAATTTAAGTTGAATTTCAGTGGATTTTAAAATTCATTCTTAATTCTTAAGATAATTTGTCTCTCTAGATACCTACACCATCTAAAGAAGAAAGTTGGCAACAAGGCTCATATAGAGGCTTTGATATGCAAAGCATATCTTATCGGAGAGGTGTCAAACTTCTGCTCCATTTATTTCGATACTCATGTTAAGACAAATCAAAATAGACCTCAAAGGAATGACGAGGACGTTGAGGATGGAGGTATATTCAATGTAAGGGGCAAGCCTATTGGGGCTAGTAAAAAATAGTGGTTGACTGACGACGAGTATGATGCCGCTCACCGATATGTCTTGTTAAACTGTGACATACAAGAAGTGAGAGATTTGGAGAAGTAAGTCAGTACACTTGCACTCGTTATAATCTCGAATTTGATGAAGTAAGTGACTACACTTATATATTCTTATTTTCTCTAATAGTGTATTTAGAGATGAAGTCAAAATGAGGACACCCGATATTACCGATGAGAGACTTCAAAGAGAGGTTGATTGTACATTTCCGTCATGGTTTCACAAATACGTAAGTAACTGAGATTATAATTGAGGTTGATTTTATTTATTCTTATAAAATACGTAAGTAACTGAGATTAGAAATATATAATCTAAAACATTTAAATTATAAATATTTATTTACAGGTTTTATTGCCTGAAACAACACTCACTAATGAGAGTGTTCGTTATCTGGCATTGGGACCGAAGAGGCAAACAAAGACTTGGCCAGGCTATGTCGTTAATGGCTTCAGGTTTAAGGCAACTCAGAATGCAATAAATGTCGAATTTATCAATGACGGCATCAGTACCAAAGATTCCGGTGTTTGCAAAAGAGGCACCATCTATGACGACAAACCGGACTTTGACTATTATGGAGTGCTTCGGGATATTATAGATTTACAATATACTGGCCCATATGATATGCATATTATGATGTTCAAATGTGAGTGGTTCGATACGAGACCAAATATCGGTTGGAGAATCGATAAACAATTTGGATTTGTCGATATAAATCATCGTAGGAGGTATTGAGGGTCCGATACATTTGCGATAGCAAATCAGGCTGTTCAAGTCTACTATACAAGCTACCCAAGGCGTCGTAGAGATCGATTTGACTGGTGGGAAGTATGCAAGATTAAATCTAGAAATACATTCAACGTTGGAGACCCAGCATACTAAGAGGACCAGATCGAAAAGTCCCAATACTTGGGACAACACTCGGATACAATGGATGTTGAAGATATTGTTGAGGAAAATAGAGGGGAGGAAGAGGTTGATACACAAGACTTAGCTATCAACCATGGGAGAAAGAGGCGTCTTGTCCCAAATATTGAGGCAGAAGAAGAAGAAGAAGAAGAAGAAGAAGAGGAAGAAGAAGACGAATTTGATGGGGATGAGGATACAGATGAAATCGACGATGAAGATAAGGATGAGGATGAGGATGAGGATGAGGATAAGGAGGATGATGATGATGAAGACGAGGCCGAGGATGAGAAAGAAGACGATGATTAGGTTAAATATTGTTGTATATTAAAAACACTTCCAATTACGTGAATTAAGTTTGACCTCAAAAAAGCAATTACGTGAATTCTTGTTTTTTTGTTCGATTATTTACTTATTGCAGATGGCACTCCTAGTCTTTTTCGTCACGGCGGCACTCGTCTTCCTACTGGTGGTATGTATATTTTAGTTTAGAATTTTATATTCATTTACACTTTTATATTGTTAATTATGTTTATGTGTTCTATTTACAGGTCATGATGGCTGGCCGTGGCTAGTGGTGGTCGTGGTGCTGGTGCTGGCGGTGGTGGAGGTCGTGGTCGTAGTGGTGCTGGTGGTCGTGGTCGCATTCAATCTTCTCGGAATGTGGCCCCATCCAGCGAGCCCGACCCAGAGAGTACCCCGGGCACAGACGCATCCCGCCGTCGATCGACTACTTCATCGAGGCATGAGTCTGGATCTGCTAGCGGATCCATTTCACTATCGGACCCACCAGCGGACCCACCAGCGGATCCACCAGTAGATTCTCTAGTTACTGTACAGTGGGCCCCAGAGTACCCCCATACTCGATTCCATCCGGTTACTGGAGAGTACATGCATGGACCCGGGGATCCTCCGACGGCACCAGAGAGGTCGAGAGGCGAGTTCCGACGAGAGCTATGGCCCGCGTGGACCTCGTAAGTAAATGGATAATTTATTAAATTTTTTTCATTTATTCAAGTTAATAATCCAGTCGTTTCTTCTTTGTAGGTTTTTTTCGTTTAATGTTGCCAGGGCTCTTGGAGAAATTATCAGGGCTAACTTCCATGGTCCCTACCTCAACTTTTCGTCGGTGCCCCCAAACTTGAACTACATCTGGCTCGACGAGTTGAGGGTATATATCTATATCTTCTAGTTAATTATTAGTTACTCTTTAATCAACCATTTTTTAAATTACGTGATAATTGAATTTGTATGTTAGACGACGTACTGGTGGCCCCTCCATCGCGAGGACGCGATCCGCAGGACCTACAAAAGCGTTGCCTCGAAGAAGATACGGGATATGATTCATGACCTGAAAATGGGGCAGACGAGGCTGAATTGGATCCGGCAGGACTATTATGAGGACCTCTTAGATATGATGAATACTCCTGCGTACAAAGAGAAATCAGAGAAGGCGAAGGCGAACCGACGGGCCGCGGGGCTTCATAGGGGGTATCAAGGCCCCACACAGCGACGCTTACAGATATGGTGAGATACCGTAAATTTATTTCACTATCGAATTAGGTATTATTAATATACGGAGTTAATTAAGTTCTACAGAAATTTCGTATGCAGACCCAACGGGCGGTGAAGGAGGAAAGGGTGCCAGAATCGGTCACCATGCACGACGTCTTCCAGCATACGCACAAGAGACGGAAGGACGGGAGCTTCGTCGACGAGAGGGCCAAGGAGACTGATGTAAGTACTTATGTTTATGAGATTTATGTTATAATTAAAAGTATTCGAACTATAACTTAGGTAAACTTAGGATTCACACTTAGCTAAGTGAAACATAGGATTTAGATTACAACTTAGGTAAATCTTATAATAAAAACACATTTATCTGATAGGCTGCGTATCGTGAGGCCCTTAGTCGGGCTCAGATAACTGAGACCGAGGATGTCGGTGAAACGACGCCCGCCCGGACGCCTTCTTCTTTGGCCGCTCGCAACGACTTGTTCGTAGATACCGTCGACGGCTTTATGAAAGGGCACATGTACGGAGTCGGATCCCTAGGGCCGTTGCACATGGCGACTCAGAGATTTCCACCGACACCGCCTTCTCCCGCGGCCCCGACAGACGATGATCTTAGGTCGCAGCTTACGCAGCTGCACGAGGCGGTGTCGTCCTTGCGGGAGCAAATTGCCATGTACTTTTCGCCTCCGTCTGCTGCTGCCGATCTGTCTGCTGCTGGTGTCGGTCCGTCTTCTACTGGTGTCGGTCCGTCGACTGCTGCTTCCGGTCCTTCTTCCGTCGGTCATCTTTCTTTCAACCCTGCTGCCCCTCTGGTACCGCCTCCGACTGTGACAGCATTCCTTGATCTCATGTCGCCAGAGTAGCTACGCCAACTTTCGAGCAGTATCTACGATGACTTATCGCCGTACCTAGTAGAGCAGTATATTCGTCGGTCGCAGCAGGGATTACCACCACCGGGCAATCGAACTCCTCCTCCTCCTTAAAGTATTATAATTAAGAAAATTTGTAATATTTGTGGGAATTTTGGAATATTTGTGGGAATTTTGGATTATAACGACGGATATTAGTTTATGATTTCAGAATATTTGTGATAATTTTATATTGGTGTGCATTATATATTTGGTCTATGTAATTGTTGGATAATTGGTGTGCATTATATATTTGATCTATGTGATTGTTGGATAATTGGTGTGCGTTATATATTGGTTTGCTTTATGCATATTTGTGTGAACAGGGAAAGCTCTGTATTTTTTTTTTCAAAAAAATCTCAGTTAGCGACGGACTAGTGACCGCTTAGCGACGGATGTTTCCAGTTTTCGACTACCTTTCGACGGAATATCCGTCGCTACCTGGAGATTTAAAACTTTTCCAGTTAGCGACGGGTGGTCGACGGATTCGTGTCGAAAAATCCGTCGCCAAGGTTCTGAAAATACATAGTTCGACGGAATAGCGACGGAACATCCGTCGCCAAGGTTCTGGAAATGAATGACATTTCCAAAACAATGGCGACGGATTATCCGTTACTAGTCCGTCGCTTCGTCGACGGATGAGCGACGGAATAGCGACGACTTATCCGTCGCCATGGTTCTGGAAATGCCAAGCATTTCCAGAACATGGTCGACGGATTATCCGTCAGTATTCTGTCGCTAATCCGTCCTTTGTTAGCGACGACAGTCGACAGAATAGCGACGGAACGATACCATCTGATATGCTGTTACGACGGTTTACCGACGGACTATCCGTCGCTAGCTTCTACATAGTTCAGTATTTAATACTTGAAATCGACGAAAGACCGTCGGAAAGTCGTCGCTAATGCATCGTATAGTGACGACGAAAAGCCGTCGCTATTCCGTCGCTTGATGACTACTTAGCGACGGATCTTTATTAGCGACGAGCTGATTGCCGACGAATTATTTTGACCAAGATCCGTCAGTGATCGGTCGCTAATACAAATTGCCGACGGATGGGCGACGGATCTGGTCGTCGCTAAATCGACATATTTTGGTAGTGTTTCTCTCTAATAGTAAGTCACTCTGCTCTCTCTCATCTCTCAATACAACATATAACAAGCCAGCAGATGCTTCAGAAGGCGATATCCATACATTATGTCTTGTATAGGTAAAGACTCCAATACGGTCGCATGCCTTGAAATGCCAAGGAACTCCATGCTTCAGTATATCCAAGCGAGCTCCGCCCGAGCGTGCTGATACCTGAACCTGCACATGAAGACTGGTGGAGTATCAGTACACAATCGTAATGGTGAGTGAGCCCCTCACCCTTCCATACAAAACCAATATATTATTTTAATGAGTGCAACTTATTCTTTTTGTGGTCTGTCTAATCTTGCCTTAGGATCAATTTCAATACTTTGATTCCTGGCCTATTTATGCTTCTACTAACGTGATTGTGCTCCAAATCCTTAGGATCGTGCTATAAAACCATTTGTACAACTTTCATGGTCATGCCTCACAGCAACGTAAATTGTACTTTTTTTACTTGCCCTTTCAAACAACTTAAACATGAACTCATAACTTGTGTTAATAACTTAAACATCCGACATCACATCTCGTGTCGAAGTACGTGTCTATGCTATAGCCAAATTTTGGGCTTCATACTTGTGTTGCATAATATGTACACCTTTTTTGACTCGTTTGTGCCAAGCTTACATTTCTTGTGACTCAAACGACACCGTGAATGCGGATTGTCACTCAGCACACCGACTCATCTATATAAAAGGTCACTGGCATGACAAGCCATCTTGGATATAGTTAGGAGAGACGATGGGTCGATCAATGCAGGTAGCTAGCCCCACTGAAAGTCTATCGAATTCTTGGTTGCCTATCCAGCATCAGCTATACTGTGTTTTATATATGACTGGATAGATCTTGTGGCCCCAGGTTTTTGTCCAAAGAAATATCGCCCTTGTGTATAAGTTGTCCATGATCACGCGCCTATGATAACATCTAGACTCACATAAATGTATAGCCTAATTTGTTGTACGAGTTGTCCATGTATCGCTTATGTCATAATGAGGCTAAAAAAATATTGTTAATTTTGCATTTAGTACCACATGACTTCACTTACAAGGTTTCATTATAAGATGCAATAATTTCAACTAAATATAGGTTATTATAAACCTTAAGGGAACCATTACCAATAATATTTGAATTTGAAGATAAACTAAACCTATTGTTTCCAAATGAACAATGATAACCAGATTTGTCCAATAAGGAAACCAAAACTAAATTTCATCTAAAAGATGGTACAATAAAAGTGTCTATCAAATCCAAATAATAATCGGTTTCTAATAATAACCTAAAATGTACTATTACTTCCATCACTATTCTTCTTGGCGCCGCTGGTACTCCTTGTTGTTCTAGGAGGGCTCGACGACGTTCGACGCGATCCAGACCGATTCTTATTTTCTTCTTCATCTCCGTTTCTCCTTCCACCACCACCACTACCACCACCACCACCACCACCACCACCACGGCCTGTGACAAAAAAAATTACAAAATTTATACGTTGATGCACAAAATATTCAATCAGAACCATTGGATCAACATCCAATGGTCCAGATTTGGGATATTTCTAATCTATATATTTTGAAGAAGGTAATTGTGGCGAACGCTCCCACCGTGAATCGATCTCCTGACCACTCGGGCCGCATGCATCTCTCTTAACCACTAGCTGTCAGCCCCTGTTTTTCAGTTTTAGTTAAATTAGTGCTAATTAATTTTTAATGTCATTTATAACCTTAAAATAATTATTAGGATTTTTAGGAATTTTTCTAGAATTTTTAAATAATTTTTAAATGAGTTTTATATATTAAAAATATCACTTTGTAATTTATTTAAATGTTTTAATATCATTTTGTAATTATTAGAATTGTTAATATATTGGTTTGCAATTTCCCAATTGTTATGCGCAAATTTCTTTTGCACATAAACAGTGCGGGATGGGTTATGCAAATATAATTTTGCACTTAGACACTGCTAGGACCTATTTTGCACTTAGACACTGCTAGGACCTATATTGCTAGGACCTATATGCAATATATGTATCTGTGTCATATGTCTGGTCTCGCGTTTGTGTATGGATATACACCGATGCCGTTATGTGTACGTATGTGCACATCAGAAAATTAATATGTACCGCTGTACATCCCGATTACCTATTGACTGATCACTCACCTACTACAGTTTTAAACTTTAAAATGTATATCTATCGCCATGCTAAAACATACCTAAAACTGAACCAACATGATATGTCATTTCCTTTTCATCACATGATCAGTATTATATGTTTGTTAGATTTAGTACTTGCTCCCGTCCTGACAGGATAACGTTGTAGGTGTCCTTACTGAGGAGGAGTTACTCTGTGACACATACTATAGAGATACTGCCGGGGACCCGGCTCTGCTTTACGAGGATGTTCCTGCAGGGAACCTCGCCTAGTTGTCTTTTGTTTACTTAGACTTTTGAGAGTAGACATGTATTAGACTATATCATTTTGTAACTGGACATGTATCCAGTTTTACATTTCAGTTTACTTGTACTTGGATATTTTACTATATACGACGACTTTTGTG
Source organism: Iris pallida (assembly GCA_029216955.1). Taxonomy (NCBI): domain Eukaryota; kingdom Viridiplantae; phylum Streptophyta; class Magnoliopsida; order Asparagales; family Iridaceae; genus Iris; species Iris pallida. The sequence goes on along the minus strand of JANAVB010017566.1, from coordinate 16,372 downwards.
TTTGGAGCATTTATGATTCTTCTTCACTTATAGAACTGTTAGCACATTTAGTCTTATCCTGTTGTCTTTAGAACAGCTTACTACATTTTATCTCAACGTAGGCTGGGCATGACTCGGCCTGGCCCAACAATTTGGGTAGCGGGTCGTGACATATTTTAAGTGGTGGCCCATACAGGTCCTGACTAAACTGTTTGGTTACGTTATTGTACCAAGCATGCCTGCAATTAGGAACTTAAGGTAATTAGACAACATTAGGAAAGACGCTTAGAACACTTAGAGGAATGCTAGGATTGCAACATAGAAAATACATCACATGTTTGCTATTATAATTAGATTTTCTTGCATATGATTTCTTACTTTAAACAAGTCCTTATAAGTCTTTTTATGTAATTTAGATGGTGCTTACTCGTTCATCCCAGTATGTTACCCCCGAGAATGGGGCCTGTGAGACTCGTCTCACAGTATCGGTATTTATATACGGATACGTATTTTGTATTGTATTTCGTATTTTCTCGATTTTCGGAATGCTTTAAAATTTTTCCCAAATTATAGATTTTCTCTTTGGTCGGCATACCGACGGTATACCGGAGTATACCGACGGCATACCGCCCGGACAGATTTTCCACATTTTAGATGTTTTCGATTTTGGATATTTTCGTGAATAGTGTTTCCGATATTTTCATGAATAGTGTTTTGGATATTTTGATGAATAGTATATAGATATTTTCATGAATAGTGTAGATGCATTCTATTATCCAATGGACAATTGGTTTTCTTTCAATGGCTAGGATTGATCTAGAATTGTGACATGGATCACGATCCAACGGTCATGATTAATTCACCCATTCTATATATATCCTATGAGTTTCTCTCTCCTCTCTCTCTTTTTTCCTTCACCATTTTCTCTTCACTCTCTTCCCTCTTCCTCAAGCTTAGGAAGGCTTGGCCTTGAGGCCTAGAGTGTGGTTTCGGAACCCCTCTTGGTGGTGGAGTAGAAGATTAGGCTCGGTTGCTAAAACCTAGGCAAGTACATCTTGCTCAAAAGTGACATGACCATGCTATAATTTTGTTTTCCATAGAAAGTAAAGTTTTATTGTTCTATAATATGCTCCTCTAAATTGTTAATATCTTTAGTATAAAGCACTTTTGGTTTTGATCGATAATATTACGTAGATCTAAATTTCTAGATATGATTTTCGAGTATTTTAAAGTTTTGATCTATCAAATGTTTTAATTTGTGAAAACTAATACTTCCATGTTGTTGGAAATTCAATTCTATGCAATTTTGACTTTTAAAAGTCCGAATTTCGATTTAAAACGAAATTTTTATGGCCGAAACAAGTTTTGAGTTCAAAAATCAACTTTCTGTGACGGTTCGGAAAATCCGTCGGAAATCTGCGGAAATCCGTCGGAAAATTCGAACTTGCACCATAAAACTTGCTGTTACACTTCGGAAAATCCGCCGGAAATCCGTAATAATCCGCCGGATAATCCGGTTAGGCTGTTTTTGTCTGTTTTTGCCCGTTTCTGTCCGTTTTTGTCCGTTTTTGATATTTTCTCGATTGTAATGGACACTTAACATGATTAGATGACCTTGGGTAGTTAAAGAATGATTGTACACTCTATATACATGGTACATGCTTATGTTCACGTATTGTTCTATGACCAGATTATAGATAGTGGCCTGTTACGGTGCACTCCAGATTACTGTATATGCCTAGCTCGATTTAGTGGCTCGTAGTAGCGCACACATGTACTGATTTTCTCGATTGAATTCTAGATTAAGATTTGATCGCATGTTCTTTATTGACACCGTGGATATAGCTTGTTGAATGTTTAATCTATTTGCATCTTGGCAATGGACAATCGAGTGTGAGTATTGTGTATTGTATCGCGCGTAATGTGTATTGAGAACATTTGTCAGAGATATCCCGCAAATGACTTGTACCCATGGCTCGTCATTATAGGACGATTCTTGAGTGTCCACGACTTGAGAATTAAAAACGAATGTTATAGGTAATTGACTAGTAAACTCATATAGATCATTGGGAGGGGAGGACACTTCATGCTACCGCGTACTCGGATCGCTATGGGCCCCCACAGTGGCAGGGATAACCCCGATTGGCGTGGGCCCCTGTCCACTATTGATTGAGTAGATGTTTATCTACTATTGATATGTTATTGAGTAGATGTTGTTTATCTACTATTGATATGTTTCATTTTTGGAGTAGATGTTTATCTACTATTGATTGAGATTGTTTGGTTGATTTTATTTCTTTTCTTCTACCGTCGTCGCCCCCTTGGCCATCCGAGTTACTGCAGCGTAGGTGGTAGTGAAGTTCCTCAACTTGCATACTAGTAATTAGGATTGTGATAACCCTAGCTAGTTAATGATAGTAAGCCGTAGGTAATGATTGGCCGTGCACTTTTGATTGTGTGTTACCTTATATGCTCTTGTGTCAGTGAGTGGCCAGAGGCTAAGTTCTGCTAGGGAAAAGATCTGTAACCCCTGTCCTTGTTTGGTTTAAGGGTTGTAGCTCCGATTCCTAGTAGTTCCTAAACCCCTTGTTGCTCATCGGATTATTCTGTTCCATAGCTATATTGTTTAGTATTTCCATTCAGTCATTTATATTCTTGAGATACGTGCATTGGTACCGCACTAGTCTCGACCCGTATTTATTTACTTCTGTCATTATGTTATTGTGTTGTTGTTGGGTTTTGTCGTGCACCTCGAGCTTCCTTGTGGTACTTGCTATTTGGGGCCTGACCCCACTGGTTTTGTTTGGCCAGATTTACCGCTGGAGCCCGAGGATTCTCCCTACCTTTCTCTGGATGACCCGCCGCCTGCTTAGATCTGCGGTTGTTCCTCCTCGCGAGTGGGTTCCCTTTTTGTACCGCTCGTGTTTCATTTCATTTTGGTGGTGTTAGCTAGGGCATGTATTAGCCCTATTATTTTGAGACTTTCTCAGACTTTGGTCAACATGATGTATTATATTAGATCTAGACTGATATAGTGATCATGTATATTGGTACTTTGCTAGTGTAGCATTTTGTATTCACTAGCTTCATGATCATGTATGATATAGTATTTTGGGACGCCTCTTTACTTTCATATTTGATATACTCTTGATACTTGTTGTTGTTGGATTGAGATAGGATTTGTTCGACCATAGGAGTCGTCAGTGGCATGCTAGAGTCTTCCCACTTGTCTTCTAGACAGCTTTTATCGTATATTGGGGTACTGGCGTACTCTAATACACGTAGCTGGCTTTGTTTCGCTCCTACTTTCCAGTATTCTGGTTCTGGGGCGTGACAGGGTTTTTTGGTGGCCCATGCAGGCCTGTCTTCAGACTTGTGGGGGATTCATCTTGTTAGAATCTCAATCCTATATTTGTCTTCATTTGATCTCTCTTTGCTTATCACATTCTCGTTTTCCTTGAACTGTAAACATGATTGACATATCCTTGTTCTATTCCTGTCCATTATTGATACCTCGTGTCCTTATCTTTTAGGGACACACCGCCTACTTCTTCTTTCGAAGGTTCAGTTGCTCCGCCGTCTCAGGCAGCTCAGATGGAAGGTCATGATCAGACCCCGCCTCCACATAGTCAGACTCCAGCACCATCTCAGCATCCGTCGGCAGCTCAGTCTGTTCCTGTTCAGTCAGCTCAGCCAGCTCCGTCAGTCCCTTCAGTACAGCCAGCCCAGGTAGACTAGCATGCCCTACTCGAGATGATACGGGGCATGATGGAGGCACAACAACAGCAACATCAGAATCAGCTTCAGATCCAGCAGCAGGTGGTTCAGTTGTACCAGCAGTTGCAGCAGGGCCAGGACCATACCAACAACACCCTCTGCCAGGGCATTACAGTAGCTTTGGAGGCGAGTGGACGTCGTGGTCACAACTCAGCATCCGACTTTAGTCGTCTGCGTCCAGCTCAGTTCTTCGGCACCGAAGATGCAGTATCAGCCGATTCTTGGCTTCAGGACACCGAGGCTATTTTGGAGGCAGCTAGGACTCCAGTAGAGGATCGGGTAGCAGTGGTGAAGCTGCAGTTATCAGACATTGCCCGCGACTGGTGGGCAGCACAGGAGATGGGTCTTCCTAGGCCTATCAGTTGGGAGACATTTCGGGAGCGCTTCCAGGAGAAGTTCTTCCACACCTCAGCCAAGTTCCAGCTTCAGCAACAGTTCATCAACCTTCGTCAGCAGACGAGAACCGTGGATCAGTATGCGGCAGAGTTCAGTAGGCTCAGTCGATTTGCATCACACATGGTAGCTTCCGATGGTGACAGAGCTCGGAGGTTCGAGCAGGGCTTGCACTTGGAGCTTCAACAGCTTATGGTAGGCCATTTTTACGACACCTATGATACAGTACTGAGAGCAGCCAGATCCTTGGAGATGACCAGTCAGAGGATAGCAGAAAGGACCGGAGGTCAGAAGAGGTCACACTCGACTATGAGGGGCATTACCATTCAGTCCTCTGCCCCAGCTCCAGCAGTCAGAACTTCAGATCATCGACCTCCTCGTCAGACAGTATCATCAGCCCCGACAGTGGCATCAGTATAGCAGTCCAGACAGTCAGGTCTGCCAGGATGTGATTACTGTGGAAAGCCAGGATATACCAGGGCCCAGTGCAGGAAGGCCAACGGTCAGTGTCTCGGATGCGGGGCATCTGATCATATGGTTGGGTCTTGTCCTCGTAGACGTCCAGAGGTTTCATCAGTTGCCCCAGTGCCATTGGTGATTGAGGGTCAGAGGAGACCAACAGAGTCAGTACGATCCTATGTTCAGCGCCCGCTTCCGACGCAGTCCCAGCAATTTCACCACCAGCGTCTAGCACAGTATGCCCAAGCCCAACAGGCAGGACCGAGCCAACAACAGACTACACGAGTACCCGTGATGCGTGGACAGGCTTTCAACATGAGCTTGCGGGAGCTGTTGGCCGAGGGCGGTCAGATTGTAGGTGAGATTTTGAGCATTTCTTCAGTTTATCTTACTCTTGGGTTCCGTTGACGGCCTTGCATTCCATTCATACCCGGAATGCGATGGTCGACTTGACATATTCGGCGAGTGAACGGGAGTTTCTCGTACCACTCATCTTCCTCCGTATCTCGTGATACACGATATCTATCATGTATCCCGACTACGTAGGTGCGTCCTGAATTAGAGTCATGTCTTCGACTGAGTCGTTGGTACCGACTTACTTCGAAACTTGACCCTTGTCCACTTTGTGAGTCAGCGTAGGCAAGCGAGGACGAATCCCTACTCAACTGACTCAGGGGTATATTATTTCATATGCCTCCTTTTCTTGTATTATATATGTATATATTTATTTATTTTTGTATTTATTTAAATTTTGTATTTCAAATATCACTTGTACACGGGATGTTTTCTTTCGATGCGTTATGATTTAACATTGTTTTAGCATGTGTATTTTTGCTCGACTGGCTTTAGGAAATTCTGAGGATGGAATTTTTCTAAGTTGTGGAGAGTTGTGAGACTCGTCTCACAGTATCGGTATTTATATACGGATACGTATTTTGTATTGTATTTCGTATTTTCTCGATTTTCGGAATGCTTTAAAATTTTTCCCAAATTATAGATTTTCTCTTTGGCCGGCATACCGACGGTATACCGGAGTATACCGACGGCATACCGCCCGGACAGATTTTCCACATTTTAGATGTTTTCGATTTTGGATATTTTCGTGAATAGTGTTTCCGATATTTTCATGAATAGTGTTTTGGATATTTTGATGAATAGTATATAGATATTTTCGTGAATAGTGTAGATGCATTCTATTATCCAATGGACAATTGGTTTTCTTTCAATGGCTAGGATTGATCTAGAATTGTGACATGGATCACGATCCAACGGTCATGATTAATTCACCCATTCTATATATATCCTATGAGTTTCTCTCTCCTTTCTCTTTTTTTTTCCTTCACCATTTTCTCTTCACTCTCTTCCCTCTTCCTCAAGCTTAGGAAGGCTTGGCCTTGAGGCCTAGAGTGTGGTTTCGGAACCCCTCTTGGTGGTGGAGTAGAAGATTAGGCTCGGTTGCTAAAACCTAGGCAAGTACATCTTGCTCAAAAGTGACATGACCATGCTATAATTTTGTTTTCCATAGAAATTAAAGTTTTATTGTTCTATAATATGCTCCTCTAAATTATTAACATCTTTAGTATATAGCACTTTTGGTTTTGATCGATAATATTGCGTAGATCTAAATTTCTAGATATGATTTTTGAGTATTTTGAAGTTTTGATCTATAAAATGTTTTAATTTGTGAAAACTAATACTTCCATGTTGTTGGAAATTCAATTCTATGCAATTTTGACTTTTGAAAGTCCGAATTTTGATTTAAAACGAAATTTTTATGGCCGAAACAAGTTTTGAGTTCAAAAATCAACTTTGTGTGACGGTTCGGAAAATCCGTCGGAAATCCGCGGAAATCCGTCGGAAAATCCGAACTTGCACCACAAAACTTGCTGTTACACTTCGGAAAATCCGCCAAAAATCCGTAATAATCCGCCGGATAATCCGGTTAGGCTGTTTTTGTCTGTTTTTGCCCGTTTCTGTCCGTTTTTGTCCGTTTTTGATATTTTCTCGATTGTAATGGACACTTAACATGATTAGATGACCTTGGGTAGTTAAAGAATGATTGTACACTCTATATACATGGTACATGCTTATGTTCACGTATTGTTCTATGTCCAGATTATAGATAGTGGCCTGTTACGGTGCACTCTAGATTACTGTATATGCCTAGCTCGATTTAGTGGCTCGTAGTAGCGCACACATGTACTAATTTTCTCGATTGAATTCTAGATTAAGATTTGATCGCATGTTCTTTATTGACACCGTGGATATAGCTTGTTGAATGTTTAATCTATTTGCATCTTGGCAATGGACAATCGAGTGTGAGTATTGTCTATTGTATCGCGCGTAATGTGTATTGAGAACATTTGCCAGAGATATCTCGCAAATGACTTGTACCCATGGCTCGTCATTATAGGACGATTCTTGAGTGTCCACGACTTGAGAATTAAAAACGAATGTTATAGGTAATTGACTAGTAAACTCATATAGATCATTGGGAGGGGAGGACACTTCATGCTACCGCGTACTCGGATCGCTATGGGCCCCCACAGTGGCAGGGATAACCCCGATTGGCGTGGGCCCCTGTCCACTATTGATTGAGTAGATGTTTATCTACTATTGATATGTTATTGAGTAGATGTTGTTTATCTACTATTGATATGTTTCATTTTTGGAGTAGATGTTTATCTACTATTGATTGAGATTGTTTGGTTGATTTTATTTCTTTTCTTCTACCGTCGTCGCCCCCTTGGCCATCCGAGTTACTGCAGCGTAGGTGGTAGTGAAGTTCCTCAACTTGCATACTAGTAATTAGGATTGTGATAACCCTAGCTAGTTAATGATAGCAAGCCGTAGGTAATGATTGGCCGTGCACTTTTGATTGTGTTACCTTATATGCTCTTGTGTCAGTGAGTGGCCAGAGGCTAAGTTCTGCTAGGGAAAAGATCTGTAACCCCGGTCCTTGTTTGGTTTAAGGGTTGTAGCTCCGATTCCTAGTAGTTCCTAAACCCCTTGTTGCTCATCGGATTATTCTGTTCCATAGCTATATTATTTAGTATTTCCATTCTGTCATTTATATTCTTGAGATACGTGCATTGGTACCGCACTAGTCTCGACCCGTATTTATTTACTTCTGTCATTATGTTATTGTGTTGTTGTTGGGTTTTGTCGTGCACCTCGAGCTTCCTTGTGGTACTTGCTATTTGGGGCCTGACCCCACTGGTTTTGTTTGGCCAGATTTACCGCTGGAGCCCGAGGATTCTCCCTACCTTTCTCTGGATGACCCGCCACCTGCTTAGATCTGCGGTTGTTCCTCCTCGCGAGTGGGTTCCCTTTTTGTACCGCTCGTGTTTCATTTCATTTTGGTGGTGTTAGCTAGGGCATGTATTAGCCCTATTATTTTGAGACTTTCTCAGACTTTGGTCAACATGATGTATTATATTAGATCTAGACTGATATAGTGATCATGTATATTGGTACTTTGCTAGTATAGCATTTTGTATTCACTAGCTTCATGATCATGTATGATATAGTATTTTGGGACGCCTCTTTACTTTCATATTTGATATACTCTTGATACTTGTTATTGTTGGATTGAGATAGGATTTGTTCGACCATAGGAGTCGTCAGTGGCATGCTAGAGTCTTCCCACTTGTCTTCTAGACAGCTTTTATCGTATATTGGGGTACTGGCGTACTCTAATACACGTAGCTGGCTTTGTTTCGCTCCTACTTTCCAGTATTCTGGTTCTGGGGTGTGACAGGGCCCTCCTTATCCAGTCAGCTGACCAGTCAACTGATACACCTCCACCTACTACATTTCCCCACTCCACAGATCCGCAGACCCAGATACCACCTTCCATATCCCAGTCCCAGCAGGCCCCGATACTTTCACCACCCCCTATCACTATACCCACCCAGGCTTCCGTCACACTCGACGGGAACCAGCTGCTCACACTGATTCAGGGGTTCCTAACAACCCATCAGGAGCAGACTACCCTACTCCGCCAGAGCATGGAGCGTTCTGAGGGACGTCCCGTGGTTCCACCATATGTAGAGCCACGGCAGAGAACGGAGACGATCAAGGACTTCATGGGTCTGAATCCCAAGGAGTTCTCAGGGACTGAGGGCATAGTAGTAGCTGATGACTGGCTAGATTCTGTAGAGAGGAAGCTTCTGGGAGTTAGGATGCCGGATGACCTTCAGGTCGAGGCAGCAGGATTTCTGCTGATAGACTTAGCCGGAGTCTGGTTCAGGAATGAGCCGTTGTTCGCGAGAGGTAGAGCCACCTGGGACCAGTTCAAGACCCAGTTCAAGAAGAAGTTTTTCTCGACCACTGCTAGATTAGCCATGGGGCTACGATTCCAGAACATCCAGCAGGGGAACCGTTCTGTTGACGAGTATGCGGCAGAGTTTAGTCGCCTGAGCCATTTCGCTCCTAGTCTGGTTGCTGATCCAGAGGAGATGACCCGTAGGTTTTGCCATGGTCTAGTTCCAGACATTGGCATTCTTATAGTGGCAAACGGTACGACTGACTACTACCAGAGCCTAGAGTTAGCTCGGGGCATCGAGGAGCGTCTTCTGTCATTCAAGAGGCCGGCTTCTGTACATCATGAGGGACCGTCCAAGCGTCAGGCTTTCCAGCAGAGAGCACCGACACCACCCCAGCAGACTTACCGTCCCCCTATATCACATCATCAGACCCCGCCAGTTAGAGCTCCGGGACCCCGACAGCAGTCGAAGGAAGGTATTTGTGCATTCTGCAAGAGGGTAGGCCACGACTCTTCCATCTGCAGGAAGAAGTTGGGGCAGTGTTTGGCTTGTGGGTCTGCCACCCATCAGCTTCGAGAGTGTCCAGTAGCGAAGACTAGAGGACCGCTCCCGACTCAGCAGCAGAGGTTCGGGGCAGCATCTGCAGCAGCAGAAGGGACCTCAGGGGAGGTTTTATAGTCTAGCCATTGAGCCGGAGCCAGAGCAGGTTTCGGAGCCGGATTACTTAGCTGACGTCATCACAGGTCATATTTATTTGCATACTTTTCTAGCTGTATGTTTGTTTGATTCTGGTGCATCTCATAGCTTCCTATCATTAGAGTTTATGCATAAATATCATCTAGTAGCTACACCTACTGCGGAGATTAGTAGAGTGATGACGGGAGGAGGACCAGTGCCTATTAGATCTATCTATAGATGTTCTATTTTTATAGCCGGGAGAGAGTTCAGAGGGTGATTCTTTGTGATGCCACTCCCAGGTTATGATATCATATTGGGGATGGACTGGCTTAGCTACGCCCATGCATCTATAGATTGCCATGAGGGTAGTATTTTGTTCAGTCCCCCAGGCACAGCACCATTCAGTGTCAGGAGGACAGGACCGGAGATCAGCCTAGAGACGAACTGTTGTGCGACAGTCGGGGACGCAGCACCGCCACAACCTATCATTAGGGAGTTTATGGATGTATTCCCAGAGGATCTTCCAGGACTTCCGCCTGACAGAGATGTGGAGTTCACTATAGATTTAGTGTCGGGTTCATCACCAGTATCCCGGGCTTGCTATAGAGTGAATCCCAAGGAGGCCATAGAGATGAAAGAGCAGATTGATGACCTGTTGAAAAAGGGTTTCATTCGATCCAGTGCTTCTCCATGGGGAGCACCAGTGCTCTTTGTGCCTAAGAAGGATGGTACAGTCCGATTGTGTATTGACTATCGGGCTTTGAATACCATCACCATCAAGAACAAATATCCTCTGCCCAGGATAGATGATTTGTTCGACCAGTTGAGCGGGGCGAAGGTGTTTTCCAGGATAGACTTGAGATCCGGGTACCACCAGGTGAAGGTTAGGCCAGCAGACATCCAGAAGATGGCGTTCAACACGAAGTACGGGCAGTACGAGTTTCTGGTGATGCCATTTGGTCTCACAAATGCGCCAGCTATCTTTATGAACTTGATGAATAAGACATTTCACCAGTATCTAGATAAGTTCGTCGTGGTGTTTATCGACGACATCCTGATATACTCGAAGACGCCGGAGGAGCATGCAGAGCACTTGCGGATAGTTTTGGGGATTCTGAGGCAGGAGAGATTGTTTGCCAAATTGCCGAAGTGCGAGTTCTTTTTAGACCGAGTGGAGTTTCTCGGCCATGTAGTCACTGGAGATGGAATCTCGGTAGATCCCAGGAAGATTGCTGCAGTTGAGACGTGGAAGGCTCCGACGTCAGTTTCAGAGATCAGGAGCTTTCTGGGTTTAGCAGGCTATTACAGAAAGTTCGTCCAGGACTTTGCTAGGATAGCTGAACCCATGACGAAGCTGATACGGAAGGACGCAGAGTACATCTGGTCAGAGGACTGCCAGGCGGCATTTGAGGAGCTGAAGAGGAGGCTGACGACCACTCCAGTTCTGACTTTACCTTCAGGTTCTGGAGGTATCACCATTTACAGTGATGTTTCTGGGAAGGGGCTAGGATGTGTTCTACAGCAGCATGGGAAAGTAATTGCTTATGCATCTAGGCAATTACGGACTCATGAGAGGAATTATCCTACCCATGACCTCGAGTTAGCTGCGGTGATCTTTGCACTCAAGTTATGGAAACATTACTTATACGGAGAGCGTGTAAAAATCTTTAATGACCACAAAAGCTTGAAGTATGTGTTCACGCAGAAAGAGCTGAACATGAGGCAAAGGCGATGGTTGGAGTTGATGAAGGACTTCGACATCGATTTACATTATCACCCCGGGAAGGCAAATGTGGTGGCGGATGCGCTGAGCAGGCATCCGATGGCATGGTACCTGATGATTGATCGACATTTGCGGGAGGATCTGGAGAAGCTCGGTATCGAGCTAGTTCGGCCAGGATCAGTGATACAGATGATGGTGCTTGACATTCAGTCAGGTTTGATGGAGCAGATCCGGAAGGCACAGTCTACAGATGAGAGCCTTCGCAGACTTCGACCCCAGGCATTAGCTGGATTGCTGGATGACTTCACTATAGCAGAGGATGGATCCCTGAGGCATGGCAGCTGATTGTACGTACCGAAGGGAGAGCTAGTAGAGGCAGTTTTACAGGAGGCACACCGATCGAGATATTCTATTCACCCTGGTGCTAACAAGATGTACCGTGACTTGCGGGAACATATTTGGTGGCACGAAATGAAGAGGGATGTATCACGTTTTATCTCGAGATGCCTAGTTTGCCAGCAGGTCAAGGCGGAGCGCCAGAGGCCAGCTGGTTTGTTGCAGCCGTTACCCATTCCCGAGTGGAAGTGGGAACATATTACGATGGACTTCGTTTCAGGGCTTCCTCGTTCCCAAGGAGGGAAGGATGCCATCTGGGTCATCGTAGACAGGCTGACGAAGTGTGCGTACTTCATACCCTTCAAGGTAGGGCTTTCCACCGAGAAGTTGGCAGAGCTATACATGCAGCAGATAGTTCGCCTATACGGAGTGCCGGTGAGCATCGTGTCAGACAGAGACAGTAGATTCACATTCCACTACTGGAGGAGCTTGCAGGAGGAGTTGGGCAGTAGGCTCAAGTTCAGTATGGCATACCACCCGCAGACAGATGGGAAGTCCGAGAGGACGATACAGACGCTGGAGGATATGCTGAGGACTTGCGTGCTGGACTTCGGAGGATCATGGGAGAGCCATCTGCACTTGGTAGAGTTTTCATACAACAACAGCTACCAGGCCAGTATTGGTATGTCTTCTTTCGAGGCGCTTTATGGACGACGATGCCGGACACCGCTCTTTTGGGATGATGTCGGAGACAGGGTCATGCTTGGGCCAGAGATGATAACGGATGCAGCAGAGAAAGTCGGTATGATCAGAGACAGGCTCAGAGTAGCTCAGGATAGGCAGAAACACTGGGCTGATGCTAGTCGCAGGCCGATGGAGTTCGTAGACGGTGATATGGTGCTAGTGAAGATATCACCTACTCGAGGGACGATCCGGTTCGGACGAGGAGGGAAGCTGAGCCCCAGATACATCGGGCCGTTCGAGGTACTTGGCAGGATCGGAGAGGTAGCTTACAGGGTTGCACTTCCACCCAACCTAGCAGGAGTTCACGACGTCTTCCACGTATCTCAGCTGAGGAGATATGTTCCAGACCCCAGTCATGTGCTAGATCATTCAGAGTTGGAGGTCGGACCGAGCCTTACAGTTTCTGAGCAGCCAGTGGAGATATTAGACCGGAGAGAGAAGAGGCTGAGGAACAAGGTTATACCCCTAGTACGAGTAGCTTGGAGCCGTCACTCCCCAGGTGAATCTACTTGGGAGAGGGAGTCGGACATGAGGGAGAGATACCCTTACTTGTTCGATCCAACCGCTGCGAGGGAACCACCCGTTCCCGCTTGATATCCTAGAGGTTAGTTTCGATCGCAGCCTTAGTCATTTTGTTGCATTGCTTGCTATGTTAGAATATTGTCGGGTCTCCAATCCTTGTGAATTTCGAGGACGAAATTTTTCAAGGAGGGAAGACTTGTCAGCCCCTGTTTTTCAGTTTTAGTTAAATTAGTGCTAATTAATTTTTAATGTCATTTATAGCCTTAAAATAATTATTAGGATTTTTAGGAATTTTTCTAGAATTTTTAAATGAGTTTTAAATGAGTTTTATATATTAAAAATATCACTTTACAATTTATTTAAATGTTTTAATATCATTTTATAATTATTAGAATTTTTAATATATTGGTTTGCAATTTCCCAATTGTTATGTGCAAATTTCTTTTGCACATAAACAGTGCGGGATAGGTTATGCAAATATAATTTTGCACTTAGACACTGCTAGGACCTTTATGCAATTTCCTAAACTCTAGGGTTGATTTTGCAAAACCTAAACCTAATCCCCACGACCACCGCCTCTGCGTGTTGTCGTCTCCGGCGATCCGCGCCCAAACCCTAACCCTAATCCTAATTTCTGCCCCTAATTCGACCGACCTACGTTTCTATAAGACTACCCCGACCCCCCAAACCCTAACCCTATTCTACTTCGACCCCCACGACTACCGTTCTTCCCCTTTTCCCCAAACCCTAACCGCAGCTCCGACGAACCCCGTCCATCCCCTACGACGAGCGCCACCGTCCGCAACCACCATCCTTCGACGTGCCTCGACGAGCTGACCCCCAGCGCCACCACTCCGCCATCGCCATGACGCCCCAAGCCGCCGCCTCCGCCTTCGAAACTTCTTCGAGAAGTCGGACATGTGAGTAACAGAACTCAATCGTGTCATGCGTGTCTCGCCTTCACACACGAGACTCGCCAGGACACAACGAGCATGGTGCTGTGCTCGGACACGCGAGGCTGAGCTCGTGCGTGTCGTGTATAGCACAGACACGAGGATCCCTGTGTCCCAAACTGTCCGGACACAGGCTCATGTTTATATTTTTTTTATATAATGTCTAACCTAAAACGAAATAAAATGAACTAAAACCCTATCCCTAACACGACCCACGGGCTGACCCCCTGGCCAGCCCGACAGAGCCTAAACCCCCCCCCCCCCCCCCCCCCCCCCCCCCCCCCCCCCCCCCCCCCCCCCCGCGCTCTGTTGGCTCGGGTTCGAGCCTTTCTGTTTCCTTTCCCTTTTCTTTTTCCTTTTTCTTTTTCTTTTCTTTTTATATATATATTTATATATATATGTATATACATTTATTTGTGTATATATATATGTATTACTATATATACTATATTTATGTATATATATACTTGATGTTTTCTTTTTATATATATTATATATATATATATACTTCATCCTTTATACTTTATTATTTTATGTATATATATATTTCCTTGTGTATATATATATATTATTATATATATACTATTATATATGTATACATCATTTTGTATATATATATATATATATATATATATATATATATATATATATATATATATATATTATATAGTTGAGTATTTTCTTATATGTATGTATATATACATATATTTGTATATATATTTGTATATATATATAATATATATTATTTCCTATATGTATTAAAAAAAACAAACATATATTTGTATATATATATATAATATATATTTGAGCATTTTCCTATATATATAAATATCCCTATATTTTTATATATATATATTATTTCCTATATGTATTTTACTTAGCTTAGTGTAAATTATTTATATAAAATAATGTTCATACTTTTATAGTTACCATGTAAAACTTTACCTTATTAAAATAATAATATTTATTTTGACTATTTACCAAATTGTATTTTTATTGTATTTAATTTACTGCAACCATTTGGTGTCCAAGCCTAGCATGGGTACTTGGGCTCAAATGTGTTTTCACACATTCAAGACCTGTACAAGTCATATTGGACTTGATTCATGGCCTTGGGTCCTGTATTTGAACTTTGGTTCAAATTATATACATGGATAAAATACGCAGATAATTAATTATTGTGTGCATTACTATTTTTGATTTTCTAAAAATACTTAAAATATTGCTAAAATTATGGAAAAATAGTTTTTAGATACTATGTTAAGTTAGCTAATTTAGTATAAATTTTATAGTATTTAATTTACTATTTTGCCCCTAGTTTGGCATATGAAACCAAAACTCATTTTCTGTATACTTAGGAAAACTGATTTTTATAAAATATTTATACTGGTTAATAAATTCCAGAAAAATTATAATAAATTTCTATGATTAACAAGGATCACCTTGGTACTTTACTTTAAAAAAAACTAGGCTTTTTTGTCTACTTCAAAAATTGTTAGAACACAATAATCTTTTGATTTATTTATTGATTAATTACGACTTGTAGCTTTTTGTGTTATTTGGAGTTTTAGTCGTGTTGAACCCCATCCCTCACTAGTGTAAAGACCCTAGAAAGTTAGTTAACATAGTGTGTCACCCCACATTGGTCTTCTATGCCAAGTCATCATTTTGGCTAGGTGCCCAGTCACAAGTCGTGTCTCACCAATTGGTGTCCTAGTGTTTTAGCTTAGTGTAAAACTAAGTTGTTGTATTTACTTCTACAGTGACGAGCTACGAGACATCCATAGCATTGTTATCGCAGCTTGTTTTGTTTTGCTTTGCTAGAGGCAAGTACTTTCTACGAACTTTACATACTGCTATAAACCATAAAACTGTGAATCACCAACCATGTTAAATGCTGATCCTTGGGGTAGCAAGTTAGAACTTTACATGTTGTATTACTTTCAGTCTTTACCATGTTTATACCGTATCTCATAATCTCTCTCACATGCTTAAATAACGGGTTAAGGAGAAACTGCTAGTAGTGTACGTGATCATGACCCCCTTCTCCGTATGTATTTACCGAGCACCGTTACATTCTATATGTATCTGTGTCGTATGTCTGGTCCCGCGTTTGTGTATGGATATACACCGATGCCGTTATGTGTACGTATGTGCACATCAGAAAATTGATATGTACCGTTGTACATCCCGATTACCTATTGACTGATCACTCACCTACTACAGTTTTAAACTTTAAAATGTATATCTATTGCCATGCTAAAACATACCTAAAACTGAACCAACATGATATGTCATTTCCTTTTTCATCACATGATCAGTATTATATGTTTGTTAGATTTAGTACTTGCTCCCGTCCTGACAGGATAACATTGTAGGTGTCCTTACTGAGGAGGAGTTACTCTGTGACACATACTATGGAGATACTGCCGAGGACCCGGCTCTGCTTTACGAGGATGTTCCTGCAGGGAACCTCGCCTAGTTGTCTTTTGTTTACTTAGACTTTTGAGAGTAGACATGTATTAGACTATATCATTTTG
>JANAVB010017565.1:0-33366 GCA_029216955.1 Iris pallida | reverse complement strand
ATTGCATATAGTAATTAAATCCTTACAACCTACCATTCCCTTCCCTGCAGAACTTGAAAAATTTATTTGAATATATGGGAGAAGATGAGTTTCAGATGGAATTTGCATAGTTTGGAATATATTCAATATGCCTTTAGCTTTTTGTGTATTTTCTTTGGTCAGGGTGATGAGCTACAGGTGAAAGTAAACAAACTTTCATCCACAAAGACACAACTCCCGTATGATTATTACTTCCTGGACTATGTAAGCCCGCCAAGATTGAGAACAGTGCTGAGAATTTAGGAGAGGTTCTTCGTGGTGATCGGATTGAGAACTCTCTCTATACAGTTAGTTTCTTGTATCTTGGCTCTTATCAAATATATGCTACTTCATGTAGTACAGCTGGATTATGAACTTTAATTATTTAACATGCATTTTTATCTTACAAATGTTTGATTTATGTCTCAGTTTAAGATGAACACGGACGAGTCATGCAAAGTTGCTTGCCGTAAGAAGCTCAGCTAAGAGACAGCAAAAAAAATTCAAAGAGAAGATTGACGACGAGTACCGAGTTAATATGTAAGTATAACATCATATTTGTTTTTAGTTTTTTTGCCTTGTAAATTTATTGCTAAGCTAGAGGTTTGCTCGATATAAGTGGCTGTTCGTTCTGCAATATGCAAGGAGCAACCAATTCTTATATGAGCTTTTGTTTCTCCACTTTGTACGTTGTTAGCATATCCAATATGTTTTGATACCTCGTGAAGTCTGATTTAGATGACACGAGCATAGCTACTTTTGGTCTCCTGTAGGGTTCAATCCTAAAATAATATTCATGTTGTATTGTGTACAAGTAATATAAGTTGTTTTGCCGCTCATTTTTGCTTCCATGAAAACATGCATTATGCTTGCACCGACATGGGAAAATGGAAGACCCTACTCTATATTGTTTCATCTATGCACCAGTATCTGTGTCCATATTCATGCAATATAGATGACTACTTATGTACCTATTTGAATATATTTGTTTCCAATAACCTAATGTCCTTATCCGTATTCAGACTCGCATATTCCATAGATTTTGGTTGTGACTCTTCTTTCAGATTAATTCTGACTTAAAGTCATTTTCGTTTCATCTCTATTATTAGTGTTAGTCTCGACAAAAATTGCTGAGTCGGTTCGACTCGAGTCTATCAAATGCACAATAAATATGACTGTCATTTGATCGAGAGTTTTATAATCCTCTGTTTGATTTAAATTCTAGTCGAGCTTCAAGAACCTTAGATTTTTTTTCTCTTCAGGAATGGACGTGAATTGTGGCACCTACGTCCGGTGGATGTCAGCTTCGCGAAGGATGATCGGACCATCGGGGCGATCTTGTGGGCTGGGTATCCCGGAGAGGCGGGTGGATTGGCAATTGCCCAGGTTCTATTTGGACAGCACAATCCAGGTGAGGTTTTCGCCTTTGTTTCTACAAATTTGTCGTTATCAATCAACATCCATAAGGCCACGATACGGACTCAGGATACGAACACGGATAAGGATAAGTTAAACTTACAATAGATTTTACCCAAATAAATAAAGTATATTTGTAACACCCAGTTTTCCAGATTAGGGTAATTTTAAAATTTTGGTAATTATAATTATTATTTATTGATATTTATTTCATATTATGATTTTTGGTGATTTTTAATCAAATTAAAATTATTTAAAATCATGACTTGTGATTTTGGTATTTTGCTAGTGAAACCGTAGAGACTGTCTACCCTAGAGCCTAGCCATGTGATTAGGGTATTTTATTTATTATTTTTAGTTTGAGGGTATTTTTTTCATTTTTGAATTATTTGAATTTAATATATTTTATTAGGAATTTAAAATAATTATTTAGAATGGTGTGATTTAAATATTATTTAATTGATTGTCTTGTGTTGTGTTAGCCCTAACCTAGATTGGACCTAACCTAGATTAGCCATAGCTAGCCTAGTTAGCCACATTGAGAATTAGTTAGTATGGGATGGTGGGTTGAGTCATGTTTAGCTAAGTAGAGTGGTTGCAACTTAACTAGGAAAGAGCCCTAGATTTTAGACCACTCATTAGCCTTGATTTATTGCTAGCCCTTAGATGCAACCTAAAAACCCTAACCCTAGCTAAAGTGGCCAGCCAAGACCTCCCCTGCCTATATAATATCTCTTTAGAAATTAGTGCCTCTTTCCATTATTCTACCATTTTTCCCTAAGAACAAGGTGAGTCTGCACTTCATTTCTCCATAGATTAATCAATAGAGGTCTATTTTCATTGGGATTTCTTCCATAGTATTCTAATCCCTGTTCTTCTACTGTTTGTGGAGTCACGTCACATGTTTGGGATAATTTGAAGGATTTGGGTGGCTTTTGGAGATCCCCTTTGAAAAAGTTTTTGTGTTGAAGAACACCCATAGTTAAATTCCTATCCACCCATTAAAATTAGGTTTTCTTTGCATAAACACCTAGCCCTAGGTGTCCTGGTTCAGTAGGAATAGGGTTTGTCAAATTTCGTGTCCTGTACGTGTTCGTATCGGACACGTATCAGTGTTGTGCGCAGGTATTCCAGAAAATGCCACAAAGGGCATTTCGATCGAGTTTTCGAGATGTGTTTGAATAGGAAGTCGTGTTTTGATGTGGCTTACATGTTTTTGCTCGACTGAGGTTAGTTTTGTGTCGTGTCGTGTCTGAATGGACACGGGAACACACTGTTTCCACGCGCACCGTATGCGAGTAGCAGTCCCCTGCTACTCGGGCCCCCTGTAGGACACGACACAGTTTCTCTTGGTACAAAATTTGGTGGACATGAGGGGGCATGCACTGACATCATGCCCCCAAAGTTTCGTTGGATCTAGTGAAGTGGTTAGGGTGAAATCGAGCTTGCACCGGGTTTGCACAGACACGCACACACTCGATTTAGGCCACTGACATGGCTCTAGAATTCTGGACATGACGTACTAGGACACAAATCAGGGTGATGGACACGAAGACCTATCCTAGGCAAACCTAGGTTGGTGAGCATGAGGCCTGGTTTGGCCTGTGTCGGATGCACGACACGCGTGCACTTGTGCACGAGACAGTGCACTGTGCACTGCCTGTTGTGCTCGATTTGTGTTTGATTGTATGTGGACACGTCTGTGTCGTTGTGGTGGACACGAGACATCTCCTGGGATACGTGCACATATCTAGGATGCATTACCAACCACAAATTTTACATATTAAATTGTTTTTTTTATATCAAATTCCATTTCCCTAAATTTCTGATAGTAGGTTATGTATCCTGTAATTTCCAGTTTCCTAATTCGAATTTTGGCAATCTATTTAACCTATTTAAATGCTGTTAAATATGGGTTTTATACTCTAATGATATTCTCCTACTTTTGTTCTAACTGTATGATAATTTTGAAGTGGTTTCATTGAGTTTTGGGTTTCGAAATTAGGATTGAATGTATGGACTGTTTTCAAAAGTCTGAAATATGTAACCTGAGATAATGTGGGTTAAACTGATTTTGTTTCCCTTTCTTTTTACTGAAATTATGTTGATATCCTGTAATATGCTAAACCTGAGATTAAGTGCATTTGAGGGTGGTCCTTGGTTGAACTCAAATCTGAGTTTTAGGCTATAGGTAACTGTAATGGGGTTCCCTTCCTATTTTTCTGAAAACTGAAACCCTATGATTCCTCTCACACTCACAGTCACTCATACACACACACATTTCCTGTTTTCACCCTTCAGTGACACACACCTTCACACACATTCTACTGTCCAGATTTGGACTGAGCACCCACACACAGGTTTTAGTCCTAACACACCTACACTCACACACTCTATTTTTTCTGTCACACTCTAGTATACACATCTCACTAACACACACACACATTCACATAAATATGGACTCTCTATCACACACTAGTCACTCTCCCTATTACCTCAATCTTCTAACTCTCAATCTTCCTATGTATATATATATAATGCAATGTATCTAATTTGTATGTGTATCTAATATATAGAGTATATTATGTATTATGTAAGTATCATATATATTATAATAGGTGAGTGTGCTATTATATATATATATATGTCTGTGTGATATACATATAAGTAGCCATGTGTATGCATATAGACTATCTATGTGTGTATAGTGATGTGATGTGTGGATAGCTCTTAGCCCATGGTCCTATGTGCACTAGCTAACTAGACTTGTTTTTGACTTATTGTCCTTGAGATGTGAGTGCTAGCAAGGCTAGACTTGGTCGAGTCTAGATTGGACTAGATAGACTAGTTTAGACTTGATGAGCCTAGATTAACTTGTTTAGACCTAGTTTGGCTAGTTTGACCATAGTTGACCTAGGTTTGACTTCTTGGTTGACCAGAGTTGACCAAGAGTTGACTTTAGCCTAGTTTGACCTAGACTCATGTAGAGTGCATTGTAGTGCATCTTTTTACCATTCTGGACTTGTTGTGACTTGTGTTGTTCTAAATAGGAGCCAGACACCACTCCCCGGACAGTACTTTCATCTTGGACACTCAGATACCAGGCGAGTACATTCTCTGATCATTTCATATCCTGTTTAGAATTATTTTCCTGCTTTAAATTACTTTACTTGATACTGTCACGTTGGTCACACGGATTAGTACTATATGGATCCCTTCTTGAGATGTTATCCCCTCAGGGAGCATCGTATACTACATGTTTTGTGCGTTTCACTTACATGGAGTATCACTATGCTTCACGGTTCATTGATCACTTGTGACATGTACTCTCATGATCACAGAGTCTTCTTTGAATCACCCATTTATGGACATTCCCAGATCACCCATTTATGGGCTTACCATGTATCACCCCTTGTGGGCCATTACATGGAATCATAACATAACCTGGCTGGATCTTTGTGTATTGATTGGGGGTACGAGGGAGTAGAAGTAGACATGTGAATAATATCCAAGTAGTATCTCACCTGATCACCTCCTTAGTGTTTTATCAGAATCTCCTATGCCATTCACATGTTTATATTATACTCTGACTCATTAGCCACTGATAGTTCTCTATTTACAGTATATATATTTCCATTACAGCTTTCTCTGTTTACATCCTGTACTTTCTTTCAGTTCTTGTATCTTACTTTACTGCATGATTATATTTTCTAACCTGCTATGAACTGTTGAGATGTATTGTGCTCGCTCCTGTCCTGACTGGACCTGTTGAAAATATTACAGAGGACGAGGAGGAGGCCGGGGTGGATACCTTTTACGGTGCTACCTTAGATGAGATGTTGGACCCGGACCAGCAGCAGGTCCCACTAGCAGTGGATGACACACCTCTAAACTAGGTTGTTTTTCATTTACATTACTCTCTGGATGACTGTACATATTTGATACTTGGGATTTGGGATATGTACTTATCTTAGACTCTCTGTTTGTACTTGTGGATTTCCTTCCCTTTCTGCAGTATTATCTATCTATCTTTCTATCTTATCTTCCTGCCTTAGTTGTGATTGAGTTTACTTCTGCTATGTCACCCCCATTCGGGGAGCATAAACTGTTTAGTATTATATTGTTAGATGTTGTGACCTAGGACATCGTTCTACCGCCGACACTGCGGCTTAGGCTGGACGTACCCACGTCTCGTGCCCTTACTCAAGGGTGCGGGTCATGACAATATTGAACTTTGTTTTATCTTTTTCAGGATTTTGCTACATGTTCTGTGGACAGTTTTGATGTGGCCAAGTTTTGATGTGAACAATTTTGGTAGTTGTAAATATATATATGTATTTGGATATTCAATGTAATGAAGATGTTGATATGTACTCTATTTTGAGAAATGTAATAAAGATGGTGATATATAATGTTAAGTTTTTAGAATGTAATATATACTGTGCAGTATAGAGCATTATAAATATGCTAATTTGAATAGTATAAAGTGTTATAAATGTGCTGCATTGAGCCTATACATACTATCTATTCATAACGTTTTAAAATTGTTCTGAATTGTGCACTATATATTAACTATTCATAACGCTTTTATAGAAACTATTCATGACGGTTTTTTACAACGCTTTTAAAAAACATTTATAATACCCGTTTTCATAACGGTTGCTTTGAAAAAAAAAGCGTCATGGTTTTTCATTAATGATGCTTTTTAGCCGTCATTAAATAGGTTTTTTGTTGTAGTGCCTATAGACAGGTAGATAATACTGAGTGGATTGAAGCAATAGCAAAACAAAGTCCAGAGGGACTTCAATATATAATAAAGGAGCACATGAGCAGATGGTGTAGAGCATACTTTGACAAAACAACCAAGTGTGAGCACATAGCCAATAATTTTTCTGAGAGCTTCAACAATTGGATAGGAGAAATTAGGGGTAAACCCGTCACTATGATTATGGAGAAGTTTCATATGATGGTCATGCAATTGAATTATGAAAGGAAGATTACTTCTAGAGCATGGGGTGAGTATGACTTGATTCCAAGGACTAAAAAGATCATTGAGCAGAGATTAAAGCAAGTCAACAAGTATCAGGTCAATGGTCCTGATGATGGGTTGTTTTGTGTCACTAGTGTGTTCTCCATTGAGAACAGATTTACTGTTGATGTTAATAAAAAAAATGTGATTGTTGTGTATGGATTTAACTGGGATCCCCTGTGTGCATGTTGTTGCTGCTTCGCTACCTAGCAGGCCTACATGGTCAATGTAAGTATCATATTTCACTGTTACAACTTATACATTCTAGTAGTGGTGTACACTAATCAGAGTTTGTCTTGCTATAGGTTCACAAGTCACTACTATCATGTCAATACCTACAAGAAGGCTTATGCTGGAAAGATTGTTCCTTTGCCTGAACAAAGCCCTTGGGATTCTGTAAGTTTCTCTTTATTTTCATGTTCCTTATGATCTGTAGGCTTCTCCTTATGCTTCCCTTTATGCTTTCACTTTATGTTCTGTAGGAATGTAGGCTTCCCTTTATTCTTTTTCTTTATGTTCTGTAGGAATGTAGGCTTCTCTTTATACTTTCATGTTCTGTAGGCTTCTCTTTACTTTCTGTGGGAATGTAGGCTTCTCTTTATATACTCAAATTTTCTGTGGGAATGCAGCCACCTTATGTGGTTGGTCCACCTGGTAGATATAGGCAACCTGGAAGACAAAAGGGTGTTAGAAGGAAGGAGGCAGATGAGGCACCAAAACCTGCCAAGAAGCAAAGGATTTGTGGGAGGTACAAGTTAGCAGCTGATCATGATACTATAGGGTGCCAAGGAGGACTAGTTGGAGGGAATAAAAAAAAATCAAGGGCACCATATCCACTAAGACCACAAAAAGAAGCAAGACCTGCAAAGCTATCAAGGAGTAGCAACACTATTTATAAGAGGCCAAAGGTTTCAAGGGGTTGGAGGAAGGTACCACAACAATCAGGTAATTCAAATGCAACACCACAAGGAGTTCCAGTTGAAGATTTGTTACAACATTATTTAGCCAATGTACCTGGAAGGGCTAATGACATTGTAGGATATCTACCACCAAGGAGCTCAAACAATTCAGTTTTTAGACCTCCATGGAGAGTCAATAGCAGCAGCAGTAATATGCAGCAATAGCAAATTAATGTGAAGTAAAGTGAAGTGAACATTTTGTGCAGTGAAGTGAACATTTTGTGTAGCAATAGTGAAGTGAAGTGAACTAATTTCCTAAATAGCAGTAGAAATTTTGTGAAGTGAATATTTTGAAGTGAACATTTTGTGGACTGAAGTTATGTCAACTAATGTAATCTGCATCTCTAATGTAATCTGTAGCAATGCAGTAAACATCCCACCCTGTGTGGCATTTTGTATTGCAGTAAACATGCTTATAATGTGAATTGCAGCAATGTGAATTACTCTTGTAATGTGAATTACTCTTGTACTGCACAAAATATTGTGAATTACTCTTGTATTACAGCAATATGTATTACTCTTGTAATGTGAATTACTCTTGTAGTGCACAAAATATTATGAATTACTCTTGTATTGCACAAAATATTTTTGTGAATTACTCTTGTACTGTACAAAATGGCACTAGACATGCTTATAATGTGAATACTCTGAAGGTGAATTACTCTTGTACTGGATAAAAGATTGTTGTGAATTACCCTTGTGATCTGCAGCTCTAATGTAATTCTGATGGTGAATTACTCTAATGTAATCTGCAACTCTAATGGTGAATTACTCTTGTACTCTTGTACTGCACAAAATATTCTTGTGAATTACTCTTGTACTGCACAAAATGGTGGTAGACATGCACAAAATGGCAGTAGAGAGCTTCTATTGCATTGCAGCAATGTAGTAAAAATGTAATCAATATGTTTGGTTCAAGCAATCAATCTGCATGTCTCTAAGATAGCACAAGCACAGGCACACAATCAATATGTTTTGTTCAAAGTATTGTTAAATTAATATAATGGATCAAATATAAGATTTCAGATTTCAACTTTACATAGCAAAACTTTTTCCAAATTTTCTACACAACTCTTCTAAAATTGTGTTCACTACAATTTGAACATGAATTTCAGAGTTACTATTACTAGCCAAAGACTCATTCAACCATTGAAATGCATTGTTGCATCTCATGCTTTGCAAGAACCTCTTTCCCTTGCTGTGACTCCTCTTTGACATCAAGAGTACAGCTCTCTTCCCTCCACAATGTCGATTTAGGCAAGTATTTTCTTTCCAAGGACATTGTTTCTTCCAATGCCCTAAGTCAGCACATGTGAAACATCCTTCCATTTGAATTGTTGAAGAAGAACTTCCAGAGCTTAATCCAAAATAGCTACGTCCAGCCATTGAAAATCTGAGCAGAGTGGGCACTTCAAAAATTTTCGGGCGAGATTTGCATTAGTATTGGACTTCGAAAGATACCTGATCCTCTTGCAACTTTTGATCTTGCATGGTGAGCTCAAAAACGAACACTCGTCTACTAGGTGGGTGTTCATCGAGCATATTTGACATTTGTTCTAATCAAAATAGAAAATGTCACGATTTGAGAGAGAAACCACAAAAGAAAAAGCTTTCACATATCAAAGGAAAAAAACTAAGTCAATTTTACATTACCTGGGTTGTAGAGTCGGCCATGAGAGTTGAGGAAGATTCGAATTTAGAAAGGGAAGAGAGATTTGGGGGTTAGGTCACATGTCATATAAAAAGAGAAGAAGAGAACGGGATTTGCTTTTGTCGGGAAGAATAGAGGGTACTTTAGGGATTTAAAAGGTTTGATTTACTGCTCTGAACCGTTCTGAACACGTGAGGGGCACTTTCATCATAAATTATAGCCTAAAGTGGTCAACTGTTAATCTTGGACGGATTCCGTGTTAAGTGGGGGATGTTATTCATTTATGTAAAGTGGTGTGATGCACTTTAAATAAAGGTAAACAAAGTGGGATGCCTGTAACCTCCATTTTTCATTTTCATAAATATTTCTATTTTACTATATTTTTCTAATTAATAGTTAGACATTCTTGTAATTCCCCATTATGAATATATACATATATGTATGTTCTTACTTTTTGGTTTAATCATAGTCATATATAGAGTATTAACTGTATTTACAGCACATGAGTGTTGAATCAAGCAAGTTCACCAACTCGTTTCAACCTAACTACTACTTTTAGACAGCTAGTCCAAATCTGAGTTAGACCAAGCCTATCCCAGCCTCCAATTACTTCATTATATTCTCTTTATTTCCTGAAATTGACTAAATGGTCCATTGACTCCAAATAAGGCCCAAATTAGTAATCCTACAATCCAACTAGTGTTCACAACTAACCTAAAAAAACTCCACAGCTATCAAAGCAACCAAAGTCACCACCACATGTATGACCAACACCCAAGCCAACAGTTTTCTTCATTAGGCATGACCCAGCCCAAACCCTTAGCATCTGCCAAGCCCATATATAGTTCCTGGAAGCCTACACTGTCTGGCCACAAGATTAATTAATTGATATTAGTATTTGGGCTAGTTTACTAACCAACCCGCTAAAAAGCTTTCACCCGACTCGACCGACTCGATAACTATTTAAACCATCTCCTAACCATTCTGTGTAAAACTGAGAGAGACGAGCAGCCCGGAGAAGCAGAGCTCAGCTGAGCGTTTCGACCAGCGGCAAACCCCATCGACTCAGTGAAGAAATCTCGATTCTTCTAGAACCACCCAGAGGGTTCTACCGCCTATCATCATCACAACCGTCCATCGCACCGACCCAACCTCCTCCTTCTTCTTCATCAAGCCACCGCAGGCGAAGCCCTGCTTGAATCTATAGCAGATCTTCTCATTCTTCCTCAAACTCTGGGCCATAGCTATCTCTTCCTACGGGTGTGGCGCGGCATTGTGTCCGAGTGAGGCGAGGACTCAGAATTGAAGGCATAGCTTCGAGGATCTCCGTCGTTCAGTGGCGATGAGTCTTGGCAGATCGTGAGTTCGTCTCCTTTCTCCGTTCATTTCTGCGATCGGGAACACTCCAATTGATTCCAATTTTTGGTCGAATCTGGGAACGAGCCCTCGATATGAAGGCCGTATCGATTCACGGCGATCATCTGTGAAGACGCATCGGTATTCATCAGCAAAATGTCGGTAGGTCGTTCCTTTTCTTAATTTGAATTATTCATTTCCATTTTTTATTGATGTGTGAATTTTGATTCTTGATCAGTTCTCGAACATTTTGGGATTGGTTAGTGATCAATCAATTGGTGTTGATTTCGACCAGGAAATCCTCTGGCAAGTATTACGATCCTTGATCTTTATTTTCGGAAGTTGATCACCTGGAAATTCAAATCAAACTCTAAACACTTTGATTTTAATTGAATGCTACGTGTTTGGTTAAATACTGCAGAGGAGTTCGTGGATTTCAAATTGTTCACATCGAACATGAGGAAGCTCAGGAGGACTCGTGTGATACACAAGTGCGATCCTTCTTCATTCTATTCTAGTTTTCTTGATGTATATGGTGTGTAGCACTAGGTGCAGTTTTGGGCAAGCTGGTGACAGAATGGATTGGTGTGTCCACCTTGTCGTTGACACAGAGATAGGGACACGAGGATTCATGTGATGATGACACGAACTCGTGTCTGGGTATCGAAGCAATTCAGTTT
Organism: Iris pallida; assembly: GCA_029216955.1. Taxonomy (NCBI): domain Eukaryota; kingdom Viridiplantae; phylum Streptophyta; class Magnoliopsida; order Asparagales; family Iridaceae; genus Iris; species Iris pallida. The sequence goes on along the minus strand of JANAVB010017565.1, from coordinate 22,257 downwards.
GAATGGTGATAACTGTTGGAGGGTATCAGAAGATTTCGTTGTTATGAATTTGATTTACTATGGATAGCCCTTAGGCTTAGGATTGTGGTGGATTTTGAATGTTGTGAGCTACAGTTAGTATTATGTAGTGGCTGTTTGGGCTGGATTCGAGCCGAGGACATGGGCTAATGTTTTAGGAGAAAATAAGATGGCAGCAGTATTATTGAGGCTGTTTACCTGAGCCAAATCAATGCCGAGTTTATATTGATATATGCTTTAGGTCCAGAACTGGGACTCGGGTCAAGTGTATCACTTGAGGTTTTTGCAGTTGTGAGGAGAATAGGTAGGATGTGAGTAGTGTTGTAAGCAATACAGTAAGCATTTGAATTCGAGTAGTAATCTGAGTTGTGTATTGGTTTAGAGGGGGGTGCTGCAGTTGGGCTATTGGATTAGTTGGACTAGAGATTTGAACTTAATTATTTATTTAAGTAAATGTTTTAGCAAATTTTGTTAGGATACTAGATGATACTGATGCTTTACAAATATTATTGATAATAGCCTATTCTTAGTTATGTTTTAGAAATAATTAGTTTATATTACAATTGATCGAAGGATATTAGCTAGAATAGTTAGAAATCAAGGTTAGGGTACTTGACTTTGATTTTAGGATTAAGCCTATTAAAGATTATTTTAGGCATTTTGATTTATGAGATATCCTATTTTAACAGGTTGGACCAGGACCAATTTGGACCAAGGCAAGTACACCGACTCGAACTCTTTACTCTGTATTTCTGTCTTGCTTCTGTAGGTCATAAAAAATCAAATTGCACCCATCAACAAAGTCATGAAAATCAAGAAATACATCTTTCAAATGAATGGCGCAGAAGTCAGATTGTGCATCATCCAGATTGCGCAGACTGGACTGCGCATACTCTCAAGTGCGCAAGCTGACGTGGCCATGTCATCATTACCTGACATAATCAAATCTTCTGACAACTGACAGCTCAAAGAACGAGGAGACTGTTCGTTTATTGTGCCGCACAGCGCTCGAGGACAGCTGTACATGCAGCGCAATCTGCCAGACTTTCTGCTGCGCCATCTATGCCAGCGCAATCTGAAGTTAGCGCAATTTATGTGGCGTACTTCATAATGATAACTGACAAATGTACACGTGGCATTCATGCCATCAATTGCTCATTACGTGGCAACCGTCTGTACACGATCATGCACATTTCAATCAAATGATGCAATGTGTCCAAGACAGTTGGCCCACGATCAGACAATTGCCTGCGCAGTCTAATGCTGCGCAATCCAGTGCATGCACAATCCAACTTACACCATTCAGAATAACTAAAAGTTAGTTATTTCCAGAACACTATAAATAGAGTTTCAAGTCTTCATTCCAGGGCATCAGACATAAAGTTCAAAAATATCAGAGAGTTCAGGAGTTCTTGTCCAAGTGCTGCTGCATTCTTCCGAGGCTATCGCCTTCAAATTCAGAGGCTACCGTCTTCAAAGTTCACATCGTTCAAGAGATAAAGCAATCGTCATCTAGATTGGATTCCTACAGTTGTACTTTCCCAGAATTCTTGTAATCTTATTTACAAAGTTTGTTGAAATAAAGATCAACTTTTGTTTTTGCAAACAAAATGGCGACTTTGCTGGGGACGACTTTCTCCTCCGACGAGGAAGTGACAACTCAATGTGACGTTGCGTCTATCGGAAAGACGCAGAAGACGCTGGTTGTGAAGGTCAACCAGACGGCCTACGAAACCATGATCAACTCCAGGACCACTCCTCGTACAGCGACAACTTCTGCCATGAGCAAAGTACGCCCAGTATGGGTCCCCAAGACTGCTGCGCAGTCTGTTGATTCTGCCACCAAGACTGCCGCGCAGTCTAATGTCTCTGCTGCTAAGACTGTTGCACAGTCTGTTGTCTCTGCTGTTGCACAATCAGCCTCTACTACTCATGCGCAGTCTGCTGTTGCCAGTACACAAACCACTTTATATGCTGTCCTGTCAAAGTGCAAGACTTCTGTTCCTCTGGCGCAGTTGGATGCAACTTTGCCTGCGCAGTCCACTACTCCAGCAACCAAAGTGCAACCCAAGCACTTTGATAACAAGTCTCCTGCTGCGCAAACCACTGAGACTGTGGCCAGAAGACATTCTGCCAGAACTTCTCATGCGCAATCTGCCAGTCGCCATCAACCCATGCGCAAGCTATGCCTGCGCAATCCAAGAGAGACAGCCCTTTGGCTAATCTTTCCCCTTCTCACAATAAGAGGAAAAGCTCTGCTCCTCCTCTCAAGCACCCTGTTGCTCCTGTGCAATCCACTGGGGGTAGTCTTTTGGCTATTCCTCCTCCTCCCCAAAACAAAGAAAAAGGCCCGTTGGTCTTTTCTCAAACTTCCTCGTCCCATGACTTGGAAAACAACAGAGGGACATGCTCTTTAGCTAACCCTTCTTCACAAAACAAAGGAAAAGGCCCTTTGGTCTTTTCTCAGTCTTTCTCGATTTTTAACGTAGAAGATCAATCTGAACGTGCTCCGGCACTAGTCAGTACAAGAACCCTTTCTCACAAGGATTCTTTTTCTCTCCTTGCCAAAGGGAAGTGTACTGATCATAGAGGTATTCTGCCTACTCCGGTAGCAGAGTTCCAAGTTCTCCCAACTCTTAAGATCTCCCGTTCAAGACAGGGAAAATTGTTGGTGTCTCAAACAGAAGTCCCTGGGGGGTGAGTTTGCTGATTTAAGAACATATCTCAATCGACCAACTTCGGTGAAACGCAAACAGTCAATGCCGAAGACCAACCAACGTCAGAAGCAAACTTCCAGGATCAAGAATTCGGACACCTATGCCAATGAAATGAGTACTTCCCTGTACACTCAGGGGACAAAACATTTGAAGAACAAGAACCATGTTCCGAATATTGTCAAAGAACACATCCCTCGAACTTCTGTTCGTCCTGTTGCTGTTTTCGATCTCCGAGAACACCTCAAGCAAAAATAGGACAACATCTCAACATCCCCGATGCAACCATTTGGACACCATTACAATCATAAAGTGGTCATAAGTGTTGTTGTCAGACAACAAGACGATCTGTCTTCGATCGTTTGAACTTTTCAAACTCTGAACCTATGTCTGAAGATGAAGACGAGGTTTTGTACGCCTCCATTAACATGACTTCCAGAGACACTGGGGGTAGGAAGTGCTCCAAGCACGGCAAACCTCGCAAGCCAAGCCAGCGGTATTTGGATCTACTTCAAGAATCTTCTGAAGGAGTATTCCAACATACCCGTTCCCGAAGCCGAGACACAATCGGTCAAAGGAATCTTCAAGATCCTTCTGGTCATCTTCCTCTTTCTCACTCAGGAGATGATTCTTTCTCCGACTATGATGCATACAGCGAAAGCTCAGAACGTACAGTGTCCTCCATTGTACCCAGAGAAGTGACAGCCTATGTTGTCAATGAAGATCCCGATGCTTCCAGTTCAGCAAGTCAAGAACAACGGATCGCTGCACTAGAAGACAAGCTGAAGACTATGGCTGAAATGGTTGCAAGTATACATTCTATTATTGTGGCCCAGCATACAGTACCACCGACCGTACCTCCTACAAATCCTGAAATCATAGCATCGTCGGTGCCTGTCAATGCAGGACTGGGGGTAGCATCTCCTCAATTACTTCCTGTACAGATTCAACCCACTCCTAGTCAGTCAGGTGCTGGGGGTAGTGCTTATCACGCTGTTCCCCCCTAACGTTGTGATTCAGCCTGCTCCTTCTACATCAGTAGAAGATGCCAATGAAGCTGTCAAGCTCCTACGCACTCAGTTCGAAGCCTTCAAGGAGAAGGACAACTTGCAGAGGTTGGGGATCAAGCAACCTTACCCAGTTGAATGGAAGGAAGTTCCATTTCCTCCGAAGTACAAAATTCCAACAATCTCGCTGTTTGATGGAAACACGTCTCCTAGTCGGTTCATTAACCACTTCGAGGTTATGACTGTCCAACTTCAACCAAATGACGCTCTTCTTACCAGAGTATTCGTCGGTTGTTTAGCCGATATAGCATACGATTGGTACAGAAGCTTGCCCGATGGTTGTATCACCTCCTTCTCTGGCCTAAAGCAAATCTTTCTGGAACGGTTCTATGAGGGGATCAACGACATGACTATGTCAGCCCTCAATAAAATCAAATAAAGACACAATAAAACTGCTGAGAGTTTCATTGAAAGGTTCCTCCGGGAAGCTTTGAAAATGCCTCCTGGAACTCCAGCCGCTGTCACCATAGACACCTGCAAGGCAAATCTTTTGCCTATCATCAGCATGTGGACGGGGTCTACTCAGTTCCATGACTGGCCATCTTTTATTGTCAACGCTAAAGCAGCTGAAGTTAGCGCCGATAAATTCAAACAACTAGGAGTACAAATGTCTAACCCCGACCGGGATGAGCACCAGATATCGGGTGGTGGTAATCGCCAGAACAACCGTAAAGGGAAAGAAACTTTGAACATCAATTTGAATAAGAACAAAGAATCTCTGGCGGTTAACGTAGCTCCCCCTACGTCTACTTCTACTCCTTCAGCACCTCCACCAAGGGAACCTCGTCCGAAAGTAGAATACTCTTTTGACGAGAATGACACTGTGAGCATTTTTGATTGCTTGATCAAAAGTAATAAACTCCAGCTCCCAGATCCCAAGAAGCCCGATAAAGTCGGTAAGACTGATCATCCCAAGTACTGTGTCTATCACAGGTTCATCGGACATCCTACTCGAGCATGTTATGTGCTCAAAGGCAAAATTCAGGAGCTGGTCAACGCTGGTGTTGTCACTCTACAGCAAGACGAGAAGACTGTTACAGCAAACATGGTCTCAGTTCAATTTGGTGACTTCCCGCCCCAGATGGTGCAGCACGGTGTCATTCCTATCCCCAAAGCTACTCTTGAGATCGAGAATCTCCCTCCTCCACGAAGTGAAGGTCTCGTCCCCTTGTCTCTTGACAATGGCGAGATTATGTGGATTCATCCAGATCTTGCTTCAGAGTTCGAACTTCCCTCTTTCTCCAAGAAGAAAGACCGCTCCAAGGGCAAGACAAAGACTTGCAATATGGTGTCTTTTGACCCTATAGTTGACGAAGAAATCTTGCTGGGTACCAGATCAGGGAAAGCCTATCTAAAGGATTACCCCGAAGCTCAAGAGAATCCTGCTTCTTCTTCTGAACCTGCTCCAGTGCAGCCTGCTTCCACTGAGGATATTCCTACTACATCCTCACCAGTTGTAGTGTCCATTCCTCCCAAGCCGACGGTAGCCGACAAAGGCAAACAACAAGTCCCCTTCGACAAACCTTTGAAGAAGTCATCTCCCTCAGGACTTGAAAAGCCTTACAATTTTGATATCTTGGCTCAGTTAGCCAATACACCGGCCCGGCTGTCAATCTTCGAGCTCTTGCGCCTCTCCAAAGAGACTCGGAAAACTCTGAGTGAGGCTCTCCTGCAAGCTAAAACTTGTTTAGTCCTTCTGAAGAAGCCAAAAGCAGAGCCAGTCTCTTGCCTCCATTGTCATAGTGTGTTGGAGTTAATTCCAAACATAACTTTCACACAGGATGACATGCTGATGGAAGACAATAGGCACAACCGTCCTCTATACTATACAGGATATGTCGACTCGATGAAAGTCGATCGTATCCTGATAGATCCAGGGTCTGCTCTCAGCATCATGCCGAAGACAATGTTGGATGCATTGAAGATCCCAGTGCATAGTCTCTCCAGTACAATCACAACCATCCTTGGGTTCAATCAGGAAAGGAGTGAGCATCTGGGCAAGATTCGCCTAAAACTCTAAATAAGCAATCTTCGCACAAAGGTGACCTTCTACATCATTGATAACCATGGTTGTTCTTACAATGCTTTGCTGGGAAGACCATTTCTGCATGAACATAATATTGTCCCTTCGACTCTCCATCAATGTTTTAAATATGTTGATGACAATGGAGAGGTGCAAAAGGAGGTTGCTGATCTTTATCCTTTTAAAGGCGTCGAAGCATACTGCAACGATGCTCGTATGTACAAGGATGAATTCATGAAGGTTGTCCTGTCTTTGGACACTGAAGAAGAGCAAGAAACAGTGCCCAATGACACCCTTATCATACCAGTCAAAGGGCGTGTTTCTCGTCCACAGTCTTCTAAGCCACTGGCTATTCACTTGCCAGTTCGGAAGCAACCAACTGATGATGATCAGAATCAAAGGAAGCTCACCTCTTCTGAGACACTTGTTATAGACTTACGTCATAATAAGAAAAAAAGGCAGCTCACCTCTTCTGAGCCACTTGTTATAGATCTATCTCATAACAAGAAAAAAAGGGTGCTCACCTCCTCTGAGCCGCTTGTTATCGACCTCCGTCGTAACAAGACCAATCCTCCTCCACGTTCTTTTTCTCCCCCTCTTGTAATCAATCTGACCAAGCCTGCTAAGGCTAATGGTCCTGCTGTAAATACCAATGTACAAATCAATGAAAAAGCATCTACTTTCCAGTATACTGATGTCATTTCTCATGCTAAGTGCTATTTGGACATGTTAGATAGCTTTCAATCATTTACGATGGGAGTTGTACAATCTTTTCAAACAGAAGTCTCATTTGAACACCCAAAGGATTCATATCGTATTGTTCCCGCTCGTAAAAAAGGCAAAAGTCCAATACTTTTTAGTAAAGGACCTGAACAACAATTCAGCTATACGGATGATAGCAAAATTAATGATACGGGGCATCTTCAACTCTGTCGTTACAGTCAGCAATCAAAAGACATCATCCAGAAGATGGGTTATGACTTCAAAAGTGGCCTCAACTACGGTAAGGATAGAAAAACTCCTATCCGTACGGCTATTCCAAATGGAAAGTCAGAGATGTACTACAGCAAGACCAAAAGAGGGTTAGGATATGCTTCACCTCCAGTATTATCCCCAGCAGTTTCTGAATCTGATAGTGAGGAGCGTTCTAATTCTTCTGATTCCAGATCGTGGGATTCTGACACCAGCATCGGTCAAGTTCATCGATTGCCTGTGTCTTCTAACATGGTCTCCGTCGAACTTCCAGAAGGCTATGACGAGGATGTTGAAGAAAACCCCAAAACAGATCCTTGGGCTCAACGAATGGATACCCAATGGGAACTCCGATTCGAACAAAGGGAACCTCCTACCGAAGATCAATTAGTTCAAATTAATGTAGGAGAGAGCGGGTCACCTCGTCCAATATTCATCAGCAAGAACCTTCCAGAGGCAGACAAGCAAGAATTAATTCTTCTGATTAAAGAATACATTGATGTCTTTGCCTGGAGCTATGAAGACATGCCAGGTCTAGATCCTAAAGTTTCTACTCATAAATTGAACATCTTGCCGAATGCAAAACCGGTCAAACAGCAACAACGGTGTTTCAAGCCAGAAATGATGGATGCAATCGACGATGAAGTCAAGAAGCTCATTGCTTGTGGCTTTATTCGAGAAGAACAGCATCCTGATTGGGTAGCCAATGTCGTCCCAGTTCTGAAGAAAACCGGAAAAGTTCGAGTCTGCATCGACTTTCGGGATCTTAATGAAGTATGTCCAAAAGATGAATTTTCTCTCCCTATCACGGATGTTATGATCGACAACGCCTGTGGGTTCGAGCGAATATCTTTCATGGACGGATTCTCCGGATATAATCAGATTCGGATGCATCCTGAAGATGAAAAGCATACTTCTTTTCGCACTCCTCGCGGAGTCTACTGCTATACTGTCATGCCATTTGGTCTCAAAAATGCTGGTACAACGTACCAACGAGCCATGAGTATCATCTTTCAAGATCATCTGCGCAAGACTGTCAAATGCTACGTCGACGATATTGTGGTCAAAAATCGTCTAAAGGAAGATCACATCCAAGACTTAAGAACCATCTTCAATCTTATGCGCCAACACCAACTCAAAATGAATCCTACCAAGTCATTCTTGGGTATCTCTAGTGGCAAATTTCTCGGCTTCGTCATTACCTCTAAAGGTATACACGTGGATCTCGAGAAGATCAAAGCCATTTAAGAGATGCGTCCTCCACGCAACCTAAAAGAGCTACGAGAATTCTAAGGTCGACTTGTGTACATTAGGAGATTCATTTCGAATCTGTTCGGACGCTGTAGACCATTTATTCAACTAATGAAGAAGGGTGTATCTTTCGTTTGGACCGAAGAATGTCAACGAGCATTTGATGACATAAAGCGGTATCTCATGAACCCACCAGTCTTGGTGCCACCAATCTCTGGCATACCATTCTTAATGTATGTCCGTGCTATAGACCATTCATTGGGTGCTTTACTTGCCCAAAAGAACAAAGAAGGCCACGAATAAGCTATCTACTATCTCAGTCGTACTATGATTGGTGCTGAACACCGTTATAGTCCGGTCGAAAAAGAGTGTCTAGCTCTTATGTTCGCTGTTCAAAAGACTCGGCATTACATCATTGGCCAAACTATTCATGTCATATCCCGAGTTAACCCTCTTCGGGTACTGATGAAAAAGCCTAGTACACTCAATTCTCGGCTGGCTACATGGGCTATTTTGCTAGCCCAATTTGACATGATATATGTTCCTCAAAAGTCTGTCAAAGGTCAAGCACTGGCAGACTTCTTAGCGGCTCATCCTGTTCCAGAGACGTCCAAACTCTATGACGAAATTCCAGACGAGACATTGGAATCTAATACAATCTCCGAAGAATTTCCTACTTGGCGTCTATTCTTTGACGGTGCATCTAGGATTGGACCCAATGGTGTCATTGTCGCAGGAGTTGGAGTTGTCCTTGTTTCTCTAGACGGGTCAGCTATCCAAAGAGCATACTCCTTAGATGAGCCTTGCTCCAACAACGTGGCAGAGTACAATGCTCTACTCATTGGCCTTCAGCTAGCCAAACAACTAGACGTCGAGTATCTTGAAGTCTATGGTGACTCTAAGTTGGTCGTTAACCAGGTTAGAGGGACTTATGAAGTTCGCCATCAAGATCTAGTGCCTTACTTTGAAGCAGCAATCAACATGGCTACATCATTCAAAGCCTTCTTTATCGAATATGTACGCCGAGCTTGCAATACTGAGGCAGATGCTTTGGCCAATCTTGCAGCAGTTTTAGCCATTCCTATCAAAAGACAGCAGGTGGTGGTCATCTCTAATCGGGAACTGTTCTGCGTCAAAAATAATCGTAATATTGAATTCAGTAGTCTTACTGAAGTCAATGTTATCAATGAAGATTGGAGAACTCCTTTCATCAACTTTGTGGTCCGTGACATACTCCCTGAAGATCCCAAGGAGGCTACGAGTATTCGTCGACGGTCTCTACGATTCTACTACAATCAGACCACCAAGACTCTCTACCGGCGAACTTATGACGGCCTACTTTTACGCTGTCTTGCTGGAGATGAAGCGAAGCAAGTACTGCGTGAAGCTCACGACGGTGTCTGCGGAGCACATCAACCCGGTCCTAAGCTACAGGATCGCATCCAATGTATGGGTTATTACTGGCCCTCTATGGTATCTGATGCCATCGAATATGCGAGGAAATGTCGAGCTTGTCAAATCCACGCAGACTTCATTCATCAACCGTCGGAATTCCTTCATCCGACTGCTGCTTCCTGGCCTTTTGAAGCTTGGGGCATGGACATCATAGGTCCCATCAATCCTCCTTCTTCTAGAGGACATTGGTTCATACTGGTAATAACCGATTATTTCTCCAAATGGGCCGAAGCTATACCATTGGCTGAAGTTAAGACCAGCAGCATCATCAACTTCGTCAAACACCATGTCATCTATCGATTTAGTGTGCCTTGAAGGATCATTCATGACAATGGACCTCAGTTCATCAGTCAAAAGTTCACAAGGTTCTGTGACGATCATCGAATTGACAATGTCGCTTCGACAACCTATAATCCTGCTGCTAACGGCTTAGCTGAAGCCTTCAACAAGACTATCATCAAGCTCCTCAAGAAGTTTGTATCTACTAACAAACAAAACTGGAGTGAAAAGCTTGGAGAATGTCTTTAGGCCTACCGCACTACGGTTCGTAATCCTACAGGCTGTACACCTTTCTCTTTGGTATACGGCTGTGAAGCAGTTCTGCCTCTGGAACTCCAAATTCCGTCCTTGAGGATTGCTATCGCCAACGAACTCACTATAGAGAATAACGATCTTCTCCGACTTCAAGAGTTAGAAGTGCTCGATGAGAAGCGGCTATTGGCTCAACAGCATATTGAGTTATACCAAGCCCGTATCTCAAAGACTTTCAACCGCAAAGTTAAGGTCAGAGCATTTCAGAAAGGAGAGCTCGTTTTAACAGTCAGACGTCCTATGAAAATGACTCACTCAAGCAAAGGCAAGTTCAATGTGAAGTGGGAAGGTCCATATATCGTAAACAAAGTCTTCTCAAATGGAGCCTATCAACTCACAGAGTTAGACGGTCGAGTTGCAATGATGCCCATCAATGGCAAATTCCTCAAGAAATACTATGTATAAATGTAACAAGAGTGATTGTAATTATCAGACAAGTTCATAAATAAAATTCAGTTTTATTTTATCTTGAATGATAGTACATAATATCAAGGAAGGTCACTATCATCCTTCTCAAAATTGGGACGCGGACCACTGCCGTCCTTATCAAAGACATGATCAGCAAAAGAGTCGAGAACATTCTTGCTGGAACCCACCAGGAACTTGCAAGCAGCCATTCTCATAGCTTCTTCTTCTTCAGTCTTCCCTGGTTCGAGAAGGAAGTCCAAGATGTCCTTTGGCGGCTTGAGGGCAGATGAACCTTCACCCGCTGTCATCTGCTGAACCGGCTCAACCGGGTGTTCTTCAGTACCCGCTTCCACTTTCGGATCGATCTCAGCCTTCTTGGATGCATCTCCAGACGACATTTTAAAGTTGAAAAGTAAAAGTGACCATCCCATTTGATTTTCTGTTCTATTTATAGACAGAGAGTCGTAAGACAATGAAGTGACATATTCATCTGACGGTTCGTCCGTTCATCATATCATTTGACGGTTCGTCCGTTCACATTCATCCGACGGTTTACCCGTTCATTCATCACATATTTATCTAACAGTTCGTCCGTTCATCATATCCATCCGACGGTTTACCCGTTCATTCCATAATTATCTGACAGTTTATCCGTTCATTCATTTGACGGTTCGCCCGTTCATCATCCGACGGTTTACCCGTTCACCACATTCATCACATTCATCCGACGGTTTACCCGTTCATTCATCACATATTCATCTGACGGTTCATCCGTTCATCATATCCATCCGACGGTTTACCCGTTCATTCCATAATTATCTGACAGTTTACTCGTTCATTCATCTGACGGTTTGCCTGTTCATCATCCAACGGTTCGTCCGTTCACACATCCACTTGACGGTTCATCCGTTCATTTAATTCATTTGACGGCTCGCCCGTTCACTATATTTCATCCGACGATTCATTTCGTTCATTTACCTTGACGAATCATCCAGTTCGTTCTTATCAGCAACTTGTCATCTTTGATTAAGTTTTCTATTGAAATAATGATATTCAATAAATTATATTTGCCATGTCCATATTATCTCTGAGCAGATATAATTGAATATAATTATTTTCCAAAATCAAGAAATATATCATATCTTGTACCTCTGAATATATTTTCTATCTCTATTATTTATATCTGAATAAGATATGCAACAAGTAATAGAGCCACAAAAATGTCTTTTTATTGATCAAAGATGAAAGACGTTACAATGACATATCATGAAAAGATAAGAAGATACAAAAGATCTTTCTACTCAGTCGGTGGTGTCATCAAATTGGTCATCTGCTGCTTCAAAATTTGTAGTCGCTCTTCACGAGATTCCATCACTCGTTTCCTAGCTTCTTCCATCCCAGATTTATTATCGAAGGTTGGCGGGGTTACTAGTCTGCGAGTGACTTCAACTTGGTGAGCTGCAGCATATTCATCTCTCTCTTGAGTCAGAACGCCAAGTTGGTGAATTACAGTTTGATGTTGGGTAGCCTCATCTTCCAGAGTTGATTGAGCAAGTCTCAGTTCTTCCTGAAGATGGGCAATTTCCGCTTGTAATTCAGCTACTCGTCTTTCTTTTTCTTCAGCAACATATGCCACTGTTTCTACTTTGGAGTTGTACTCAGCGGACTTGGCAGTAAAAGTATTCAAGAGAATTTGGAAGTTAACTTTCTCAACCGCGGCCTCTTGAGACATCCGTTCAAATTCAGCTTTTACCAGGAGCTCTACTTCTCCCTTTTTTATCTCTTTATAGCTCTTAACTGAAGTCTCCAATTCATCTAATATATACTCAAGGAAAGTAGCCTGAGCTTCATCCCCTTGGCTGCGGATGGCATTAATCAAGTAAGAGGTTGGACCTCTAACTGTAGAGAAATCAGGTTCTTCCTTCTCTATCGCCCTATCTATTAAGGGTCCCAAAGAGCTAAAGAAGTAGTTGGTGAAAGAGCTGATGATAAATTGATTGGTGGCCAAAGCACCCGGAGTAGCAGCGACTCCTGTTGATGACGAAGCAGTAGGATGTTCAGTCTCTTACACTTGGACGGAGGGCTCTTTAAATAAAGGAGCTAAAGTTGAGCTGGTTGCTCCTCCCAGTTGTTCCTCTACAAAATTAAAATTTTGTCATTTTGCTTGTCATTTGCTACTGTCGAAGAAGATTAAAGATGAAAGCAATCTTACCGTGACTTGGTCCAATATCAGGCCTGTCATCTGTTGGAACAGATTCCAGCCTAGTAGATGTAGCCTCAGACATTACTGCCAGGCTACTGCCTGCCTCAGAGCCACATGATAAATGACGACTACTACTAGCTATCGTCATCACAGGTACTATATCCGTGCATACTGGAGGAGCTGGAGAAGATTCGATTTCTGCATGGATCAAAGATAGAGATGTCAGCTATTAATCGATGAAAAGAAGATTGATAATTTCATTTTATACCTTTGGGATCAACAGTAGGAGTTTCCTCCAGGGCCACTTCCTCATTTACAATCTTTTCGGGAGATACCTGCACCTCAACATCCTTTTCAGGATCCAGGGTGTCATCAGCTGCTTTGGGAGATATATGGACTTCCATATCCTCTTCAGGATTCTGCGTATCATCAACAGCCTCTGATGATGTACTCTCCTCGCTTTCATTATCCTCAAAAGCTTTCTCCACTACACCAAAACACATGTATTGTAACGGCCTAAACATGTTACAAAAATTAATTCTAACAGGTAAATTCCGTGAGTATTTAGGCATGGGTAATATTAATAACTGTCCTTCTAACGGATTATGTCCGTTAGTATTTCAACTATTCTAATGGCTATAGCCGTTAGTGATTATTTTTCTAACAGGTTTGTAGAAGTGTATAGAATTGAATACTAACAGGCTGTTGCCGTTAGTATATTTAAAAAATATAAAAATAATAATTTTAGAGATGAATACTAACGGAAATGGAATGTTAGTATATCTAAAAAATGGGAAAAAAATTAATTTTAGAATTTAATACCAATAGACTGATAGATCATATCGAACATACACATGAAAGATGTATCGAATATGCCAAAGACAATTATACAATACACAAGAAATTTTGTGGTAGACCAAAAAGGATGAATATGCATCATGATATAAGCCAACTGTAGAATTTATCTATGATAAAAAAAATTCATTGATGGATTTCTCACACAGATAATGATTGAATACAGATATCCTTTGTATAATAATAAAAAATAAAGCTCAATATCAGTACATGGCAAAGTTACAGAGGAATCATGAGCAGATTGGCACGAATCTTGAGCAGAATGAACTATTTCAGGGAGATCAAGATTGAATTCTAACGTTGATTTATCAGACTGATCCTCCACAGATTTCTCCATGGCATCTTCTACTGCATACTCCTAATTTTCATCATATTTAATCAAATTGATATCATTCTCACTTTCGGATACCTCAGGTTGATCCTTCTGCCTAGCACAACTGGCTTTCATCAACAGCCTCAGCACAAGCAGCAGTATAGATGGGATGAAGAACATGGCCTTCCTTGGGGTCAACGTGAACCCATTTGCAGCCACTCAACTTGTGGTGCTCACACCGTACTTGCCCTTCTCTCATGGCAAATAGAGTGTATTCCTCTCCCATATAAACGTAGTCGCTAGGATAAAATCGAGTGCCCCGTTGTTAAACAATGATATTCCCAGGTATCACTTTCTGCAATTTAATGTTACAACAAATCAAGTATTCAGAGAAAACATGAAAACAGCTCAAGGTATCCAAAAAGAACATACCTCCCCTCCGAATTTCTTTACACCGAGAAACTTTGGGTTCAAGTCATGCCCATTTTTTGTGGATCCTGCAGTCTTCTTGGTGGCCCATCGCCCGAACAGCAAACCCAATCCTCCAGAAGCTTCTGGAGACAGTGTGCTTCAATAAACTCAACCGTACCATGTAATGTAGACATTCTGAGCAATAGGACTCTTATCAAGTAAGAGGAAAGCTACCAATGGCACTAGTGTACACTGGAACATTTGAAACCGTCTCCCTGAGACTCACCACACTGAAACATTTGAAACCGTCTCCCTGTAGACATTCAGATCTAATATTTATTTACTCCCTAATCCTAGAATTAACATTGAGAAAAATGTCACCAACAAGCTACAATCGAGTGTTCTCTAGATAATAAAAAAAAGATATACAACAGCCCAACTATAAGCTAGAGAAGGTTTCTTTTTGTTTATCATTTATCAACCTCAGAAAAAATTGTTTTGAACTTGAACTGTTTGCTAAAATATACAATTCAAAATGCCTCCAGCTTCAATCATTATGATGCAAATACTAGGAAAAAATAAATGGACATCACCTTCAAAATTTGCTGTGCAATATTCAAAAGCAGAGAAATAAGAAATATGAACCCAGTTTCATGATGCAGTCTTCATAAGTGAAGCTTCTGACAACACTACTAGTGACTTCACAAATTTTAAGAATGAATCGACAGTCTAACAAATAAAAGTAGATCAAGAGAGCTAGACATTTCTGAATGATAATTTACAAAGTGAATTGTGGAACAAAGCCTGTGATGATGCCAAGGGTGAAAAGCTAATAAAGGTGGATCGAGAGTAGCTAAACGGACAAAAATACAATGGCTTCCATAGTGATCAGCAAAGGAAATGATAACTGTTTTCTGATAACTTTCAGGTATATATAAGTCATATGTGACATCCAGAACAGTGTTAATATTTCAACTTCTTGTGGATGCTCATAGGAATAAACTGTGGTTCTTGTCCAATAAATACAAAAAACCTATTATGTACTTCAACAAAATATCACCACGTAGAATATACATAGAAGAAGCTTCTCAAGTTACTGTAATGGAAAATTTCATATTACACAATCAAATCATGAACCTGATTATCATATATGGAATCATGCAAGCAACATATAACAGAACATCCATAACACATAATATTGTTACAAAAATAAAAACAAATCATGGAAAGTATGTCATACAAGATAAACCCTTCATTTAATTAGTAATTATAGAACTTCATCAAACTCAACAATATGATACGAGTCAAAATACTTATAAACAAACACAAAATATTCCTCCATCCAATCTCAAAATTTTCCTTTGTGAAGAGCAAGAAATTTTTATGTACCTGATGGCAGAAGGGAGTCCCACAATCCATACAGCGGGCAGATTGTGTCTTCAACAGCGGTCCAGGCTTGGACTCCATGGCAACTTCATCATTAATTTGAGCACTAGGATCCCTATACGAAACGCTTTCCCGTTCATAGTGTATAAAGCCTCCATCCTTGACAGCATTAGCAACTTGTGTTGGCCTCTCTGATGCCTTTGAATCTTCCCCATTCTGTGTACACATGACTCAAATAAGAGGTTTTGAAGGGAATGTACATTCCAAACTAGGGGTTGTGTGTGTATGTGTGTGTGTGTTTGCTAAAAATAGGAGAACTGCTTTCCCTAACAAATCCCCTTCTGTCGCTCCCTCGACAAGGAAATCCCCCTTCCCGATGTATAGAATACTACATAGCCACAGCCTGAGGAACAAATCGCACGAGGGTTGCTTGTCAAAGGAGTAAAATAAACAAGAACAAATCCCGCCAAAAAAATCGATACTCCGATCCCAAACCTCCGATACTGTCGATACCGCCGATCCCGATACTCATAGGAATGGTCCGATACCGATTCCGATATCGATACTTCGAACCTGGGAGAAAATGAAAGGGCCTATTTTTTTGTGAATTAGATTTGAAGTTCCTTAAAATTGCTTGTTTAGTGTATGCGTTTATGGTCTATTGCATAAAGCATGAGAATGTAGCATGATTATGAATGGATATTCAGTTGTGGAGAGAAAGTAGGTACCAGCAAAATACATCACCGTATGGTGTGGCTGTAGGATGTTGGTGAGTACTCAAGCAGAGGGTGCATTTGCTCATACCACCGAAAGCTTGAGCCTGCAACTACTAAGGAAAGAATTGAAGGTGGAGAAACTTTAAGTAATACCTTTGAAGTTTCATTTCTATCTTGAGCAAGCCACCACATGTGTGCTGTACAGACAGCATCATGTGTTAGAAAACAAAAAAAACCAAAGCATATTTTATAGGAAAACGGAGCTGATTGTTGACTCTAATAATCCCAAAGTAAAACTTAGATTTCTCATCAACCTCAAAATTCTACTAAGAATGGACCAACATAGTGTCTATTGTACAGCCCCATATGAGTGTTAGAGTACTACAAGAAAATCCAGCACCCATGTACAAGTACAAGAGTCACAACACATGAAGCTCATGTGGTTCCTTTCTAGATAAGTTTAGGAACAAAATAAAAAAATTATAATAATTAAATTTATGTAGAAATGAATCACATCAGCTTCATGTATAGGGTTTTCTTGCAAGTCTTCTAAATGGATTGATTTTCTTGCATTACTCTAAACACTTGACAAGTTACCTGAAGCTGGGCTGTACAATAGAAATCATATTGATTGTATGATTGTTAGACTACTCTCTTTACATTTTCGGGCTGCCAGAAGTGACCACCCAGCAAAAAGAAAGTAAAGAAATATAGACACCCATATCAGGTTCGAATAGGGGGAATGTGAATACCTCAGGAACAACCATGGAGTCAGAGGTCCAACTACCTTTTGTAAGGCCAGAATCAGCAATTTGATTTGCATCCTCATTCAAAACAGGCAAACCTCGTCCCGTTGACAAAAATTTCCAAAAGAACTATCAAAGTCATTGTACAGCAAACGAGGATGTTTATCACTGTTTCAATCATAATATACCCCAAATGTTGCAGATAATCGAGATAAAACAACAGATTAGAAGAACACAAAAAGAAAACAGACAAGATAGATTTTACACGGAAACCTAAATCGGGAAAAACCACGGGCAACAAATATTGTTTTCTTCTTTACTATTTTCAGATGATTCAGTATACAAAAGATATTTTATGATGATTCAGTAGATAAAAGATTCTACAGGTGTTTATATGGCTAGGCATGGTACAAGCCCATCTTGTGCATCTTATATTAGCAATGGAGAGAAAAGAAACCCTGTGAATTAGTACTTACATCAACATAGGCAACATGGGCTTAGCCATGACTTGGAAAGATTAGAGTTTTGTGATCCTAAAAGTATCTTTTTCCTATCCATGACTACAATGTTTAAAAAAAGACCAAAACTTGTTATAAACAACCAAATATTGACTTCAAGACTAAGACAAGTCAAAGCAAAATTTTATCCACATGGCAACTTGGTTCCAACTTTGCAGCTGAATATTGAGCCAAATATGTGTGTTACATGAAAGTGATCAAATCTGTAACACTTTAAAATATTTACTATAAATGGACTATTTTAAATAGTTTCTCATCGTTCTCATCTTATTAGTTAGTGCCTTGTTTGGCCCATGATGCCCTAATCAAAGTTGGCATTCTGAATCCTGTTGGCCACTACAGAGTGACTTCAAAAATTTGTATATATTATCAATATTAACAGGATCAATGAAGGGAAAATAATAGTATCGATGGATTTCTAAAACAAGATAGCGATTCACTTGATCCAAGCAGTAATCTCTGACTGCTCCTCATTCTCGCAGAAGATTAAATCGTGTATAGATGTGAAACACCAAATCTACATCTGACTGCTCCAAACATTAACTTCTAATAGCAGCGAATAGGTCACCAACCAAAGAATTTTTAATTCAAAACCCTATTATCGAGATTATGTGAAAACCAATAAAAGTCTAATTAAATAATAAACATGAAATCATTTCCTTTCATAATGACAGAAAAGGGAACAAGTACCTCTGAAAGCAACGACATACTGAATTCAAATAAATATCTTTGTGTGAAGAGTGTATCAGAAAAGGCATTCCATAATGTTTATTTTCTTGAATTGTAACCAACTCTCTCTTTGACACTAACCTTGCAATGGGGGAAACTTGTGCTTTTGGATAAATAGTAATCCAGAATGAAAGCATGTGAACATACTGAGTATATCCGATCCTCAGATGAGAATGCCTCCTCTCCGACGAATTTTGGTTTTCCAACATTTCTCAACAGTGACCAGAAAACAAAGAAAAAAACCCAAAACTTAGGGTTTGAAAAACATGTGAACATACTGACATTTCCAAGAATATGTTAACCTAAATAACCATAGGAGAATCAAAAAAAAATTAATGGTGCACGACGAGACCATCGTCGTCGTAGAACCAAGACTCACATATAGAATGAAGATCGTCGTAGTCGTCGTCGAGACAGCCGAAAACTCACTACGAGACGAATCGCAGGTGTACGACGAGCCGCAAGTGTACGATGAGCCGCAGATTAAGGCTCCGTTATGTTTGTGAATGAAATAGAGGAGAATGGATGATTAGAGGAATTTGTGAATGAGAGAGAGAGAGAGAGGGGTAGGGGAGAAGTGATGGGTATATTATAGAGGGAACCCAGCCGCCAGAATTTGGCTGTCGTGCCAGTTTTTTCACACGAAAATTTTTAGGGTGGGGAAAATAGAAACGATTTTAAGAGGAGGGATCCACATTTTTTCCAATTGATAATAAATAAATATGATAGAAAATAGTATGTTAGTAACGGAATAGATTAATACTAACGGTTATAACATGTTACTAATTTGTAACGAGTTCAGTCCGTTAGAAATGAAAAAATGATCCATTAGAAATTGGACAATTTGGTGTAGTGCTTGCTGGCAGCTGCAGCGACGTTATCTTGCAGACCGAAGTCGCAATCATTTAATGCATCAATCATTAGACGATCATCCTCTTCGCGAAGTGTTCCCGGTGTAACAGGAAGTTGAATCGTTTCTATCGCTGGCGGAGGAGATCGTGAAGCTTCATCTTCCATAGGCTCTGCAGTCTCATTTCTCGGTGCAGCCTCTTCTCTTTGTTCAGTCTCCTCTCTCCTCTCTGGACTAGGTTCAGAGGTAGGAGTAGGAGATGACATAGTAATCCCAGCAACAGCATTCACCACCACTGAAGATGGGATCACCTTCTTTCTCTTTCTAATAGCCTGCTTCTTTCTATGAAAAGGCCTTTCTGGGCTCTCCACATCCACTATATTAACCGTCTTTTGAATAGAAGTCGGCATGGTTGCCTCTTCTCGTTGGATTGACTCGGCCATCTGCCGAGATTGGGATCTAGTAGTAACTTTCTCTGGGTGATCCAGAATTTTCTTTTGCAGCTGGGGAAGAAGGTTCTTCAATCCTTCTTTTTCTCTCTCTGGCCGAAGATTTAACCACTTTCAGGGAAATTCTCAGTGGTTGATTGACTTCCTCAGGGAAGTTTACTCCCCTGGAAGCTTCCAATGGATCATCTACCGGTTCATGCTATTCATCATTTGCTAGTACTAGTGTAGCGGTGGCTCCTTTCTTCAGACGTGTTGCTGTTGCGAAGCTATCAATCAGACTAAAATTCTCAACAAATGTATTGGCAGCTGTGTAGAACAATGAATATGTAAAGCATTCTTAGGCCATTATCATTCTTGTTAGGCATCGAGAACATTATCTAGTATCTCGAGCAATGTAGTAGGCCCATGCTCTCGTACCATCAATTAGGTACCCCTTTCCTTGTAGGCAAGTTATTGCGTTGCCCACATGGAATTGGTCATAACCAAATTGACGAGCGAAGCGACTCGGCAGATATGGTTCAAGGTAGCACTCCTCCTCAAATCTGTGTACCAAATGTGATGGTCAAATCGCCTTTAGCCAGTCAAAAGCTGCTCGGCCCAGTGGCTGCCTCCCCAGATCAACCATATTTGTCGCCATGAACTCGTAACCAGCTGGAGGGGCAACGCAGAAAAAATTCCATCCCTTGCCAAGATTCAGGGTACGTCTGCAGTCCCATAGACTAGTGTACACCCATTTGCCTCGGGAGAATCTACGCAGAAAGCTGCCGCTAACTACCCCCATGTCGGGGTTCATCAGAGAGGGATGATGCAGAAGCAACCACCCGAATAGATAGGTGTAGGGCAACTGCAGTCTTGGGAAGTTCCCTTTCTCACCCTTCCACTTCATCATTAAGTCGACATACAGACGAAGACCTGCATTTATCCTACAGGTCATCGCTGATAGCAAATCCATCCGGTAGCCGAAGACTAACCGGACGGCAGCAAAGAGTACGCCGCGGTGGAAGCGGTCCATGACGCTTGCCCCAGGTACAACAAATCGGCGGAGCCAGTATGTCAAAAATCTGCCAGCAGAGCTTCTTTAGACATGGACCTGTAGCCCATTCTTATAAAGCTTTCAACAAAATCTCCGGACTTGAGCGGAGGATATTGGTGTTCATCAGTAACTCTGATATCCATTCTCTTATTCTCTTCCATCAGCTTTATCACTTCACTGTTGCTGAGAGGGTGAAAGAAAGTTGGGTTGCAGGAGTCGTGATCCTTGGTCTTTTTCTCAACGATATGATTAAAAAAAGATAAGGTAACCATTTGGAGGAATAACATGTGCTGGAAGAGCCGCTCTGGTAATACAGGGAGCATATATTATAATGGCACAGTAGTTCGTCTAAAACTGCTACCATTTCTGGATTTTCTCGATGCAGTCTATCTAACTTGTCGTTTGTGGGAACATACTTCTCATAAGGACAGTCTCCCGTTGGTAGGCATGAGATACTTCATCTCATGGAGCGCCAATCCCATCTTCCCGCAGGGCATCATGAACGTCCATGTCCTATAGTTATACCTCTCTGCCAGGGCTAGAAACAGATGAGGGTTTGGATGGAAGCCATATACGGTAGCATATACCGCGTCATAAAGCTCGATCTCTCTAAGTTTATCTTCAAACTGAGCCAATACCCAGTTGGCTATACAGTTCCACCTCCTGTTTTCCGGGTTTACCAAACCGGTCAGCCAGATGTCTTGATCAGGATATCTGCCCTCCGCCTTTGCATACTCGTTAGCAAAAATCGGTGTCCTTACCGGCAGCAACAAAGACGAGTTCTCAGGAGGGATACAACC
Source organism: Iris pallida (assembly GCA_029216955.1). Taxonomy (NCBI): domain Eukaryota; kingdom Viridiplantae; phylum Streptophyta; class Magnoliopsida; order Asparagales; family Iridaceae; genus Iris; species Iris pallida. Next base: position 749 of record JANAVB010017565.1, on the reverse strand, counting down.
TGGCTTCAACCCTCTTAGTAGAGTGCTGTGTCACTCAGAAGAGCTATAGAACATGTCCCTATTGTTCGGGCCTTTCTTGACAAAGATTTTTCCTGTCGTGCATGTTGAAGGGGAGTAATGTCCCAATCCATCCTCCTAGGATGGCTGGCATGAGCATATCGTGCTAGAGGGAGGCATCTAGCTATGTCTGGTAACTGGATCAGTTTCTCCTTTCTTTAGAAAGTTCTCGACTCAACTCGGGGTCTAGGTTGAGAACTTTTGTCAATGGCTTCACCGAAGAGGAACATAGGCTTCTTTTGGGTGACAACGTCAGCAGACTGCAACGGCTGCCCATTCATCAGACTTAACAAAGTTTCATTATCCTGTGTTATCAGGATAGCTTGGCGAGAGATGGAAGGTCATATTGTGGGAAGAGCACATGGGATAAGTCTTCTTTGAAATTTGGCTCAGCTAAAGTTCCTGTGAAGATTTCATAATTCGGGTCCTCTCTGGTATCAACTGCATCAAAAAAAAAATAAGTCAAGTCAGAAATTCTGTCATCAGATTGCGCAAACATCAGATTGCGCAAGCATCAGATTACGCTGATAAAGCTTGCGCAAACATCAGATTGCGCTGACAATCTTGCGCAAATCAGCTGATTGTGCTGACTTTTGCCAGCGCAATTCAACCGATTACGCGAGAAGATATTCTTCATAAAAATAAAGAATAATGGGTTCATGCAACCAAAACCCTAAACAGGGTGGCGCAGT